>JAGDYQ010000133.1:607584-1092445 GCA_021962125.1 Bulinus truncatus | reverse complement strand
GCTGCTGTACGACGGTGCTGCCTTGTTTAGGTTAGAGGGGTAGATGGTGGTGGAGGTGTTGGATGACGATCATAAATTTAGTCAACTTGAATAAAATAGCCTCACTCTGTCTATTGTTCAGTGATGAGCTAGGGAGATACCGATTATTTATTATCCACCCCCCCCCCTTCCTCCCGTTTCAAAGAGATGCCTGTTTCAAGTCGTATGTTTCCCGCAAGTCAACACTGAATTCGTGTGCTAAATTTTGCTAAAAATATCATCGGTTGTTCTGTGGAATTAGTAAACGACTCGAATTTAGCTCTCTTTCCGGGTCGAGGAAACAACGGATGCAATAAATCTCTCTATGTGTATATAGGCTACCCTCCCCCTCCATGCAATCTTCAAATTACCCCTGAACCACTTGGTGACGCCTTCTCTCTTGTATCGCCCAACAATTACTTTCTATCAATGACAATTTACACAAGTCGGACTGAGGAGGGAATTCATTGGAAAGTCACAGTTTTGCCAGATTTCTCTGTAATTTAGTGGAATATATCAACATGTTTTTTTGCTAATTGTTAAGTTCTAAGCTAAAGCCGGCTTTTGAAGCCCAAAAAAAAAACCCGAGTTTCGTCAAAAACCGGATTTTCGCCGCCGGTTTTTAAAAATCGACGATCTCTAGTTCCATTGGTTGCATTACTTACATTGTTTGCATCGTTTACATTGGCTATATTGGTTGCATTGGTTGCTGAGTGTTCCGTACAGGTTGTCTTTGTCTCCATACAATAATTGTAAAAGATCAAATAAGTTAAACTTATGAATGACCAAATATTAGATGGGGACATATGGCACTCATGGATTCAGTGGCGACGATAAAAACCTTGCAACAATGGGCCACCGGGCCTTCGTGATCCACGATAGAAAGCAAACGGCTCCGATAAATTACAAATTGATATCAAATATGTCGCTAAAAAAAAAAAGGCACTTAAAGGTCACTTTTGCTTATGGACTGAAAATATCAATATCGAATCACTGTTATCTCTCACCCCCCCCCCCATCCCCCGACTATAAATCTAAGAACGGATCTGCACGAATTATTATAGGTTGATTAATTGTCAATACAGATTACGCATCTAAAAGATGTCCTTTGAATTATGAAGGACAGAAATTTGTCGAGTGAGCGCTTCAAACATGCGTTTGTAAACAGAGGTGAGCATTAAATTATCAATAGTCGTGACGTAATGTAACCTAGATGACCTTCAGAACAAATATCCACTGCAACAGCTGATCGTTGAAACGGGCGGGTGGGAGAGGGAGGGAAGAGAGGGGATTAAAAAAAAAAGCGTTCATTTGCGTCATCGCGTCTTACATCTGTGTGCGAGCCATAGGAAGAATATGATTGGTCGGTATAAATAAACAAAACAGGACGTTTTGAGCACGGGCTAGATATGAATGAAATTCTCGTGGGAGTAAAATGTTGTTTATCAATTAGCCGACAGTACAATAATCTCTTGTGTGGGATGTGACTGTTTACTACTGATAGTGATTATTTACATTTTTTGAAATTTATTTCTAATGCGCAGGAAATTTGTTCTGTTATATTATTATTATTGTTTTTGGCTATTGGAAGTCAAATTTTACAACCCAGAAGCCTGTACAGGTTCTCACCGATTTCTGTGCATACAATTATTGATCGGTTATGTATTTTGTTGTTGAGTAAGTATTTTTTTAGATAACAAATGTAACAATCTCTCTCTCTCCGAAACCTGTACGCATCTCTATGTCAGTTATCAAATTTCCTCATGTTAATCGTTGTAGCAAAATGTAAAAAATAAATGTATAATAGTAGCAATGTCAAGACTTTTCGCTGCTGAGGAAAAGTCAGTTTGATATTGATTACTTTTAATTATTAGTAGTCAGCAGTACTACCTACTTTTCCACTTAGTCATCTGTGTCACCTGTGTACTGACCACATGTCTTACCATAAAGACGTGGTTCTCAACGAATGTTTCAATGGGCCATGAAAGATAAAAGAACTGAATGTTTGTATCATACGCCCACAATTACTTTAAAACAACAAAAGAGGACACGTGGAAGGTTAACGCGGTTGGGGGGGGGGGAGGAAAAACCTGTCCCGGACGGGGAGCGAAAAAATTTGTTCCAGGAGGCCCGGGGGGAAGGTAAAAACTTGTCTGGGGAGTATGGAGTAAGGGGGGGGGTATACAACTAGTCAAGGGGGGGGGGAGTACAAAACTCAAAATACACAAACAACTTGGTAAATTTACTATTCAAATATAGGTGTCATGTATATTGACATGTATAGCCCAGTAGTTTCTGGGGACATGAACCAAAGCCTCCGTGCTTCAGTGGGCATCGCCACGGCTCTGGGTCAATTGATAATGACGGTTACCCATTGTATTACTTCAAAAATGATACTCCACTCCCCCCCACCCCCAAATTCGTTCTCCCCTATATTTTAACCCAGACATGGACAAGAACTACCCGAGGGCTAAGTACGGCACGTGTCCCGGGCTGTTTGAATAGGCCTGCACATTTTTGACAGTAATTTTAATTGACATTAGTTCACACTCCATCCATCTGGTTTTGGTCATTTCCTTTTGTCAAACTTAAGAACTTATTACGGACTGAGATGAATAAGTTTTCCCATCCTCTGTGCCTTTCAATTATTTTATTTTATGCCAAGTTCTCATTGTCAAAAACTGTTCCTGCCTACTGATTTTGCCAAAATTTAGTCTGAATGTTCCTTCTAAGCATGCGCGTATGCCCGCTCTTACAACTCGTCTAACGAGCGCGCACACACATTAGAACAGAGTGCACACACATTAGAACAGAGTGCACACACATTAGAACAGAGTGCACACACATTAGAACAGAGTGCACACACATTAGAACAGAGTGCACACACATTAGAACAGAGTGCACACACATTAGAACAGAGTGCACACATTTTTCGTTTGGCTAAATTAGAGGTTAAACTTGTACTAAAATTTAATTCAGATTTCGCCCCTTACTCCATACCCCGCTTTGTGTATACGGCACTGCATTATCTAAAATATTTCGGTGAAAAGTTCAATAAATTATGTCACAGTTTTCCACAATCACTCAAGAAGCTAACTTTCAGTTTGATTTCAAAAGTTACATATATAAACATAATCCCTAAACCTCTCGAAGAAACAGCTGGCGCATTTTTTTTAAAACGTAAATTATCTTAGCAATCGTTTATATATGGTTAGGTATTGTAATCATTTGGATTCTTGATTACTTTGTGGCTCTTCGGTAGTTTGTGGTGCAGGACTCAAAGATACTGAGTACCTTTGTTAGGCATACTAACTGAATGGCCACATAAACCTCGGCCTTGGTGGGGACATAGGAAAGGGCGCTAAAGAAACTGTCATTGTAGGCTCCAGAGATCAATACACATCATTGTTGAGACATCAATTGACTGATTATTTTTATTTTTCAGATAACCGGTTGCCGGATGACATATGGCAGTGACCAGTGACTTTTTCTTCGCAGTAATCTTAGTTCATAAGTGAATATGAGACAAATTTCGGAAGTCGATCTTAAAATGTTTTCACCAACCATGGTAACAAGTTATCGGCAATAATTTTGTTCTAACCATCATGAGCACACATGCACTGGACATTTTAATCTTTATATGTGAGGTTTGTGTTTCTCTGTGCTGAAAGTTATCCCATGAATTATTTTATAACATTTTCTGATGAAACCGAAAAATTATTCATTTGTCATCGACATGTTGATTCAAAGCTCCAAGCACAGCAGCACGTCCTCCAAGTACAGCGTCAAGCCCAAATGCCCGTCCTACGACCTGTACATCAACGACCTCCCGGACGAGGTGCTCGTCCGTGTCTTCAGTTTTTTCCGACCCGTTCAGGATGATCTCCCCGGGCTGGCCATGGTCTGCAGGAAGTGGAGGCGCATTCTGCAGACCACCGGTCAGTTGTGGCGTGAGCTGTACGTCAACCCGTCAGTGTACGAGTACTACCACTTCAGCATGGTGTGCTGTATTTTCAGGGTGTACGGTGTCCACGTTCAGCGGCTCACTTGGTATAAGAATTCTCCCGTCTACGAGAGCATGTTCGCCTTGATCCCTAAGCTGTTCAATCTACGCTACCTTCGGCTGCCGATCCTGTGGACGAGGGCGGTCGTAGAGAGCTTGCAAAATCTAAGCCAGTTAGAGCACATCCAAATAAACGGCGGGTTCGCCTTGACGGACGAGGACCTTGAGTTGATTTCGGAGTCTTTCCCCAAACTGAAGGAGGTGTCGCTGAACGCGTGCTGGAGGGTGACCGCTGCTGGGGTGGACGAGTTCCTTTCGTCTTTAGAACATTTAGAAACTTTCAAGTTGAAGGTCAACTCTGGACTGCCGCTCCATGACGTCAGGAGCGAGCAGGCCATGAGAGAAGGTGGGTACATTGCTCACACAGTGACGGAGACACTTCACTCCCACAGACTCAGTGTAATGTGCCTTCATTTCGTGCCTATTGAAATGGATGAGCTGTGGACAGTGGTCAAAAGACTGACCAGTCTTAAAAAGCTGAGCATCAGTAACTGTGAGGTAATCCATTTTCATATATATATATATATATATATATATATATATATATATATATATATATAAATACTTCTTTAGATTTTTTTTAACACCTACATACATAATCTCAAGATACAATAACATGTTTTGTAATCAGTTACTTTTTTGACTAACTTTTTTTTTTAAGTTAGACGTGTATTTGACACATTTTGTTTGTGTGTGAAAAACTGTGAATGTTTATACTTTTCCAAGCAAATGCATTCATTTTAAAGTTCTCATTATATTTAATCCCATAAAGAGATTAAAATACAAAGACAAGTTATTTTTTCATTATTTAGATCACAAGTCGACATAAGTTTATTAATAAATTCCATTCTATAAATAGCGTCTCATGCGCTGCTTTGTTTGTCTCATTTAAAAAGTTTATTTTGTACTCAAAAGACCAACCCCACCAAAACAACAATATTCTTTTATCGATTTAAAAGAAAATTACAATTTATAATAATTGTAAGTAATAGGGTTGGTTATAATAAACCATTGACACGGCGAATCAATCGACTTCCGGTCATCAACAGTTCATCAATTTGAAACTCTTTGACTACTAACTGTCCACGCTATCCCTCCCCCCCCCCACCCACCCAAGGTAATTTGTAAGTTATTAAATTTAAATTTATACTTTGGTAAGTTCCACAAAAATGGCCAAAATAATTCTGCAGTTTATTTTATGTTTGTAATTAAACTGTAATTGTATCCAATGCTACTGTGTGCCACTCAGAGCTACTTACAGCGTAACATCGCTTCACACATTAATCTCATCTCAAAATTCGGCTAAGTCATGTGGCGAATTTCGGTTTTAGTCAGGCTTTATCAGCATTAAAAATTAAAAACATGTCACACCACGTCACAGGCATGAATCCAATGAGGGGTTGGGAGTCGGAGGCCCATTGGCGATTGCATCTTCGACTATAGTTGTGATTTAGGTCATAATAATTCAAGGCTTGATTGTTACCGATGATGAAATATATATCGTTCATTTGTAGATATATGTCTTTGTTTTATTACCACTAACCACTTAGCTTTAATAAATATTTTTTTTTTATTTAAAACTGCATTAAAAAATGTAAATGTTAGTTCTGTCTCATTATGATATTGATATTTCGAAATATATGTTGTAATCAGATTTAAAAAAAATACCACAGAACTTCCGAGGCCATTAACGAATCAACGATAAGCAAACTTCACTCACACACACACTCACACTCACACACTCACACACACAAACACACAAACACATACACACACACACACACATATGTTTCCAAACTGAATGTCTACGTGGCTGTTCCAACAGAAACTCATGAACGTGAGTCACGCGTGATGTCACTCACTGGAAAGCAAACAGACCGGAGATTTTCGCCCCGGTCCACCCCCCCCCCCGTCCCACACAAACCGGCCATATAAATGTCTTTCGGTTTATGCCCTGTATATCAAACAACTGCTACCTAACTACTCACCTTTAGCCACACCCACCCACATAGAACTCATTCAGTAGTTGTATGTCTGTCAATACAGTTCTAGCAATATCAACACCGGATGTTTCAGTATGTATTAAGTAAAAAAATAAAACCCGGTCTCCACTCCCACCTCCCCCATCCTCCCCACAATGTAACATGAGCTTATCATCTAAGTGTGGTCCACTATCGATCTGGTCTAATCAAACTCAGAGTGACGTCAATGAGAGATGAAAGTAGGAAGATATTAACAATAAAACTATATATATATATATATATATATATATATATATATATATATATATATATATATATATATGTATGTATTTTAAAACTTCTTTCCTTTTTGTTTAAGAGTCAGAGGCGAACCTACACAGTTGACTAGCTAAATGTAACCATTTTCACCTGATCGCCTAGCTAAATGTAACCATTTTCACCTGATCGCCTAGCTAAAAGTAACCATTTTCACCTGATCGCCTAGCTAAATGTAACCATTTTCACCTGATCGCCTAGCTAAATGTAACCATTTTCACCTGATCGCCTAGCTAAATGTAACCATTTTCACCTGATCGCCTAGCTAAATGTAACCATTTTCACCTGATCGCCTAGCTAAATGTAACCATTTTCACCTGATCGCCTAGCTAAATGTAACCATTTTCACCTGATCGCCTAGCTAAATGTAACCATTTTCACCTGATCGCCTAGCTAAATGTAACCATTTTCACCTGATCGCCCTTTCCAAGTGATCGCCTGCTAGCCCCGATCACCTCTACATTTGTGTTTCACTTGTTACACTTTGTTATTATTAAATCTCTCTCCCCCCCCCCCCCCCCCATTTTTCACCCAACCTAAACGATAAAACTTGATGAAAATATACAACGTTAATAGTTTTGCAACAATATTTTAACAGGGTTATAGTACATGTTCATATCTAGACACTGAAATGCTTTAGAGCATTGGGTACCATACTATATTATACACTATAGACAAAAAATACACACAACAGATAACAATATCTAATACATAATCGTATAACGTAGTCGACCGTACGGGCTAAAAATAGCCTGGGGAATTCCAAACGGGGGAAGGGTTTGGTGGTGTGTTTTATTTATGTAGGAAAGGGGAGTTAACTCGCAACCTCGCCTAAAAATAGTCTGGGGAATTCCAAAACGGGAAATCTAATAACAACAAGGATTTCTTATGAAGAACTCTTTGGAAAGGAGTCCATTAAAATATTATGAAGGAATTAAGATTTTAAGAGTTTAATCATCGGGTGTTGTTTATGTTAAGATTGTGTACCCATAGTGAGGATTATTTTCTTTGGGATGAACTATTTAGCATATGAACTTTATTTGATGTACTATTAGGTGTCCCTATTCTCAAATGTATTTTGGCTACAATAATCTCTTCATGTCCTTGGGGCCTCTGCGAGTATATAGACTGATTGTTAACGCGCTCAAATACATATCATCATTTTCAACTCCAACTGTGTGCCTACTCGCCGGTCCGGGTACCGGGCCTTTGTTTACTAGTATATTATAAATAACAAATCACAATATAGATAACAATATACATCACTCATGACAATACACGACGGTTTCTGGTAAAATATAGGTTTAGTTATTACACAATATACATTCAGGAAACGGTGTGGTAGAAATAAAGGTGCCATAAATAGTTGTGCAGGCATACATCTCAGCAAATAGGATTATAGAAATAAAGTTTAAGGATTAGTGTTAAAGTACTAGAAATTCAGGATTTAACAAATCTTACAAAAAAATCTATGTAACATCGTATCTTATATAAACATGAAACAAACTTAAAAAAAAAAAACAGTATTTAGTTTGACTAAACACTATATTTGTACATTTCTCTCCCCCCCCCCCTTTCCCACTTCTCTCTTCCCCCCTAAAACATTTCCGCCTCTGTAATGTCATGGAGTGTAACGTGATGACGTCATTTGGTCAGTCACTTAATATTTAAATTTGTATTGAAAAAAAAAAAGAACATCCAAGGGGGAACAACTGCTGCCTCAGCACAACACTGACATAGATAATCTCTTTTACTGCACATATCATACTGATAGGAGTAGATAAACAGATTCATGTACACCGAAGAAAAAAGAAGCGGGGAGGGAAGAGAGAAATAATGTGTGGGTGGATAGAGAAAAGGAGGAAAACGAGAATAGACAGATTATAGCCTGATCCTATAAGTTAGTTAGATAATTCAACACAACAAACGATTAAAAAAAACAACTTAGTTAACCGCCACCATATAACTTTAATCATCAATAAAAGGGTTGTCCGGAATAGAAAACACACACACACATTTTAAAAATTAATGATAGGCGGCGAAATAATGTGTTAAAACACACAGTGACTTACCATGACTAAAGGAAACAATATAATTAAAGGACACACTAAATGAAATGATGATTACACGTAACTTCCTCTCTAAGAAATAAAATATTCCACACTAGTCGCCCCGCGTCGTAATACGCCGCCTTATCAATCAATATAAACAACACGCTTGCTGTGAATCCTGTGATCCATCTTGACTCACTTTAAAAAACATCTAATATCACACTACTGTGAATCCTGTGATCCATCTTGACCCACTTTAAACAACTCGCTTGCTGTGATCCAGCCCTCGCGTCTCCACACTATAGTGTTTTTTTTTCCGCTGTCGCGAGTTGTCGACGTATTCGGGAATTCCACAATCTATAAATAGCCCTGCGTCTTGCGTCTCAAAGTTGTGTTTTATACATATAGATAACGGGCCGTCGCAAAAGGCCAGTAACCCGAACATATTCCACATAAGGGGCCAGTAACCCAAACATGGACAGTGGCCCAGAGACTAAAGGGTACGGGTGTTCTTATAAAACTTATTCGGCTGCAACGTTGCGGTGCCCTTGATGGCGGATGGGGTCAGAGGGGCTTTTGTTGCTAGACTTAATCATGGGCCCTAAATTTCCTGTCTGCCACCCTTTTGGATTAAAATTATTTTTTTATATAAGACTGCAAAATTCACCATTTCATTAACCCATTATTTCACCTAAATTTATAAAAAAAAATTGTAGAATTGATAGGTAGATTGAGATTGATGTAGTGTGATATGCAGATGGGTTAAGAACCATTGTTGTAGTGTGATATGTAGATGGGTTAAGAACCATTGTTGCAGTGTGATATGTAGATGGGTTAAGAACCATTGTTGTAGTGTGATATGTAGATGATTTGAGAACCACTGTTGTAGTGTGATATGTAGATGAGTCGAGAACAACTGTTGTAGTGTGATATGTAGATGGGTTGAGAACCATTGTTGTAGTGTGATATGTAGATGGGTAGAGAACCATTGTTGTAGTGTGATATGTAGATGGGTTCAGAACCATTGTTGTAGTGTGATATGTAGATGGGTAGAGAACCATTGTTGTAGTGTGACATGTAGATGGGTTAAGAACCATTGTTGTAGTGTGGTATGTAGATGGGTAGATAACCATTGTTGTAGTGTGATATGTAGATGGTTAGATAACCATTGTTGTAGTGTGATATGTAGATGAGTTGAGAACCATTGTTGTAGTGTGATATGTAGATGGGTAGAAAACCATTATTGTAGTGTGATATGTAGATGGGTTGAGAACCATTGTTGTAGTGTGATATGTAGATGGGTAGAGAACCATTGTTGTAGTGTGATATGTAGATGGGTTGAGAACCATTGTTGTAGTGTGATATGTAGATGGGTTGAGAACCATTGTTGTAGTGTGATATGTAGATGGGTAGAGAACCATTGTTCTAGTGTGATATGTAGATGGGTAGAGAACCATTGTTGTAGTGTGATATGTAGATGGCTAGAGAACCATTGTTGTAGTGTGATATGTAGATGGGTAGAGAACCATTGTTGTAGTGTGATATGTAGATGGGTTGAGAACCATTGTTGTAGTGTGATATGTAGATGGTTTTAGTACCATTGTTGTAGTGTGATATGTAGATGGGTTGAGAAACATTGTTGTAGTGTGATATGTAGATGGGTAGAGAACCATTGTTGTAGTGTGATATGTAGATGGGTTAAGAACCATTGTTGTAGTGTGATATGTAGATGGGTTTAGAACCATTGTTGTAGTGTGATATGTAGATGGGTAGATAATCATTGTTGTAGTGTGATATGTAGATGGGTAGATAATCATTGTTGTAGTGTGATATGTAGATGGGTTGAGAACCATTATTGTAGTGTGATGTGAAGATGGGTAGATAACCATTGTTGTAGTGTGATATGTAGATGGGTTAAGAACCATTGTTGTAGTGTGATATGTAGATGGGTAGATAACCATTGTTGTAGTGAGAAATGTAGATGGGTACAGAACCCCTGTTGTAGTGTGATATGTAGATGGGTAGATAACCATTGTTGTAGTGTGATATGTAGATGATTTGAGAACCATTGTTTTAGTGTGATATGTAGATGGGTAGATAACCATTGTTGTAGTGCGATATGTAGATGGGTTGAGAACCATTGTTGTAGTGTGATATGTAGATGGGTTGAGAAACATTGTTGTAGTGTGATATGTAGATGGGTAGAGAACCATTGTTGTAGTGTGATATGTAGATGGGTTAAGAACCATTGTTGTAGTGTGATATGTAGATGGGTTTAGAACCATTGTTGTAGTGTGATATGTAGATGGGTAGAGAACCATTGTTGTAGTGTGATATGTAGATGGGTAGAGAACCATTATTGTAGTGTGATATGAAGTTGGGTAGAGAACCATTGTTGTATTGTGATATGTAGATGGGTAGTGAACCATTGTTGTAGTGTGATATGTAGATGGGTTAAGAACCATTGTTGTAGTGTGATATGTAGATGGGTTAAGAACCATTGTTGTAGTGTGATATGTAGATGGGTAGAGAACCATTGTTGTAGTGTGATATGTAGATGGGTAGATAATCATTGTTGTAGTGTGATATGTAGATGGGTAGAGAACCACTATTATAGTGTGATATGAAGATGGGTAGAGAACCATTGTTGTATTGTGATATGTAGATGGGTAGATAACCATTGTTGTAGTGTGATATGTAGATGGGTAGAGAACCATTGTTGTAGTGTGATATGTAGATGGGTTGAGATCCATTGTTGTAGTGTGATATGTAGATGGGTTGAGAACCATTGTTGTAGTGTGATATGTAGATGGGTTAAGAACCATTGTTGTAGTGTGATATGTAGATGGGTAGAGAACCATTGTTGTAGTGTGATATGTAGATGGGTTGAGAGCCATTGTTGTAGTGTGATATGTAGATGGGTAGATAACCATTGTTCTAGTGTGATATGTAGATGGGTTGAGAACCATTGTTGTAGTGTGATATGTAGATGGGTAGATAACCATTGTTGTATTGTGATATGTAGATGGGTAGATAACCATTGTTGTAGTGTGATATTTAGATGGGTTAAGAACCATTGTTGTAGTGTGATATGTAGATGGGTAGATAACCATTGTTGTAGTGTGATATGTAGATGAGTTAAGAACCATTTTTGTAGTGTGATATGTAGATGGGTAGAGAACCATTATTGTAGTGCGATATGAAGATGGGTAGAGAACCATTGTTGTAGTGTGATATGTAGATGGGTAGATAACCATTGTTGTAGTGTGATATGTAGATGGGTAGAGAACCATTGTTGTAGTGTGATATGTAGATGGGTTGAGAACCATTGTTGTAGTGTGATATGTAGATGGGTTTAGAACCATTGTTGTAGTGTTATATGTAGATGGGTAGAGAACCATTGTTGTAGTGTGATATGTAGATGGGTAGATAATCATTGTTGTAGTGTGATATGTAGATGGGTAGATGACCATTGTTGTAGTGTGATATGTAGACGGGTAGAGAACCATTGTTGTATTGTGATATGTAGATGGGTAGATAACCATTGTTGTAGTGTGATATGTAGACGGGTTAAGAACCATTGTTGTAGTGTGATATGTAGATGGGTTGAGATCCATTGTTGTAGTGTGATATGTAGATGGGTTGAGAACCATTGTTGTAGTATGATATGTAGATGGGTTAAGAACCATTGTTGTAGTGTGATATGTAGATGGCCTGAGAAACATTGTTGTAGTGTGATATGTAGATGGGTAGAGAACCATTGTTGTAGTGTGATATGTAGATGGGTAGATAACCATTGTTGTAGTGTGATATGTAGATGGGTTGAGAACTATTGTTGTAATGTGATATAGTTGAGAACTATTGTTGTAGTGTGATATAGTTGAGAACTATTGTTGTAGTGTGATATAGTTAAGAACTATTGTTGTAGTGTGATATAGTTAAGAACTATTGTTGTAGTGTGATATAGTTGAGAACTATTGTTGTAGTGTGATATAGTTGAGAACTATTGTTGTAGTGTGATATAGTTGAGAACTATTGTTGTAGTGTGATGTAGTTGAGAAACATTGTTGTAGTTTGATATTGTTGAGAATTATTGTTGTAGTGTGATATAATTGAGAACCATTGTTGTAGTGTGATATAGTTGAGAACCATTGTTGTAGTGTGATATAGTTGAGAACCACTGTTGTAGTGTGATATAGTTGAGAACCATTGTTGTAGTGTGATATGTAGATGGGTAGCGAACTATTGTTGTAGTGTGATTTGTAGATGGGTAGCGAACTATTGTTGTAGTGTGATATGGTTGAGAACTATTGTTGTAATGTGATATAGTTGAGAACCATTGTTGTAGTGTGATATGTAGATGGGTAGCGAACTATTGTTGTAGTGTGATATAGTTGAGAACTATTGTTGTAGTGTGATATAGTTGAGAACTATTGTTGTAGTGTGATATAGTTTAGAACTATTGTTGTAGTGTGATATAGTTGAGAACTATTGTTGTAGTGTGATATAGTTGAGAACTATTGTTGTAGTGTGATATAGTTGAGAACTATTGTTGTAGTGTGATGTAGTTGAGAAACATTGTTGTAGTGTGATATAGTTGAGAACTATTGTTGTAGTGTGATATAATTGAGAACCATTGTTGTAGTGTGATATAGTTGAGAACCATTGTTGTAGTGTGATATAGTTGAGAACCACTGTTGTAGTGTGATATAGTTGAGAACCATTGTTGTAGTGTGATATGTAGATGGGTAGCGAACTATTGTTGTAGTGTGATATGTAGATGGGTAGCGAACTATTGTTGTAGTGTGATATAGTTGAGAACTATTGTTGTAGTGTGATATAGTTAAGAACTATTGTTGTAGTGTGATATAGTTGAGAACTATTGTTGTAGTGTGATATAGTTGAGAACTATTGTTGTAGTGTGATATAGTTTAGAACTATTGTTGTAGTGTGATATAGTTGAGAACTATTGTTGTAGTGTGATATAGTTGAGAACTTTTGTTGTAGTGTGATATAGTTGAGAACTATTGTTGTAGTGTGATGTAGTTGAGAAACATTGTTGTAGTGTGATATAATTGAGAACCATTGTTGTAGTGTGATATAGTTGAGAACCATTGTTGTAGTGTGATATAGTTGAGAACCACTGTTGTAGTGTTATATTGTTGAGAACCATTGTTGTAGTGTGATATGTAGATGGGTAGCGAACTATTGTTGTAGTGTGATATGTAGATGGGTAGCGAACTATTGTTGTAGTGTGATATAGTTGAGAACTATTGTTGTAGTGTGCAGTAGCTTAACTTAAATGTGTTGATGGAGAGGTTAGCCTCTGGCGGCACTCACAAAACAATTAATCGGGAATGGGGCAGCATTTTTATCAAGTCCACAACGAGGCGCCACTAACTCAAGTATCTCTACTGGTAGTGTGATTGTTAGATCTGCTGCACGTGACAATCTGCTACTATCTGTGATCTGTGATGTCTCTGTATGGATGTAAAACGTTGTTTATGTTTAATGTCTGTATAAAGTAAATATGCAGTATATGCACTCCATGGGGCGTGACATAGATGAAAGGGCTTATCTGTTGGTCTGAACATGTTTTACATTATTGAGTTGGGATCAATGAAAGGTTTACATAAAATATTAAAACTTTTAAAGACATGAGATTATATTAATGGATTATTTCCGTGCTGTGCTTATAGTTGGTATGAATCCATGGCCCATCAAAAGCCTGTTCGACAGATTCCGTCCAATGCCCCAGGGTAGCAATGAAACAATGTTGTAACATATGATTTAATAGCTGGACCTCCGTGAAACTCGTTTCCGGTCAGGCTACCAACTTGTCATATTTGTACGACACTATTTCCGTAACCTGTAATTCTACGGACATGTTGTTGTCTAATGTAGTTCGTGTAACCACAACTGCTATAATTATTAAAAAAATCAAAATGGAGTGGCAGCCACAATCTTAGTCATAGTTATGAATTTTTGTTTTAGTAGTTAAACTCATAATGACCATTAGGCGATAGAAATATCTGAGATGACATTATATCTGCAAAGTCCCCATAAGGATATTTATCCCTTATAACAGTGGTCCCCTACCCCCGGGCCGCTGACCGGTACCGGTCCGTGGATCGAATTGTACTGGGCCGCGCAAGAAACATAAAACTTTGAATTTCCATTTTGTTTACAGTGGTGTTTTTCTCTCGGGATTGAGCGACTGTCAATGGGCGAGAAGTTAACCGGGAGGTGTGCGACTGTAAGCGGCAGTGGCATCGTGTGAACCAAAGCAATCTAAAATGTTTATAATCAACGTTCCCCACACCAAGCGGGCCGCAGTGAGATTATCAAACGCGACGAGCAAAAGGTTGGGGACCACTGCCTTAGAACATAAACATTAACCACTATGAGATTGTTTTTGTAGTGCAATTATAGTGCAATGTCCATTGCGCCACCACGGAAGACGTGGTGGGAACTTTTACAATGATCTGAAAAATTTCAAAGATTCACAATGGGGATCGAACTTGGGATACTCAGGTCGACAGATGAAAGAGATGAAATCTTATAGATCCTATAATCCAAAAATGGGGCGGTTTTTAAGTTGCCATTCTTTCATCTCCACCATTGCCGATAGTGCAGTGGCAATGGAGGCTCCACGGGAGATATAGCGGGAAGTTTAACCATGACCGGAAAAAAATCCATTGGCGCTCATTGGAGATCAAACCGATGAAACTACGGGTGATGGTCAAGTGCTTTACCACACCACCATCCGTCTCATCATTACACATCTATAGAAGTATCTATATTACCTGAGATTACAATTTGTAGAAGTATCTATATCATTTAAGACAGTGGTCGCCAACCCCTCGTGGAATGAATGCTACTGGGCCACACAAGAAACATTACATTTTTTCCTTTTTATTTATTTATCTCATGATTGTGTGACCTTCTATGGACGAGAAATAAACAACGCCACCCCCCCCCCCCCACTTCCTCCTTCCAGTGGGCCGTGGTGAAATTATCAACATTGACAGAGAAAAATGTCGGGGGGACCACTGATCTAAGATATTAAAGACTAAAAAAGTTGCAAGCATATAACACATAATCCTTGAAATCGCATCCGACAATGTTTTGAAGAATGTATGTATGTTATATATATATATATATATTAGGGTGCATCACCACAATAGAGGAAAAAATTGGTTGTTTGTTTTTGAGCTGTCTATGATTCTAATTTGTTCTAATATCATTAATAATAACTTGTGTCAAATATTTTTCAAATCAGAGTTGATTTAGAGGTCCCCCCTCCCCCCCCCCCAGCCCAAGACATCACAAAACATGTAAAGAAAAAAAAAGTTTATTCTAGCCTATATAAAAATTAGATTAAAGTATTAAATTATTTACTACTGTTGCATTTAATTCAGTTTCACTTTGTTGCACGTTTGTAAGGTTTACGCACATCTGAGATGTTTTTGCGGTCCATTTCTACCACTTGAAGAATGTTTTTGAAAATGTTCATCCGTTCGCGCTGATTCAACAAAGTCAGATGCCAGTTTCACTCCTCTCTCTTTTTGCAAGTGAGCCACCACACGACATAAACATGTGTTACAAATGTAGCAAATGCACGAATCTTTGGCACTTGATCACGTGTGGTAATAGTACCTGGAGGCAATAATTGCAATCTTGAGGCAATATATCAGCTTTGCCATCCATCGTGCTTTGAGCAGGGCACCTGGTCTTTTAAAGTTAACCTCCTTATTTGTAGCATTCAGGTAAACAAGGGACAGCTTAAGGAATTCGTGGTAGTGTCTCGCAAGAATTCGGTTTGTTTACTAGAGTTGGCATCTCTCATTATCGTCAGTCGCTCTTGAGCCTTCAGATCATGATCAGTTAACGTAAACGAACTACAAACGTGAGACCAATCATGTGCCACCAACTCCCAATTACTTCGCAGCTTGGTGAACAAAGTTATATCCGGGGATTTGGAAACTTCTATTTTCATGTCTGCAAACACATGCGAGAGGATAACTTCACCAATGTGATGGCGACAACCTGACCACAGAAGAGCACGTTGCAGCATATTTTGTATGGCAATGCAGGCAGCAGTCTGATGATCAGTGTTTGATCTTGTTGTGTCGAATGTCATATTAACGATACAATCATTACAATGCCACTCTGTCATTAGCTTCATGGTTAATTCTGCAATTATTTCACCAACGGGTTTCTTTGTTGCCTTGGCATAATTTGGCACTCCTAGAAGTCTCAGTTGCTTTGCATCACCGACAACAACTGTTATGCGTTCTTCAGTGACACGATGATTTTTTAGAGAAGGTGTCAGTTTGCCATCCCAGTGGAGAGTGCAGAGTTTGGGTGGTTCCCAGGAGTCGTGGATCTTTGTAGATATCTCACTTACAACTTTGAGACGTGAACGATCTGCAGTGGCATAGGAAGAAGCCACCACTGATACATCACCCCCAGACTCGCTAATAAGGCCCCGTGTGAAAGCTGCCTGCTGTGTTGGTGTAATCTTTAATCTTGTCGCTAGTGACACAAGATTTGGTCGGCTTAAAACATCTGGAGGTACAAATACCAAAGCTCCTGTTGGCTTTCTTCGCTTTTGCAATGGCATTATATCATCCAAACAGTTATCAACAAACTCCATATTATCTTCAGATTTAGAAGTAGAATCATCGGGTTCGTCACTGCTACCCTCGCTGGAAGGCACTGATATCGTTGAACATGCTGCATTTTCTTCTCTTGCGCGTTTCTGACGTTCCAATGTTGCGACATCTCGTGAATGGCGTCGAGCGACTTTTTTTGCAAGGGTTTTGTCAAATGATCCAAAGCTGGAAGACCTGTCTCCTTTCACAAACCTCAAAAATGCTAGATCTTCTGCATTCTTGATAATAGTCTCGACATTTGGTGGCCACAGCTGAAAAGTTGTTGCCAACATAGATTTCATTTGTTCCAGTTTACGTTTGGTGGCTTGTGTGTTTCGGCGACTTTTATCAATTGAACGAAGTTTATTGTATTCATCAAGAAGCTGAACAATCTTCTCACAAGCTCTCCTCTCTGTCACCATTGGAATGTTTGCTTTTTCGTAGAAAGCAGTAACTTGATTCAGCACAATTTTGGCAGTTGTAAATCGAGAAGGTGCACCAAGAGAACCTGGACGCTCACTGTGTGCTGCTACATTGCAGTGATACATCATGCACCTCAAAACTTGTAAACATGTTGGTAGTCGAAGAATTCCAGTAATTATAGCATCATCAACACAGATTGCAGGGCTTATGCGAAACAATTCAGTTTTCAGAAGAGTTTGTGGTTTCTTTGTTCGCGAGGCAGGAGACGCAGTAATAACTGGATATGCAACTGTTGAAGTGATGCCAGGGTCAGCCAGCATTTCCTTAGAAGGTGTAAACATTTTATTGTTGTTTTTCATATCATTTCCATGTTCTGATTTTATAGGTCGTGTGTATCAGAAATTAAAATAATATAAATAAAGAAATTAAAATGCTTGCCTTGGTCATCAATATGCGGTAAGGAAAAGTGTTGTTTTTGCTAATAAAATGTGAATTTTAAATTTTATTTCTAGCACAACTGCTTATCAAAATCAATCATAGCTACCAAACATTAAAAAACCAAAGACTATACAACAATTTATATAGCGCTTCACTTTTTGTATGTAAGTCTGTAAGACTTTACAAGAAGGATGGTTTTATCTAGTTTTCGCTTAATTATGCAAACTTTGTTGAAGTCCGGGGGACCTCTAAATATTGTCAAATATTTATTATTTTTTTACACAATGCTTTTTTTTGATCAATGGAACAAATTTAAATAGCAGACAGATCAATTATTAAAAAAATTTTTTGGTGATGCACCCTAATATATATATATATGTGTATACACAGGGGCACCGAGAGCCAACACGGGCCCCAGGGCAGGACATCATTGCGGGCCCCTTAATAAACAGTGAATCGTGAAAAAATTGCCATGGTCGGGGCGGCCGGGCCCCCTTACAGATGCGGGCCCCCTGGCAATGATTCGCCTGCACCCCTCTCGGCGTGCCTGTGTATACATATATATATATATATTTATATATATATATATATATATATATATATATATATATATATATATACTTTTAAGTAGTTTTATTTGTATTTTGTTTATTTTGATTTAGCATCTCCATGGCATCAGACTGGTGTCTGAGTCTTTACAAAAATTCTACCTCTTCAATTTATGGAACGTCCTGTTTGTTAGCGTGGAGTCGCCGGAACTACGTCACATAACTGTTGATACAGGGATGGAGTCTATGGAACATCTGGAGCTTTTCGCGCCAAAACTCCGCCGAGCGTTTATTAACGGAAGCAATGTTCTCAGAACTGTCAACATTAAGGTTAGTATTGTTCCCAGAACTGTCAACATTAAGGTTAACAATGTTCTCAGAACTGTCAACATTAAGGTTAGTATTGTTCCCAGAACTGTCAACATTAAGGTTAGCAATGTTCCCAGAACTGTCAACATTAAGGTTAGCAATGTTCCCAGAACTGTCAACATTAAGGCTAGCAATGTTCCCAGAACTGTCAACATTTAGGTTAGCAATGTTCCCAGACCTCTCATAAAAATCAAATTCCCGTGTTGGAAATTTGTCAATGTTCATTAAATAAGAGAATTTTAAAATAAAATGTATTGTTTTTATTTTAAAAATCATCTGAATCCAACCATCGCTTATATATAGAGCAACATACATGTTATAAACTACTTTAAAAAGTTGTATTTTTCCAGTTGAACTTTTAACTACATAAAATAAAATATTTTTTTTACGATAGACTTACAATTCAATATCTGGTCGGCCCTTCATATTTTAGACATATCTCTGTTGTGCTATTTGTATTAAATAAAAATAATACTATTGTTAATAGTTTACCCTCTATGAACAATGAATATGCAAACATGATCCATTTCAAAAATTATCTGTACATTACATGAAAAACACTTTCTTTACTTCTACCTACTCTCGTATACTCCAGTATAAAATGTATACTCATTAATGTAACTTTCTGTACTTCTACCTACTCTCGTATACTCCAGTATAAAATGTATACTCATTAATGTAACTTTCTTTACTTCTACCTACTCTCGTATACTCCAGTATAAAATGTATACTCATTAATGTAACTTTCTTTACTTCTACCTACTCTCGTATACTCCAGTATAAAATGCATACTCATTAATGTAACTTTCTTTACTTCTACCTACTCTCGTATACTCCAGTATAAAATGTATACTCATTAATGTAACTTTCTTTACTTCTACCTACTCTCGTATACTCCAGTATAAAATGTATACTCATTAATGCAGAACTAATCCTTTGTTTTCAAAGAGTGAGAAACTCTGTTTCCTGGAATTGTCCAACTGTGAAGTGCTGGACATGAGGAACCTGAGAGAACAGTTGAAGAAAAACTCCAACCTGTTGTGTTTCAGACTGGGTTGTGTGAGTCAAGACAGTCTGCTGTTGGATGAGGATATCATACCTAATTTACAGGTGAGAGATATCATAACTAATTTACAGGTGAGAGATATCATACCTAATTTACAGGTGAGAGATATCATACCTAATTTACAGGTGAGAGGTGTCTTTCCCAATTTACATGTGAAAGATGTACATAATTTATTAATGAAAAAATCATACATGAAATACAGGTGACAGATATCTTAGTCATCTTAAAGTAATGAGCAATGTGACATTTCAATAATTTTGCTGCACATTTCAACTATGGTAGAAATGATTGACCCATAATAGGAAAAAATTCCTTGGTCCTCACCGGAGATCGAACCAGGTACCTTCAGGTCGACAGTCGAGCGTTTTACCGCACGATCATCCGTTCCCTCACCCATAATATGTAAACAATTGTATTTCTGAGGATCTTATCTTCGGGTGACTTAAAGAATTAAACAAAATTGCTCCAAAATAAAAGATACATGGTTGCTTATGAATGTAATAAGTATTTTTTTTTAAATTAATATTAACAGATAATATAAATGGCTGAGTGTTATACAGCAGTGGTGTCGAACATTTTTAGGGTCGCGGGCCCACAATTCAAGGAATTAAAAATTAAAGGAAGTGATATTTGTATCGCGTGCCGACTGATGAGGCTCTGCGTGCCGAGTGTGGCTCGCGTGCCATCGATTCGCCACCATTGTTATACCGTCTCTTTCATTAACTTCAAATAAAACTGTAGAGATCCATTCAAGTTTTTCATCATTTTAACTTCATTTAATTTTATACAGAAATTTGGTATTCTAAAGAAAACAAATTGGTATTCTAAGGTTTTTAAAAATACAATCTAAACAAAATATTTTTTTTCACTCCTGGATTGTGTCAACATAAAAACTTGTATGCCAATCATCAATAAATGAAGTCTTACATTAATTTTCTCGCCCACGCGCAAATGAAAAACAAGCCAAAGTGAATCACGCCAATGTTATTGAAAGATTTCTAAATTTAGAACTATTTCATAATCAAATTTAACAGATGGCACCATAAATAACTCCATTGTTTGTTTTATTTTTCGAATTCTTAACTATGCAGGTAGCCAATCCATTGTAGTTCATGTGTTCGAATGATTGAATGGGCACATTTTTTTTTTTTTATTTTTCTTTATCACCAAACCGATGAATTAGTTCATAGTTTGTCAGGGTTCATTTTATCTCGATCTAAATTTGACTTCAAACTAACCCACTTTTTGGCGAAATAATTCTTGGTCTGACTTCCGGATGCTAGTTTTGTTTTCGTTCATGTATGTGTGAGTGTGCGCGTGAGTGTGTGTGGTTTACTATGTACCAAATTGTTCATATTTAGAAGAATATAAAACATTTTTTTTTAAATGTTTTAATTTGGTTTCACTTTCTAAGGGTGGCTGTGTCCTCAATTCATGTAATTCAATTTTGAACCTGTTCTAATTTAGTGACAAGGTTGAAGGGGGGGAGCCACATTAATCAATAATCTCATATGTCAAGATGACGTCAAGTCCCAGGGAACTATCGTGCCCTCTATAACGACACCAAAGTACACCCGGTACTCATTGGTATACTGATTTATACTATTAAACATTTTGTCACAAAATACATGATAATAAATACATGACAATAAATAGTTGACAATAAATACATGACAAACGAGCAGCAATTTGTTTGTTTAATTCAGAAACTACATTAATTATAGTTCCTCTAACAATACAAGCACTATATTACCGGTGTATTAATCAGTAAGGCTAGATTATAACTGTTGTACTTGGCCAGGAGTTCTGTATGCTTGGAGACTTCGCTTGCGAGGCCGTCCATCTACGGAGCCCTAGCCTGAGGCTCTTTCACACGGACTCTGAGAACGACATCATCACGTTGAACCACATTTATATCACGGCTAATCATGTCTGTAAGGTGGCTCTGATTGGGATGCCGGCCCTGAAAACCGTCACTATTCAGGTAAGTTTTTTTTTCAGTATTTTTACTTCCTTAATTATATTCAGATATTCGGTGTTCTATAGACTCAGTTGGACTGAATGCTGTGGGGTATCCAGACTCAGTTGGACTGAATGCTGTGGGGTATCCATCCATGGATTACAAATATTCGGTAGGCAACAAACAGCATACCGTCAGCCCTATACTACTTGGTTCACGAATATCAGGCCTTTCAGATTACCAGACAAAGTTAAAACGTGTTCTTATCATCACATACTCATACACTGATTTTACTGAATCGATTCACTGATAATTTGATTCACAAAGTGAGTCATGGAGCGGATGAGGCCACGAAGTCCCTGTATTTTGAATAACTGCAAATGGGACGGTTTTATAGTACCCCCCCCCCTTTTATCCCCACGATAGTTTACTGGCCATGAACACGAAAGACACAGGTAGGTGACTGGACACAGCGGGAGTCGAACCCGTAACCCACAGTATCTGACTGCAGTATTATGTTTCGGCTTGCTACCAAAGCAATACCCAAGCACTGCATGTCCACTGTGGCATGTTTTCTTTTATTTATTGCAAACTGCTTGAAATACGATGATCAAACGAAATAGACAAACAAATATTATGCTTGCGTCCACAATCTGATAGTTTACTTTTTAAATGATATTATTAACCATTTAAAGCAATGAATACAAATAAATCCAAACTATCCACAGAACCAACGACACTGATAATGTTTGTGTGTCTTGGCAGCGGTCGACCTCTGTGTTAGTGTCGTTTTGAATTATATTTTGTTGTCGTTCATTTACTTCAAAAATCTTTTTATTAAATATTATAGAAACTGCCAACTAAGAAATGTGTTTGTGTCCCCAGTGTGTCAGTGTGGACGCCATAGAACTCAATCTGTGCAGTGATGACCAACTACAGCTGGACTCTTGTATCATCCAGGCCCTCAGTTCAATAGGATTTCTCAGGCTGTTTGATTGTAAGGTGAAGGATTACAACACATTACACTCACATTATCAATGGGGGTAGCATACTTTACTTCGGCCTGTATTGAGTAGTATTAACTCCCCTTAGTTCGACACACAATACACTAGTTCTACAGGTCTGGGCAGATAATTTGTTACTTTCACCCAATGTAAATATCTGCAGAGCTGTTCCTTGGCATTAGGAATCTTAAGCAGAATCTTGAACATATGTGGGGCCCTAGGTAGCGATGAAGATATTTATGGGCCCTCGGTAGCGATGAAGATATTCGGGGGCCCTAGGTGAGAAATATATTTCGGGGCCCTAGGTAGAGACTTAAAGATAATTGGGGGCCATAGGCAGATATTTAGATAGTTGGGGAGCCCAGTGAAGAGTATTGATGATATGAAGGTTCTCTTGGCATAAGTACTTGTTAGGACACCTAGAGCTTCAGATTTGATAGGAATTTGTATTCAGAAGAGCCCTTTGACCACGGGGATTTTAGGATATGGCGTCTAGTTTACCTGTCCATTAGAAGGAATCTTCTGGTCGGTCACTAAATGTAAGCGCAATATAAAAAGTCGATGGCCACTTAATCAAATGGATCGCTGTAAAAAGTCAACTCATCCATATATTCACATCTCTATAGGTCAACTTGTTGTCACTGTCCACCCCATTGGCCAAAACAGTGGTGCTGTACAGGTGTCATGTTTCGGACTATGCACTACAGATGGCGCTGCTAGGCTGCCCCAACATCAGCCATCTTAATTTGGAGAAATGTAGAACTATTACTAAGGTAATTTATCCTTATGTGCTCTATACTTATGTACTCCAAACTTACTTTCAAAGTAATACTTTGTACTCTATACTTACTTTGCACTCTATAGTCAGTCTATTCGTGTATGTCCCTTAATACTGAGTGCTATAAGATGTCAAGACTGACTAATACAGTGAATTCACTTTTTTAAAAATTTTATAATGCGGTGTTTTATGAGTTAATGCGGTATTTAAATAAATCTTTTCCTTCTTTTGAAAAGATAGTCTTACATTTATTTTTATCAAATACCTTATGCCTTTTTTAAAATGAGTTCAAAGTTTACCTCAGTTAATTAGAGCATGATTTAGCAAAATAACTTGGAGACTTGTATGTCATTCAGTTAAGAAAGTATCTCGACAAGTACGATCGAGAACATACAGGGCGATAATCAAACTTATTTTATATGTAACTAGCTGTACCCTGCACAAACTTATTTTATATGTAACTAGCTGTACCCTGCACAAACTTTGCTTAGAGTTACCGGTATATTCCCTTAGGTTTTGATCGGTAGGCTAGGTTATATTTGGTTTCTGACCGATTTTTTTAAAGATTTTATGACAATTTAAAGATAAAATATGATGTACAAATACAAACAATAAAATATTTAAATGGAATTATTTCACATTTTCGCCTTTGGGTTTTATGTTTAAAAACCGCAGAAACTATTCAAAACTGTAGATTAAAAAAAAAAAGTATCGAATCGAAACCTGGGCAAGACGTCATTTCGATTTAATGCAGAACCCAGACCGCTATTATTATATACTAACTGTGCCCTGCAAAACCTTTGCATAGAGCAGGCATGGCCAACAGTTTTTAGTCACGGGCCGAATTGGAAAAAAAAAAATTTTTCGCGGGCCAGGCGTAAAAAATACCAAAATTTTAAACAAAAAATGAACAAAATTTTATTATGAAAATACTAATAATGTAACAAATACCTATATATAATATATAATAATTATAAATTTAACATTATAATAATAAATACAAAAATAAAAAAAAATGTACACATTTTTATTATGAGACTATAAATGATATAACAAATACATAGAAGTATATATATATATATATATATATATATATATATATATATATATATATATATATATGAATAATTATAAATCATAGGTAACTTACAGCAAATATCTATGCAGAATAATACAAAATAAACATTTTAATAATAACAAATTTATTATAATAATTATTGAGAAATATTGAGCGCGTACCTCGTTTATAATCTTTTTAATGTCAGGTTCAATTTCTGTAGTGGCTAATCTTAATACAGCCTCCAAATGTAAATCATTTAATCTCGACCTTGTAGGACTTTTATTGTGATTCATTAAAGAAAATATCTGTTCACAAATATAAGTTGAACTAAATATTACTAAATATATTTTGGCAAGATATTTTTAGATTTACATATTTTTTACAATCCAATTGCTTATAAAAATGACACAAATTATCTTCCTCTTTTCAATATTTATCATGCAATAATTGATCACACTGTAATTCAATTAATTTTAATTGAATGTCTGGAGAAGCTTCTTCAATATTTGCAGTAAATGGATTTCTAACAATCGACAATATTTTATCTATTCTGTTAAAAAATTCGAATCTGTTTTCAAAATCAAGTCGTAATGCCAGAATATTTTCAGTATACATTTGAGCTTTTTCTTTTAAAATTTTTGCGGAAATGGTCTTTAAATATGGGAAATGCAGTGCTCGATTTAAGGAAAAACCAGTGCCGGGGATGAAAAAAATTTCTGCAGAGCCGGGGATAAATGTCATCCCCGGCGAGGATGAAAAAATCTAAAGCAGAGCCGGGGATGACAATTCTCAGTGCCGGGGATATCCACATCATCCCCAGGATCTTCAATTTACAAACCATGGACAAGTAACTAATTTATTTTCATAGCGTCTTCGATTTGCATCTTAGACAAAACCAACAAAAATAATAGAAAATTTGGTGAATCTTAATTAACATAGTTTACGTTGGTTCAAACAAATTAGAAGCGGCACATTAATAGGACAAGTAATGAACTTATTTTTAACAAAAAATGCAATTTTTGTATTTATTCTCTGTTTGTTGAAATCAAATATTCCATTAATCATATTTGTCTCAGTTATTTAAACAAATTATGACGCTGTTCCATAACTAATTATTTTGTTTGTTTGCCAGAAGGTACGTCGCAGGCAGAATGCCCTCCGTCTTCTAACCACATTGTGACATAAAACTTTGCATCAAAATATTGTAGTGGTGGACCATTAATTTTAATAAACAGCAAGTGTTTGATGGTTTCGACATCTAATGCATTGCGAAGAGATGTGTGTTAAATTCATTGCACTGAATCCTCTCCCGCACTCTGCGCTAGATATTGGCAGAGCATCTAATCGATTATAAAAATCATTAAGTTATGTCTCAGCGTCATGGCCATCCTTTGTCATGCGAAATCGGTGTACTATGGCTGAAGTATGACATGATTCAATTGGTGTACTATGGCTGAAGTATGACATGATTCAATTGGTGTACTATGGCTGAAGTATGACATGCTTCAATTGGTGTACTATGGCTGAAGTATGACATGCTTCATTTGGTGTATTATGGCTGAAGTATGACATGATTCAATCGGTGTACTATGGCTGAAGTATGACAAATAGGCACGAAAAGTTTAATTCATATGAAAAACCAGAAATATCTTGAATTTACTTGATTAATACTATGTAAGTGTCAGGCAAACGTAAATATTGAAAAATTACTCGCGGGCCGGATGTGGCCCGCGGGCCGTATGTTGGCCTGGCATAGAGTGAAATTCCCTTTTAGGTTTGATCGGTGAGGTGGGTTATTTTTGTTCCGGACAGATCCGATTTTTTCATGATTTTATTGCAATTTAAAGATGTAATATGTTGTAGAAATACAGAAATACAAACAAACAAACAAATATTTAAATGGAATTATTTCGCATTTTGGCTTTTGGGTTTCATATTTAAAAACCGCAGAAACAATTCAAAACTGTAGATTTAAAAAATAAAACAACATTTATCGAATCGATACGCCGGCAAGACGCCATTTTGATTTTTTTTATTTCTACTTTCGATATAACGCAGACGCGAGACCGCTATTATTTATATAATAATTCTTTGCTTTGCTCTGAAAAAATTATATAAGCCGTTTTACAGCCCTCTTTCTCATTATCATATTAGAATCGCTTCTATCGTTGGATTAAATGAGCGTGGCATTTACTCTGCTAAAGAAAGTCCAAAGTCTGGTAGCCATTGAAACTGGACAAGGACAATGAACCGAAGTACTTGGGGGTTACGCTAGACCGGAAGCTATCCAAATACCAGCACGTACAAGAGGCTAAGAGGAACGCCTCAGAGAAGCTCAATATGGCGAAGAAGCTGGCTAGTGCGACGTGTGGATCACGGGCGGATGTGTTGAGAACTCTGTACATGGGTGCAGTGCGATCTCAAATGGACTACATCCTGCCAATGCAGGCCCTTGCGTCTCGAACGTCTCTAGGGACACTGGACTCTGTGCAAAATCAGGCATATCACTGACGTTTATCGAACAACACCTATCGCGGCGGCCGAAACCATGGCAAATGTGCCTCCTTTGGGTCCAAGAGCGTGCCGTAAGGACTTCTTAGAGAGATTCAAGCGGCTCGTGAGCAATGTCCTTTGAGAAAAATGGTAGGTGGCTGGGTGAAGCGGAGAAGGATCAAGCAACAGTCGCATCGAGGCTGAATAGCGAGGTCCAACTCCCCACAAACCGCCTCCGTCTTAAATTGATCTCTGAAGTTCCTCCTGGTCTAGCTCGCCATCTGCCAGAGGTGCGCATGTATCTGATAGATATTGCTGTGGGAAAGTATAGTGAGCCTTCGATACTTCTTGCTGTAGCAAAGGAAACCATTGCGTCCTACCCCGAGGGCACGATAGGGTCTTCACCGACGGCAGCGTCCAAGTTGATGGAGACGACAGGCGTGCTGGTTACAGTGCGTACATCGAGTTTCCAGAAGAGTGCAAGCGTGAAATTGCATTTGGGTCGTGTGCCAATCTCTGTGTTTTGGAGTCGGAGATTAGAGCAATTCAGGGAGGCACTGCAAAAGTTGCAGAGAGTCTAAGAGATGGTACTACCTCAGCGACTGGGTTGGACATCATGAAAGACAGCCTCCCAGCACCCCAGGCTATAGATGTGGCCGGAGCGAGACTGGAGAGTTTGGAGGGTATGATCCGGGCCCTTCAATATTTACTTACGGACAACGAAAAAGAACCATGTTCTTTTGAGAATGCCAGGATTTTGATCAGAGAGACGGAGCGGGACATTTGGTATAACCGTTGAGAGACGGGTCAAAGGGGACGCGAGGTCTCTCGTAATCTACCCAAGCCAGACAAGACCGATCCGTGGTGGCAGCTCCGGCTGAATGAACAAGCCCTTGTATCACAGTTCAGATCAGGTCACTGTGCGGTCGGTTCATATCTAGCGCGAATCCGCGACACGTAAGATCCCCGGTGTAGACTCTGCGGTGAGGTGGAGGTAAGTGTCAATCATGTTTTATTTGACAGTCCAGCCCTGTAGGAGTTCAGGCGGGACCCACTGGGTAATCCAAAGGTCATAGGTCTGTACGGTACTCTCCAGGATTTGAGAGACAGCAACCTTCATTTCACGAGCAGTAAAAGACTAGGTCTTGTGCTCGGCTCCCAACAGAGAGATATTAGGAGTTAGCCATGGCAACGCTAAAAAATGCGAATAACGATGCTTTTTAAACAACCATAGCTGTCTTAGTAATTGAGATTGTTAAGATTAATCTTAACAAATAAAAGCTTGCGGTGCATCAGTTAGAAAAATACTCATCAAAATTTGACATGGGTTCGTTAACTTAGAATCTGAATCTTATACCTGTTATAGCTGCTATAGTCAAATTAGCAAAATTAGATTTGTCTCTGTCAGTCATTGAGCCTAATTTAAAAATGACCAATCTCTTATTCTATCAGTCTTGTACCGTATTGTCGAATAATGTTTAGTGCAAACACTCACTGAATTTAAAAAAAATATCAAATCTACTCGCTCACTTTCACATACTAGCTTTTAAATTATATTTTTTCATCTTTTGTTACTTGGTGCATTTTTTTAAGGAAACTTTCTTTTACACCCCCCCCGCCCCCTTTTTCTCCTCCTCAAAAAGTCGACCAGTTAAAACTCCTATGTTTATGCCCTGCAAACAGGTACCTAATTTTTCTTTCGTATGTAGCCCACCTTTTTCAAATAATATCAACAAAACACGTCAAATTATTACCATGCAAACATTGTCATTGAATCATGCAATCTAATACAACTATATCACACATCATTCTATCTAATACAACTGTATCAAACATCATGATATCAAATACAACTGTATCACACATCGTGTTATCTAATACAACTATATAACACATAATGCTATCTAAAACAATTGTATAATACATCATGTTATATAATACATCTGTATCACACATCATGGTATCTAATACAAATTATAACACAACATACTATCTAATTCAACTGTATCACACATCATTCTATCTAATACAACTGTATCACACATCATTCTATCTAATACCGGTAGAACTGTATCACACATCATTCTATCTAATACAACTGTATCACACATCGTGGTATCTAATACAACTGTATCACACATCATGGTATATAATACAACTGTATAACGTATCATGGTATTTAATACAACTGTATCACACACCTCCAGGTTTCGCTTGAAGCCCCACCACTCAAGTTCCTCAACATGTTTGGATGTAGAGATATTCACAGACTACAGCTACACTGTCCCCAGCTGTTGGCCATAAATCTGGGACAGTGTCCTAATGTTCGGCTGTTCCTGGCCGGGGTGGAGCAGGACATCAATTCCGTCTCCGATGCTAGCCTTCAGATTGTCAGGCCAGCAGACAATATACGTTGGAGTCATGACTACCCACCACAACTCTATGTATGTGGATGAATTTGTAGATTTAGTTTCGTAGAATTTTAGACAACAAAATCTTTTTTGAGTTTTAAGAAAACTTGATTTTTTTTTCTCTCTAGTTTAAATTTTTATTTTGAACAAAGATTAAATTTGTCGTATTTTAATCAATTATAAATCATTAATATATTTGTTTATCAAATATATATTTATTATTTATTTATACCATTTTATTCTTATATAGGAAACTAAAATTAGTTTAGTCTTACTAGGGTGTCTGTCCCTAAATGATGAATACTGTAAAATTAAAAAAAAAAATATTAGAATAGAAGATAATGCATAAAAAGTGAATTTCTTTATGTGACTAGTTTGTGCAGCGTTGAGCATATCATCTTTATGTCTGAGTATGTCAAGATTATGTCATAGTATTTCATGGTTATGTCAGAGTATGTCAAGATTATGTCACAGTATTTCATTCTTATGTCAGAGTATGTCATAGTTATGTCAGAGTATGTCATAGTTATGCTAGAGAATGGCATAGTTATGTCAGAGTATGTCATAGTTATGTCAGAGTATGTCATGGTTATGTCAGAGTATGTCATAGTTATGTCAGAGTATGCCATGGTTATGTCAGAGTATGTCATAGTTATGTCGGAGTATGCCATGGTTATGTCAGAGTATGTCATAGTTATGTCAGAGTATGTCATAGTTATGTCAGAGTATGTCATAGTTATGTCAGAGTATGCCATGGTTATGGACAAAAAACCATAATGGTTCATAATTCCAACTAATTTATTTTTTTATTTTATTAAGGAAAAGTGTTTGTATCCTTACGTATTTATTTGACATTTTAAATTGTGTATTATAACATTTTAGACAATTGTTTGTCTTGTATCATAAATGTGTGAGTCCAGACTTCCAACAACAATGTTTGATAAGAGAATGTCTTGGATCTTTGTTATACATAAGGCAATATATTGAATTTTTCTATTTATTTATTTTTATTTCTATGGTTTATTTATAACCATATTCTCTAAATGTTGTTGGTGTAAAATGTTGAATTTACAAAGGCTGTTAACGTACTGTTGTATTTGTCAGCCAGTTATTTACTTCACTGGAACTCAAGCAGTCAAACCTAACACACGTATAATAATATGAAATATTCTTGTTCAGACTGTCTCTTGCAGAAATAGTTGACGAAAATGCGCACAGGGAGCGCACCTTTGGGACCTAACTTTTGAAGGGCCTCAAAGAACCCACAATTTTAATCCTTTAATATGTATCTCTTTTTTTAAGGGGGCCCAATATTTTATTCTGTTCCCGTGACCTCAACTGACCCAAGTCTGCATCTGGTCTCTTGTTTGAAACCTATGCAAATTGCTGTTTTTGCAGTTAATTTCTTTTTTTCGTGAAATATATACTATTTAAAAAAAAAGCAAACGCTCTATAATTTAAATGAAAATAACTTCAAACTGTCTGAGAATAAAAGGGGTGGAACTGTTTACAACCCAAATAAAAGGGGTGGAACTGTTTACATACAACCCAAATAAAAGGGGTGGAACTGTTACCCAAATAAAAGGGGTGGAACTGTTACCCAAATAAAAGGGGTGGAACTGTTTACATACAACCCAAATAAAAGGGGTGGAACTGTTTACAACCCAAATAAAAGGGGTGGAACTGTTTACAACCCAAATAAAAGGGGTGGAACTGTTTACAACCCAAATAAAAAGGCGCTGTTATCGCCCCTAGGTCCCAGACCCACCACTGCTAAAGAGTCACTTCGAGTACATACTCCTATCAAACCTGATACCAGTTTTGGATTCAATTCTCCACATTGAAGTTTATGGGCAATTCTTAGTCTGGAGGAGACTTTCTCAGTAAAAGTATTGTGTCACACATTTATACAGTCTGACAGTCTACAGTTGTGTCACACATTTATACAGTCTGACAGTCTACAGTTGTGTCACACATTTATACAGTCTGACAGTCTACAGTTCAAGAATATGACCTATGACCCAGTCACCTAACAGGGATGGGGGGAGTGGTGGTCCCTCCCCAAGTGGCGAGTTTAATACCTTATTTTATAACTTTTGGTAAGGTAACAATGCGTTATTTTTAGAGACCTCTCAAGGCGTCACCAACGCTATGTTTATCCTCACACTGTCAGACTGTCACAATGTACGGAATACAAACACACATAACAATTGTTGGTGTGATACACACATATGTACGTACATACATACATCAATACACAAAAACAGTGGTAATATACATATATATATAGACACACACACATATATATATATATATATATATATATATATATATATATATATATAGTATGCATATAGATAAATCACCGTCATATTTGACTTACGGATAAATTATTTCAATAAAATAGAAATAGTAGTAGACATGATAAGGAAACAAATAATTTAATTTTTTTTTGGAGACACGAATGAAATTTCTTTAACCTGAATACATGATCTGCGCTTTTCATTGTTGTTTTATTTATGACAAAGAGTTCAGCCGGCCCACCCTCATGTTGTTATCTTGAATAATGTTTTCCTTTGTAAATAATGTGAATGTTGAAATATTGCCACATGTTGTTTGCTGTCGACCAATGCACAATTCCACTGTTATATTTAGATTTATGTATGTATTGCTGCTCTTAACTTTCTTGAGTGTACGATTTTATTGATTTATTTAATAAAGTTGTCAATAATTTACATGATTATTTCGTTATTTCTTATACCCACTTTGTTAGTGTGTTGTTTTGTGTGTGTATTGATTTTTAAATTATAGATTGATATTTTTAGATTGATATTTTTAGTTATGCTGAGCTTGATGGTTGATATATCGTGTAGATACATATAATTGAGAAAACTAACGTAGCTATTTGCTTTAATGTTAGTTTAAGCAATGTAGTTGAGGTGAGTAAAAAATATGTTTCTTGAGGTGAGTAAAATTATTTATCTAAAGGGGATTAAACTCATGTGCAGATGTGAGTACAAATCATGTTTCTAAAGGTGAGTACAAACTGTGTTTCTAAAAGTGAGTACCAACTATGTTTCTAAAAGTGGGTACAAACTGTGTTTCTAAAAGTGAGTACAAACTATGTTTCTAAGAGAGAGTGCAAACTATGTTTCTAAAGGTGAGTAAAAAGTGTGTTTCTAAAGGTGAGTACAAACTTTGTTTCTATATGTGAGTACAAACTGTGTTTCTTAAGGTGAGTACAAAGTATGTTTCTAAATGTGAGTAAAAACTGTGTTTCTAAAGTTGAGTACAAACTGTGTTTCTATATGTGAGTACAAGCGATGTTTAAGTTTAGTAATCAAATTCCTGCGGTTATCTACAAATCTTTCTATGTTTAATTTTATCCTGGTAGTCTTCTAGTTTTCATGGCCATATGTAATCTGCGCTACAGAGTAACTAGGTCACATTTGTTTTGAAATTTCATTTAAGACTTTCGAGGGACCCTATGGGCTCTATCAGTTGAGACGACCCTGACTGTATCGGTCAGATAGTTGGAATCGAAACCCGTACGATATCTTTCATGCAACTTTAGTGCATCACTTTTCCTATCATCGCATAGTTTTGTTCCTTATGGGCGCTTGATGGCCAGATTGAAACATTAACTAAACATTTGCTGAGCTAGGAGTAACACACAAACATCTATCTATCTACACAGTCAACGGAGTAACACAAACATCTATCTATCTACACAGTCAGCGGAATAACACACAAACATCTATCTATCTACACAGTCAACGGAGTAACACACAGACATCTATCTATCTATCTACACAGTCAACAGAATAACACACAAACATCTATCTATCTACACAGTCAACGGAGTAACACACAAACATCTATCTATCTACACAGTCAGCGGAATAACACACAAACATCTATCTATCTACACAGTCAACGGAGTAACACACAAACATCTATCTATCTACACCAGTGGTTCCCAAACTTTTTTGACCCATGGACCCCTTTTAGAATCAAAACTTTCCCACGGACCCCCAAGTGAAAGACCTACATAAATTCATAATATACAAATTACAAATGAATGAAGAAAAAAAACATTTTTACGAAGAAGTATTCATTGAAATTATAATTTCTGTTTAAAATAAAATAAATGAATGACTTGGATGAACTTGATGAGATGCTATGAGTGTGTTTATGTCCATCTCAAGGTTTGTGAGTAGCAGCCGCTAATTCCCCGGAGCACTATATTCTAGTCGGTTTCTTTTTGTTGTGATGAGATTCAAAACGGCACTGAATCCACGTTCTACCAAATAGGAAGACGGAAAAGCAGTCAATAACTTCTGTACAATAACCCATAATGCGTGATATAAAATTGGTATTTGTTTTTGTAACCAAAATTTGTGATATCCTTGTTCATACAATGGTTTCAGTTACACATTTGTGGATATTTCAATAAGCTGCTCCTGTATTTCTACGGATTCATCTGTGCTAGGTATGTGAGTTTGTCCACTTACGAAAGGGTTCAGCACCCAGTCGGGAATATCCAAGTGAAGAATGTCTTCAAATCTTTGGTTTATGTCTGCATGAAGAGCCGTTAATTGTTGACAGTAAGCAAGCAAATATGCATCCCTGTTTTGCAATTTCAAAAGATTTGGAAACAGAACATTCTCCTCTTGCCAAGTTTTGTTTGTACAGAAAATTTTGCCACAATCGCAGACAATACGCTTTTAGTTTTGATTAAATTTAATTGGTCACCTTGTAGTTTCAAATAAGTTTCGTTAAATTTGTCAAATAAATCAGTCAAATAGGATATGCCATTTTTTGAGTTAATTAAATTGTGTCACAAATCATTGTCTTTGCTTTCCAAGAATTCCAACACAGAATCAAAAAGGGCATAAAAGCGATTTAAACATGCACCTTTGGATAACCAACGTACTTCTGTGTGAAGTAGTAAACGATTATAGTCTTCATCATTTTCCAAACAAAGTTGAGCATATAATCTCTCATTTAAAGCATTCCTTTTGATTTTATTAACTGCTTTAATGACATGATCTAGTGATCCATGCAAACGTTCATTAAGATTTGTTGCGACCAAATGATGTCGATGAAGGACACAATGTACTGAAAATACATTTGGTACAGCTTGTTTTAAGTATGTCAGAAAGCCTCGGTATCTTCCTACCATTGCCGGAGCACCATCAGTAGCAATAGAGATGATATTAGTTAAGGGTTTATCTTTTACATCAAAATAACTTTTTAATTGAGTAAATAACGTTTCTCCTTTTGTGTCGGTTTCCAAACATTTAGAAAATAACAATTCTTGACAACAATTTTCTTTTTTATAAATCTTACATAAGCTAAAAGTAAAGCTTCATCAAGGTGTATAGAGAATTCAGAAGTTTTTAAGTACTCACATAAAGAATTTTCTACGGACTGAGCCAATTCGTCAATCCTTCTTTATACTTCTTTACTCTGGAATTCTTTTTATAATCTCGATAGCTGATTAGCGCAACACGGTGAGTATTACCTCACTTACAGCTGGTAAAATAATGTCTTCACCAATAGTATGCAGCTTTCCAGACTTTGCAATCAATAAAGAAATGTTATAAGAAGCACGCAGTCCATCATCATCTCATTTATATGTTGTCCCTATGAGTTTCTGCAGTGACAGTGTTTTCAAATAATTTTTCTTTGACTGTTTGAAATAAACGTTAAATCCTTATCTTTTTTATCACTGTGCATTTTTATAAAAATGCTACTTAAGCTTGGAAGGTTTCATTGAATCATTAGACAACGTTTTATTACACATAAGACACATACTATTTCCAGGTGATGAAATAAATCCATTCTTCAAATATTTAACACTGTATTGTCGGCATTTTTTCTTTGGCTCACTCATTCTGTTATCTGTTAAAAAGGCACAAAAGGATATAACCTAGAAACTTTTGGACACTGATTGAAGTTCGGCGCCATACATACGATACCAGACAGTAGATAATTAGCTTATCCCAACATTTGTCTCTTAAAAATAAAAGGGCGCTTAGCATTGCTTTTGATTCCAGCCTAACCAGGTCATCTTTTTTTTCACAGGTATGTGTCACCTAAAAATACTAACTCTCTATAAACATGACCGACATTGTAATCTTAGAGAGTCAGAGTAAATATGGCGCATTTTCTGCATAAGCGTGTTTTTTGCCGTCTGTCTCTTACCATGCAATGCTTGTTTTTTTAACTTAATTAGCTGGTGCTTTTAGTTTATTTATTGTTTTTATTTTTATTTCCATTAAAATGAAATGGAGTTTAATTTCACTATTTTGCATTTAACCTTGCGCGGACCCCCTAGAGTTGTTCAGGGACCCCCAAATGAATAAAAAATTTCCGCGGACCCCCTGGATGCTATCAGGGACCCCTAGGGGTCCGTAGGGACCACTTTGGGAACCACTGATCTACACAGTCAACGGAGTAACACACAGACATCTATCTATCTACACAGTCAACGGAGTAACACACAGACATCTATCTATCTACAGTTCTACACAGTCAACGGAGTAACACACAAACATCTATCTATCTACACAGTCAACTTGTGGTGAGTCGCAACAGATGTTACACGGGATTGAACTGTGTACTTGAAAGGTTAAAACTGTACGGACGTTAGTTTCATTGAAAGCAATGATTTCTAATGACGTATCGTCATCGCATCCTTTCTCTTTGACTTGATTGTTGATAAAGTAATATAATAATATAGTCATTTAACTAAGTTTCGGTCAGACCTATTCATGGCTAGACCATGATATTACATACTATATGCAGGCTACTTAACTGCTAGACCACGTATATATTATAATATATATATATATATATATATATATATTCATTTTTAATATTTTTCAAGAATGCACCACAGGCCTACAGGGGCCCCAAAATTTACATGATCTAATACATAGAAATAGTTGTTATTGTAAAAAAAATTATAAGAGGGGCCTCGCAAGCATCCATTAAATTGGGCCTTGTCATTCGTAGGGCCGGCCCTGTTTCGCTAGATCGTATCAGACATGTTAAGTTCACAATGAACGGTTGAGACGTTTCACATCTTATAACATATTGTACACATTTTAAAATTTAATTTGTTCATTTTTCAAAATTGTAATAGCTAAAAATAGTTCCAAGGGAGTTAATTTATATATACTAGTACACTATTTGTCTGTCTGTCTGTCTGTCTGTCCGTCATCACCCTAGATCTCAACAACCATAAGTCCTAGACCCATGATGTATATATCATTTTGTAGGTCTTGGCCTGCCAAGAAATGACTTTTCTCCATTTCGCGATCTGACCTCCGAGGGCCGAAAAAGGGGGCGTATTAAGTACTGTTTTTTACTATATAAGCTATATTAATAAAGGAGCGCCCTATATCTCAGCAACCATAAGTCCTAGACCCATGATGTATATATCATTGTGTAGGTCTTGGCCTGCCAAGTGTACATCAAAAGTAAGTCCATTTCGCGATCTGACCTCTGAGAGCCGAAAAAGGGGGCGTTTTAAGTACCGTTTTTGCTTATATTTTAAATATAAATAATAAAAGCTAATCAAAGGGGCGTAATCATTATTTATTTTTGTAACAGTTATTCAACATGATTACTTCCCTCTCTATTTATCAAAATTCAACAAAATCTATGGCTGTCACCCGGAAAAAAAAATACGGATTTCGTCCGGCGTAACCGAAAATGCTCTAAAATGTCCTTTGTCCGAAACGGAAAAGACTTACATTGCTTGTTTTTATAAAATACATCCTATTCATATTTTAGACACAATCAATTTAATTCACTGATCGAACAATTAAAACTTCATTATGCTTCATTCACCTTACTCAATTTGTGGGTTAAATAATTCAGATTGTTTAACTTAACTGTAACAGACATTCCTGGACCGAGACACTTTCGAAGCCATACACCCTCCCTGGCTTCATTGTAAATAATATCCAGAATGTTACCGCACTTATTTGCAATTTAAAATATAAATAAAACTTTCCGCTTTTTAAACTCTATACAGACTCTTATGCAGTGATGACGTAGTAATTCCGGTGTTACATCACGCGCTTCGCATTCTTTGTTTATTGTTAATCGTGTGCTTCTTTTTTCTTACAACATTTTAAAAAGTAACGAAAGTACTTTTAAATAACCATGTCGGACGGATACAAGAGGAAACACGAGAGTGGATTTGAGAAGAGGAAGAAAAAGGAGGAGAAAGAAAAAGCATTGAAAAAATTCGGGGTTCGTTGCTGCAATTTGATGACTGGAAAAACTCCATCGCAAGGAATACATCACATAAGAAGTCGATAGATCACATCACATCAGAAGTTGAAGGATCATAATGCTGCTCTTTCAAGGATGTTAGAATGTCAACAGGCATCGAGAATTGACGAAAAACTGCAAAAGGAGGAGCTAAAAATGTTCAAATGCTGGATTGATGTTCTCAAGAAAATAGTTGTTGTGATAAGATTTCTTGCTTTCTCGCGGTGGCCACCATTTACATAACTGTTATAACAATGGAAATAACATAATTGACAGCTGTGTTATAACAATGACAATAACATAACTGACAGCTGTGTTATAACAATGGAATAACATAACTGACAGCTGTGGATCAGCTGGCAGTTGTTGTTCGCTATGTTCTCAGAACTGTTGTAGAGCGTTTTCTTCTGTTCATTCCAATTGAACTACACAATGGTAAATACCTTTTCGATCTGTTGGTGAGTACTCTCAGACTTCATGGTATAGATATCGGCAAATGCAGATCGCAGTCCTATGACAATGCGAGTAATATGAGTGGGGTTTATTCGGTAGTACAAGCTAGATTTAGGAAAAAAAATAAATTAGCGGAGTGGGTGCCATGCGCTGCCCACAGTTTAAATTTTGTAGGCTCATCTACCATGGAGCTGTTCAGCTGCAGTCAAATATTTTGCTATTGTTCAGTCAGTCTACACGATTTTTTCGCTTTCACCGCACCTATGGTTAAAATTGACAGAGTGCCTGAAAGAAAAAAAAAACCTTTATGTTGCAGGGGCCATCAGCAAAAAGGTCAGCACCAAGTGACGCTACTAGAGCTTTATATGCCAATTACAAGGACATTCCACAAGCATTTTCTGATGTTGCTACAAACGTACGTCAACCACCAGCATCTGTGCATGAAGCCGAATCACTCATAAAGAAGTTGGACCATTTCGAGACAGCGTTAATGTGTGTGATTTGGAAAGAATAGCTCCAAAAAAATTGATATTGTCAACAAAGCTCTAAAGGAGCCTGGAATTGAGTTAAAGACCATCATTAACTTGTATGACAGTCTTGTTCTTAACTTTCATGATACACGCGATAAATTGCAAATGTACGAGGGTATATCAAAAGAGCTCTCACAAACGGACTATAAAGAACGAAAACGACAGCGACACCGATTTCATGATGAAGTAGTGGATGATGATAATCCGGTTTTAGGTATGAGTCCTAGTGAAAAATTCCGTACTCAGTCATTTTATGTTATCATAGATATACTTATTACTGAGATGGAAAGACGGCGAGCAGCCTACACAACACTACATGAAGGGTTCAACTTTTTTCCGTACAAATTTGTCACCTGATTAAACAGTTTCGAAAGCCAAGTCACTAATTGAGATGTACCTATAGATCTGGAAGAGGTATTTACCTATGACTTTCTTTTGTTCTCACGGATGTTTGCTGACAAGAAAACTGTGGCTGAAATTCTTACAGCACAAATACAGAATAGGAACAATTTTTGGAACAAGTGCTGAAGGGGAACGTTCCTTTTCTAAACTCACATTGATAAAATCGTATCTTCGGTCAACAATGGGACAAACACAACTATTCTCCCTGGCATTACTTTTAATTGAAAAGGAGTTGATGAGGGAAATGACTTTGAGGACGTCATATGTGACTTTGCTGAGACAAACAGCCGAAAAGTTAACATACTGTAATTTACAGATCTACAGCACTGCAGCTTGACTTGCTCATCTCACATGGTTATAAACAGTTACTTTAATACAAACATTATTACATTTTACTGGCATTCTGAACTTGTTTTCACTTTATGTTCTGGCTTTCGTAGGCCCTTGAAAAGTCCGTAGGCCCTAGGCACAGTGCATACTGTGGTTAGTTGATAAAGCGGCCCTATATATATGGTGGGCCAAAAAAAGTGAGAACATCATATAACATACGAATTATTTAAAAATATAATTTAATTAATTATATTGTTTCATGAAATTTTGTTTGCAAAGTATTTAGCCAATCAGAAATCCGGTTCAATGTGTCCTCCCTGCTTGTCAATAATTTTAGACTATGATTCGTTGTATATTGTTAATTCTCATGTTGTTGTATTATCACAGGTATATTTATTACGTAGACACTGAGTGCAATCCTGCAGTATTAATAAGAATCTTTGTTGACTGTGGCTGTGTATATAATATTTGACATTATATCATTATCTATTGTTAATTCTCCTGTTGCTGTATTAAACACAGATATATTTACTCCTGTGAAAAAATCCGGTCTTATTGATCTTCTTAGTATGTTTTCATAACAGTTTTTAGTAAATTATGTCCAACCTACCGGGGTCATCTGGACGACAGAGCTGCAGAATAGTCGGGCAGCAGATAGGTTGTGACTCACTTGTGACACACTACATGAAATAAATTTAAAAAAATGATAGTACCCCAGGTAAAATTATACTAACACTGTCAGTCAGTACATTGAGTTTTAAAAGTGAGCTTTGTTTTTCATCAACTATTTGTTCCATGAATCAAAATGAAATTAATTCGAATACTCCTCATGGTAATCAAACTTATTGTGAACAAGTACAAACTATGTGTATATTTCCTAAACAAGAGTGAGTAGTAATGAGCATTTGACTTAAATAAATATTTAAAAAATCAGCTTCTTCCTCGGTGATTCTTTATATATCTTTGTTTTTTTCTAAACATCTCACACTTATAATGAAACAAATTATAAAACAGTTAAGTAAACAAATAAATAAAGCTCCAAGAAATAGAAAATATTTATTGAATAAAACAAGATTATCAACAATTCTACAAAAGAACACACAGTCATACAAAATAGTAACATACTTTCCAAAAGTTAAGCATGACAATATATATATATATATATATATATATATATATATATATATATATATATATATCACTTTATTAAATAACAGATTATTTACAGTTTAAATAAAACAGCATATGAGAGAAACATTAGCTTAAAAGTATAAAAAAAAAACAAACTACTTGTACAGCAAGACCTGACTTGTAAACAAAGTTAAAATATATTAAAACTTTTCACTTGACTTGCAAAACACTCCTAAACAAGTTATTTAATAAACTGAGGTTAGACAAGTCACTTGGTTTTAAATTACATTTGCTTAAAATAGCATCAGCATAATATCATTTGGTTGAAAAAAACATCAAATATGTCATTTGAATTAAATAAACTTTTTGATAATATTTACAACACTAACTGCACCCTGCAAAACCTTTGCATAGAGTTTTATTCCCTTAGTTTGACCTGTAGGCTAGGTTATTTTTACAACGTTTTTCTTAACTTTACTTCTTGTCTGTTTGTTTGTTTGTCCGCGGAATTTTGCAATCCGATTTTAGACCACTTTCCGAAAAGCTATATCTCTGATACTTTCAATAAAACTCAGAACCCGATGACAATGCAATATTCTAATATATTGATTCAATTGACTTTACAAGTATTACATTCTATATCAAAAGTTTAGGTTATACAACACTAGAATTAATTGTACATACTCATATGCATTTTGTTATCGAAGTTCTAATAAATGATCTGCAATATCGTGATATTTCGAAAACCTTCTGTAATAATTCTTTTGGGATTTAATTGTTAAGATTGGTGATTCTGAAACTGTAATACAAACATTCACATAATATAAAACTCATTAAGTCTATTATATCTATCTATCTATCTATCTATCTATCTATCTATCTATCTATCTATCTATCTATCTATCTATCTATCTATCTATCTATCTATCTATCTATCTATCTATCTATCTATCTATCTATCTATCTATCTATCTATCTATCTATCTATCTATATATATATATATATATATATATATATATATATATATATATATATATATTAGGGTGTCCCAAAAAAATGAAGTTTTGAAATGTTGATGTCTCACCCCACAGAATATGTCTGTATGGTACAGTAGTTAACCTGCAAAATTTCAGCTCATTTGGACAATGTTTAGAGGTCCCCCTAGAGGTTTAAAGTTTCAGATTTTGGTGTAAAATCATTCGCGGTCAAATCTAATACAGCGTTTATGTTGCATTATATGCGCAACTGATATATTAAGTAACAAATTGATGCTTATTATTGTTTATAATATTAAATGAAACAAAATATATAAATCTTGAATGGTTTATATTTTTAAATTGGAAATTTAAGTAAAAAATTATGAAAAACAAAGTTGTATTCATTTTGTCAAGTTAATTCTTGAATCAATGTCAATCTGCTTGAAAAATAATAATAATAAGCAATGCAAATAAGCATCCTTGCTATTTATTTTGTACTTTGTACTGTAGGATAGACAAAAATTTAAAAAAGTTCTTCAAATTTAAATTTTAGCCAGCTGTTCACGATTACACTGCAAAATTTTTCCGATGTTTTTCAACCACTTGGAGCAAAAATTGTCTTTGTTCTTCATTCTTGGGTGATACTGTCATTGAAATTTTGTATCGATGCTACACTTCGCTCTGCTGAGTCATTGATACAAGCCAGATTCTTTACGAAATCTGCTGCAACTTTAAAAGATGGTGTATCTGACCAGGCTTCAACAGGAACATCTAGAAAACTGGCATCAATGTTGGATGTTTCAAAAAATGTGGTAGAAGCACGCAAATCAACAACACTTTTATGAGATGCGGTCCACGTTTAGATTGCATTGTCCGAACAAGGCCAGTTTTTTTCTTTGTCCGACAAAAGGGTTTAAAATAACGCAAGCGTCGACAGTTCCGGACTCAAGTACCACGAGTGACGCACCATCATTTTCAATCCAGTCGATCGAAGAACAGCATCATCATATTCGTATAAACGCTTTATCAACAAGATATATTCACAGGTGCATCTGCGGTGAGCCTGCATGAAAACCATGATTGAAGATAAACACATATGGTAAACCGATTAAAGCGCTGATTACCTTGTAATTCTCGAGCTGTTAACTGAAAGATGGTTTCATTGCCTGCAAACAATAGATCGATTTTCAATGCATAGATTGCTTTCGCCATCCACCTTGCCCTATGTAGGGCACCAGGTCTGCGAATGCTGACATCAACCTCCAACCCAACCATTTGTGCAGCAAGCAGAAGAAATTCCAAATAATCATCACATGAATGACTGACCTCAAGTTGACATTTAATAAATAATTTAATCGAATCAGACACGATTATCAAAGGGGCGGATCTGGCTTCGGGTGTGTGGTTTAATTCTGGCCATTTTTCTCGAAACCTCTAAAAAAACAAAATCTCTGGTCCAGTGGATGGTCCAAGACAAACATTGAATGCATCGGAAAGGAGTACTTCCAACATGTGATGACGGCATGCCATCCATAATAGATTACGTCCCAGGGCTACTTCTAACAGAGTGCATTGAGTCTTCCAGTGTTGGTAGCCGTAGTGTCGAAGCACATGCCATAGATTCGCACTTCCATGATTTGATATGTTTATATACTGCATCAGCAGCTACCCATCCTGACCCGGATGCTAACTTGGGAACACCAAGAAGCTTTGTAGTGCCATCGACAAGTGACGAGAGCAGGACAGGTAATCGATCGCCGTTGTTGGTAACATGTCCGGTAACATCGGGCAATAGCTTACCATCCCAATGTACAATTGATTTTGAGGGAATATAGTCTTCTTTTATACATGCTGCAGCTTGTTGACGACAAAGCTTGCGATGACGATACATTGTGCTCTTGGAAAATACTGTCAGATGTCGGAACACCAGCTTCGTTGAATGCGGATGCAAGTATCATTGTTGATTTTCTAATGCTGGTGTTCGTTCTGTCCAGCACTGCAGCAACTTTTGGTGATATGATGCCTGACAATTTTGCATGCTTAGTTTAAAAAAATTAAATCTTCAAAAAATATGCACATTGCTTAAATTTTGCACATTAGGTATTTTATATGTTTTCTAGCATTTATTACATTTTCTAATTAAGAATCACACAATTTCAACTCTAGTTAATGATAGCAATGAGATAAATATAAGTATATTTAAATTCATTTTATTCAACTATGCCATGCAAAAACTGCAAATTATTCGTCTGGATTTTTATGTTGGCCTAATACTGGAATTTTAAAAGCTCTTGGGGGACCTCTAAATGTTGTTCAAATGAGCTACAACTTCCCCAATTCACTCATTGTACCCAAGAGACACATTTCAGGGGGTGAGACACCAAAGATTTAAAAAAAAAAATTTTCAGCATTTTTGGGACACCCTAATATATATATATATTAGAATAGTGAAATTATATGAAACAGGTTTTCATTTATAGAAATTAGTGTATGTTAGAAAGGTCTGGGTGTTTGTGTATATGCGCCGAACGTTTTTATAAAAATTAGAAGCACTTATAAAGTCTATTACCGTGTGGCCAATTTATTCAGAAATTATTTTCTGCTTTTTTAGTACGCAAGAAAAGCGTTGTTATTTTAAAAATATTTTTTATAATGTAATTTTTATTTTTTGGTTTCGGACAGATCCGATTTTTTTTCATGATATCATCATAATTTAAAGATGAAATATATTGTAGAGAAAAAAATATTTAAATGAAATTATTTCACATTTTGGCATTTGGGTTTCATGTTTGAAAACCGCAGAAACTATTCAGAACTGTAGATTTAAAAAAAAAAAACATTTAATGAATCGAGACGCGGGCGAGACGCCATTTTGAACTGTTTTCGACTTTCGATTTATTATTATATTAGATCTTTTAGGAACTAAGAAAAAGTAGAAAGTATCTAAACTAATGAAAATACTTAAGTTTCGTGATCACTTTATGCAAGCTTTCCTTTAACCTGGGCTTACTACTCATTTGATGTTTACTAGTTCTAACAGAGATGGTGTAGGTGAGTTGAACATTCTGGCAGGACTATTCTGGCAGAATAAAGTGCAATTTTAGCAATTGTAAAAGGCTTCTGCTAAAATTACTTATACATATATGTGGCTAGAGGGGCCAAGATAATAAGGAGCCTAAAAGTTGACAGAAGTAGCCTTGATATTTTAATTGCCTAGTGCCCCCCATAAATACATCTGCCTGTGTGGCTGTATTGGCAATATCAATCTTTTGAAAAAAAAATCTTTCAAAGTTATCTTTTTATTCTTATTTATTTATCATCTCAGAGACTTCTGCTACTGGTTAAAATATTCGATATCAGAGATATCACTTAATGATTGACCATTGTTACATTATTCAAAGAGAAAGAATTTCATACTCATCTATGTAAACAATTAATGACGTCATGATTCACTTTTCTTTTATCTAGTTTTTGCAGTGGGTCGCAGAAACTGAAGAGAAATTGAATAGGTCTTGAGTTCCAAAATATTGAGACCCACTGATATAAGATATTTGAAAATACACATATACTGTTGGGCCCCATAAAATGACTATATCTTAGATGAACTGTTGATATATAATAGTTATCATATTTAGAACATGCTAATTTACATCCTACACCTTGCATACCTAATTACAGACAATATAGCAGCAGTCATAGAATCTAAATACAAAGTTATGGTCTCTTTTTGTTCCACTATCAGTCATAATGCCTGCCACAATGAATCATTTGCATTTTTTAATTATCTGTTTCGCTGTAAGTTTCTTTGTCTTCTCCACTGTAAGTTACATTGTCTATTTGCATGTTTCGCTGTAAGTTACATTGTCTATGTGTATGTTTCGCTGTAAGTTACATTGTTTATTTGTATGTTTCGCTGTAAGTTATGTTGTTTATTTGTATGTTTCGCTGTAAGTTACATTGTTTATTTGTATGTTTCGCTGTAAGTTATATTGTCTATTTGTATGTTTCGCTGTAAGTTACATTGTCTATTTGTATGTTTCGCTGTAAGTTACATTGTTTATTTGTATGTTTCGCTGTAAGTTTCTTTGTCTTCTCCACTGTAAGTTATATTGTCTATTTGTATGTTTCGCTGTAAGTTACATTGTTTATTTGTATGTTTCGCTGTAAGTTACATTGTCTATTTGTATGTTTCGCTGTAAGTTTTTTTTTGTCTGATTGTCTGTTTCACGCTCTGTTTGACTCTTTGCTTCTCTGTTTCACATTCCTATTCACTTCTTGGTTTTGGTTCTGTTTCACACTAAATTCTGTTCACTATATTACTTAAATTCTGAACACAAAAATTAAGACCAGGTATTTACTTCAAACGACAGGAATCGATTTTTTTTACAGATTTTATGACACTAGTTGAGTCCCATTACTGAAATCAATAACATACGTTTAAAAAAAAAGATCATATTTATCAGAAGATCTCACAGAACCAAAGATATTGGCCTATGGTAAGAGTTATTTTTAGGCGCAGGTAATAAATCTGTATAAGAATCGTCTCATATTGATTTACAGCAAAACATGTTTGTTTTTTCTAAACTCAACGGTTTCCCATTGTATTTCTTCGTGTAATATAAATAAGTATATACTCAAACACGCACATACGCATGCAGACACACACATAATATGTATTATAAACAGTAAATATATGTACATGAATATTATCATTTTATATCAGACATAGGTACACTGAGCAGGCCCGTAGCGTGCGAGGGAGCCGGGGGGCCGGGCGCCCCCTGCGTTTTGTCTGGCCCCCTCTGCTTATTGCTTTACTTAGTAAAATGTATTACCTGCCCCCCCCCCCTGCTATTGCCTGACCCCTGCTGTAAAATGCCTTGCCCCTGCTTTAGAATTTTCACGCTACGGGGCTGAAACGGAGGCCGCGTGCCATATCCGGCCAGACGGACTGTTTCATCCGGCCTGACACTCCATTCAGAGTGAAGCACAGAACTAGACCTGTATATCTTTACACAGAACTAGACTTGTATATGTTTTCGCAGAAATAGACTTGTATATGTTTACACAAAACTAGACTTGTATATGTTTACACAGAACTAGACTTGTATATGTTTACACAGAACTAGACTTGTATATGATATTTACACAGAACTAGAATTGTATATGATGTTTACACAGAACTAGACTTGTATATGATGTTTACACATAACTTGACTTGTATATATTTACACAGAACTAGACTTGTATATGTTTACACAGAACTAGACTTGTATATGTTTACACAGAACTTGACTTGTATATATTTACACAGAACTAGACTTGTATATGTTTACACAGAACTAGACTTGTATATGTTTACACAGAACTAGACTTGCTTATGTTTTCACAGAACTAAACTTGAATATGTTTAAACAGAACTAGACTTGTATATGTTTACACAGAACTAGACTTGTATATGATATTTACACAGAACTAGAATTGTATATGATGTTTACACAGAACTAGACTTGTATATGATGTTTACACATAACTTGGCTTGTATATATTTACACAGAACTAGACTTGTATATGTTTACACAGAACTAGACTTGTATATGTTTACACAGAACTTGACTTGTATATATTTACACAGAACTAGACTTGTATATGTTTACACAGAACTAGACTTGTATATGTTTACACAGAACTTGACTTGTATATGTTTACACAGAACTAGACTTGTATATGTTTACACAGAACTAGACTTGCTTATGTTTTCACAGAACTAAACTTGAATATGTTTAAACAGAACTAGACTTGTATATGTTTACACAGAACTAGACTTGTATATGATATTTACACAGAACTAGAATTGTATATGATGTTTACACAGAACTAGACTTGTATATGATGTTTACACATAACTTGACTTGTGTATATTTACACAGAACTAGACTTGTATATGTTTACACAGAACTAGACTTGTATATGTTTACACAGAACTTGACTTGTATATATTTACACAGAACTAGACTTGTATATGTTTACACAGAACTAGACTTGTATATGTTTACACAGAACTTGACTTGTATATGTTTACACTGAACTTGACTTGTATATGTTTACACAGAACTAGACTTGTATATGATGTTTACCTTCAGTTTATACATTAGTTCATGTCAACACTCTATACACATTATCTTGGTCTGGCCTGCCGGTTAAATTTTCGAACCCAATATGGCCTGCAACTCATAAAGTTTGCACACCTCTTGTTTAGATCATACATTTGTTATTTAGATCATACATTTGTTAATTTTTTTTTTGGTTAAACTGACACTGGCTTAGTCATAACCTATATTTTCATCTCATCACATTTTGTCATAACAAGTTTGACTAGATAAGTTAACGTTCGGTTATTCAAACCTTGAAGGTCACCTTTCACCAGTAGTTTATTCAATGATAACAGTGACGTACACCTTTCACCGGTTGTTTATTCAATGATAACAGTGACGTACACCTTTCATCGGTTGTTTATTCAATGATAACAGTGACGTACACCTTTCACCGGTTGTTTATTCAATGATAACAGTGACGTACACCTTTCACCGGTTGTTTATTCAATGATAACACTGACGTACACCTTTCACCAGTAGTTTATTCAATGATAACAGTGACGTACACCTTTCACCGGTTGTTTATTCAATGATAACAGTGACGTACACCTTTCATCGGTTGTTTATTCAATGATAACAGTGACGTACACCTTTCACCGGTTGTTTATTCAATGATAACAGTGACGTACACCTTTCACCGGTTGTTTATTCAATGATAACACTGACGTACACCTTTCACCAGTAGTTTATTCAATGATAACAGTGACGTACACCTTTCACCGGTTGTTTATTCAATGATAACAGTGACGTACACCTTTCACCGGTTGTTTATTCAATGATAACAGTGACGTACACCTTTCATCGGTTGTTTATTCAATGATAACAGTGACGTACACCTTTCATCGGTTGTTTATTCAATGATAACAATAAATGTTTAATGTAAATCTGCAACTCTCGGATAAATCGTTCCCGAGAGAGTCCAATCAGTTATATTTAGTATTTTCGGTACACTGCAGACCATTCTGTACATTGTATACCTATCTGTACATTGTATACATATCTGTACACAGTAGTTCTATATGTACACTTTAGTCATATATGTACACTAGTCCTATATGTAAAATGTAGTCTTATATCTACACAGTAGTCCTATATGTACACAGTAATCCTATAAGTACACTGTATTCCACTATGTACACTGTATTCCACTATGTACACTGTACTCCACTATGTACACTGTATTCCACTATGTACACTGTATTCCACTATGTACACTGTATTCCAATATGTACACTGTATTCCTCTATGTACACTGTATTACCGTAGTTCTATCAAATCCCAGCTAGTTTTGTCTCCTCTAGTCTTCGATGTGATCCCTCCCTCCCCTTTCACCAAACAACGATATAGACATGACCAGATATCAAGCAATTCGTTATCACACTTGTACAATGATCACGATGTTCATAGCTTATCAAAGTAGTGTCCAATTAGCCAAACACAGTTTCAAGTATAAGAAACTTTTACAGATTGCTGTTATTATTTTTATAGGTATAACTTGAATCAACTTATCCAATAATCAACTGTTATAAACAATGTTAATATAATATTATCAGTGAAACTTTTACATATTGCTGTAATTATTTTTATAGGTCTAGCCTGACGTCAACGTATCTCAAACTCAACTGTTATAATATAATATAATGTGATCAGTGAAACTTTTAAGAAAATGAAATAAAAATATAAATAAATAAAAGTATTTTTAAAACTGGAATTTTCTGTCTGTGTTAATGGAATGTAAACTGTGAGAGAAAGTAAACGTTTCATTTGACTTGATATCAAAAGGAATCGATCCACTAGAACAGAGTAAAGTGGATGGCAAGATTCACTAAACTGTAAAACGAAAGTAATCGATTAAGTGTCATGTGTGATTACTTGAATCGTTCAATAAAACCGGTTGAGTCTGCGTTACCTCCCCTCCACAAGACAAATATATAGACCTGTCAATGAAGTTACCTCCCCTCCACAAGACAACTATATAGACCTGTCAATGAAGATACCTCCCCTCCACAAGACAACTATATAGACCTGTCAATGAAGTTACCTCCCCTCCACAAGACAACTATATAGACCTGTCAATGAAGTTACCTCCCCTCCACAAGACAAATATATAGACCTGTCAATGAAGTTACCCCCTCCACAAGACAACTATATAGACCTGTCAATGAAGTTACCTCCTCCACAAGACAAATATATAGACCTGTCAATGAAGTTACCTCCTCCACAAGACAACTATATAGACCTGTCAATGAAGATACCTCCCTCCACAAGACAACTATATAGACCTGTCAATGAAGTTACCTCCCCTCCACAAGACAACTATATAGACCTGTCAATGAAGTTACCCCCCCTCCACAAGACAACTATAAAGACCTGTCAATGAAGTTACCTCCCCTCCACAAGACAACTATATAGACCTGTCAATGAAGTTGCCTCCCTTCCCCAATGTAAGTAATAGACCTCGTCATTGGAGATTTAACTACTTGTAAGTCTTGGAGAGTCGTTTTAAAGTATAAATTTAATTCTGGATTCTAGCAGCCGTGCCAACTATTTGTAAAAACAACAAAACGTGTTGCTAGAAGTACAGGTATCAAGTGAAATATATGTCGACGATTGAAAAGGTTTGCTGAATGAATACAGACGTCTAGTGTTGGGGTCGCTTTAGTGGAACCAAGTTCAGCATTATAAACAAGTTGTTGATTTACTTAGTGAAACATACCAAACAACTAGGACAATATTATGAGAGAATTTCTGCTTTAAATAAAGTCGAGTTGTATAAAGAACTACATAGAATGTATGCAACCTTTTGTTCGTGTTTTAAAAATAGTAATGCTTTAAATTTTTTAAAAATAGTTTTTGAAAATATTTTTTTTTTTCACTAAGAAAATTGTTTGATACATTTTTGAAGATGCACTTAATGTCAATCCTTCTGAAGACAGACACTCAAAATGTAATGAAGATGTTAAGGTAGAGGACGCCTCAGGAAGAGATGGATGAGGCCTCAGGAAGAGGAGGCGCCTATAAGAGGTATAAATTCACTGGATCATGGGCACGTTTAGGGGCCATTTGTTTTGTTAATATAAGGACGTAAGAATCTTCTAACTCTACGCCACCCCACTTAGGCGCGGCCCCATAGTACGCCACTGCACCAAGTATCTGGGGGCTACTAGAAACGGTGAACTTGTATGGAGTGTATGATAATCAAACTCATCAATAATTGTAAGCTTTACTTCCTAACTACAAAATATTTATAATTATACAACAACTAGCAACCCCCATAAGTCTGTGTTTATTTCAACCCAACTAAACACAGCAGGTTTGAGATTTTATTTCAGTTCACATTTACCGGATGTCAGCCAAAGACACTTGACTCCTTAAGGTTTATAACTGTGTCAATACTTGTTTTAGAACGTCGTGGACCGTAAATAAAAAAAGGGGATTGCCCCCCCCCCCACACGTGGAACTGTTCCTGGGCCAGAACTTTTTATCCTGATTATCGATTTGCTGTTTTTGTTCATCGATTAGTGACAATATCTCAATCTCTGTAAAATAGGCCTTGGGCTTGAATTTGTCGGAACTAACTCACTGGATTTACGATCAGCTCCATACACGCAACACATGCACAAGCAATGAAATCTGTACACACACAATTAAAATAACACACTCTGTGTACGTATATACCACAACCAAGTCAACTGTGAACAATTATTTGTTGATATACATTTAAATTTAAGTGATTTCATGTTGGATATATACAATTCATTTCTTTTTCTTTATTGATGTGATTTACTTCATTTAAGATTGGGGATTATTTGGTTGTTTTGGTATGTTTACTCAAATGTAACGATTGTTTGTTTTATATCGGGATTAAATGGAACGGATTGTTTCATATTGGGATGTATATTAAATGGATTGCTTTGTTTCATTCCGGTATATAGGCTAAATAAAATTTAATACATTTAGTTCATATCAGGAACATGACAAGGAGGAAAAGTAACTTTCGAAATAAAATAAAAATTCTATACTGCTTCAAAATTAGGAAGCTTCTGACACTCATACGACACGGCATTTAATCGGGTTGCACAGTATTTTAATTTTTTCTGTTGACAGGTTTGAGAATTTTATTTTTACTCGGCAGGAATGGATACACCGTACGAAGGAAATACCACACACATTTCTGAGGAGGCGGGAGTGCAGGTGAGAAATGTATCCACAGCTATACACCTGGCGTAACTTATGATATTAATAATGTTTTACAAAGTCATAGTTTAAACTATATTTCTAAATGTAATCCTGACATTAAATATGACGACAGTTTTGTCATTAGAGATTTTTTAAACAATCTTTATTTTCAAAATAGGCTACTTTCACACAAGCTAATTTCTGACACGTAGTTTAAACTAAGTCATATATTATGACATTTCAATGTTTTAACACGAACTAAAATGGAAATCAAATGTACACTTTATAGTAAACTAGATGTCACATGTCTACCCAAGTTTATCATAACATCATTTTTATACACTTTAGATTACTCTTGAAAACAAACAAAATCAGAAAATAAAACAATTAAAAGTGAAATATTAAAATGTACATAGATAGTTGGTATCATGATATAAAATGTTTATAAACAATCACTTGTTTGATTATTTAGACTGAATTATTCTTAATGTATTTTTTTATTATTTCCAGAATGAAACAGAAAATAGTATGCCGATATTGGATGAAAGTGTATTGCACTTTTCTACTGGTAAGTTGCATATACTGGATGGCGGTAAATTTCTCATTTCGACATCTAAGTTGCCACATATTCATGTTTCGATTAATAGACATCTTGGATTACTTTTGTCTAAACAATGGTTGGCAATCGGAGTCCAGTGAGAAAATGTTTGGGGACCGTAGAAAAATTTGGAGATATTTAGCAATTTCTTTACTTTAAAATATTTGAAATGATGATGTTAGCTTGCATATAGTACAAGTTAATCACAGCAAATCTGACGTTGATTCTTATTGTTATTATGAAATAAACAATTGTAGATTACATAAATCAATGAGAATCTTGGAGAGAATACTTTTTGTAACATAAGCATTTGTTTGTATTGTAAGAAAGTTGACATTATGTAGATTGAACTGAAAGTTGAGATTTTGTAGATTGAACTGAAAGTTGAGATTTTGTAGATTGAACTGAAAGTTGAGATTTTGTAGATTGAACTGAAAGTTGAGATTTTGTAGATTGAACTGAAAGTTGAGATTTTGTAGATTGAATTGAAAGTTGATATTATGTAGATTGAACTTAAAGTTGAGATTTTGTAGATTGAACTGAAAGTTGAGATTTTGTAGATTGAACTGAAAGTTGATATTATGTAGATTGAACTGAAAGTTGAGATTTTGTAGATTGAACTGAAAGTTGAGATTTTGTAGATTGAACTGAAAGTTGAGATTTTGTAGATTGAACTGAAAGTTGATATTATGTGGATTGAACTAAAAGTTGATGTGTATTTATTTTCGTTTGTTTTGGGCTTGGCTATAATTCATCATCAAATGCTTTAGAATTGCCGCAACTAATCAAAAGAATCGATTTTTATGTTTATCAATGAGCTTTTAAATCGCTTTTCAAAAACCTTTGAAGATGTTGATAGATATTTTGTTTCTTAGTGATGCCGAATGTTGCTTTATTTTAAAACGGCAACAGTTTATCTGCATACTACCCAAATAGTTGTCTGGTCATTTGTTTCTACAAAGAAGTAAACTCCATATTCTTCTTTAAAAGCACGGACACTTGGTGTCCACTTTACTTACTGACCATTAGTCTACTTTCTACAACACATTTCGAACAATTCTCCTTTCTCTCTTAAAACACTGTCTACAAATGGGTTAGGTCTGTTGCTTGATATTTGTGATTTATCAATCTCAATTGACATTAGTCTGGGCTAACACTTTTCTGGGACAATATATAAGATAGATTTGTAGAGCGGAGACGGTCTCCTAGACTAGAGACACCCAGTACTGACTTAATATTGAGGCGTGTATTCGAGACTGTCGTCTAAAGACATCAAATACTGACTTAAGTGGGAGCCGTGAAATCAATTCTAACTCTTTGTAGATGCACAACGACATCTCACAGACGTACCTAGCACCCAAATTTGACAAACTAACAATTCATTTTTTTTTTACCAAACATCAAATTTTCAACCAAGCATTTTAACAAACTATTTCTCAAAGCTCCACATTGTTACACCAAGACAGAGTCAGCTATATGCAACCAATTCCAAAATTAAACCAATACTAATAATGAACATCTCCAATAATTATAAAATGATATTTCTATATCAAAAGTATTCAAACGTATCTTGTTTCATGAGTTGTATCACATTTATCCAAGTACAGTTCGAGGGTAATTTGAACTAGCCGTAGTTTGGTGACCCATATCTCTATGTCATAAGAATAAATAAAGTTCAAACGTAGACATTTAAGGTACTATATCTATTTGTTTTTACAATGCTTTATATTAAAAGTGTATGTGTTCTTTCTGTAGAAGAGTTGGCATCCAATGAGGATGTCAGTGGGAATTCCCTAAAGACAGCACGCAACTCAATGACCACATCAAGGGCTACATTCTCTCGGACACCAAGCAATATGTTAGTACAACGAGATCACGTGGCAGGAGAGGACGAAGTCATACAGGAAAATGTGCTCATTACAGAACTACAGGTAAATGTTATTATTACAGAACTACATGTAAATGCTTGTAACTGAAATACAGGCTAAATTACAGATTTTGGGGTAAATGCTGTTTATAGAGCTCTACTTGCATGTTAATTAAAGATCTATAGATACTTATTGATTACACAACTATTACTATATCATAAATACAAATATACAACATATACATACAACATATACATGTTATTTAAAAATCTGCAGATACAGACACATTACACAAATACAGCTACAAGTTGCTTACACAACTACAGTCACATATTTAATGCATCTTTGCCAAAAGCTGCCAAAATATATATTTGCCTTGGGCTTTAAAACATTTCTTTAGCTAGGGCTCCCAAAATATAAAACTAAATATCTCATCTCAAACACTATTGTGTTCTACACTGTCGTTTTCCTTTTTACATTTTTAGTTTCATCCCATGAATATATCATTAACTTACAAATAAACTGTTTGTTTGACTGAATTACAGGTACAAGACAGTGACGAAGCAGATGTAGATGGCGAGCAGGTGGAGGAAGAGAAAGAGGGTTGGCTGGAAGATGACAACTTACTGGATGAACTGATCAATGACCATGTGACGAGACGTATCATGAAGGTCATCTGGAATGACGATAAACCAGAAGAGTTCTACGATACTGACCTGGAGGATGAAGGTGGGCAGAATTTAGTATCAGCTAAAGTTTAGAAGTAATAAATAATTATTACCAGCTAAAGTTTAGAAGTAATAAATAATTAGAACCAGCTAAAGTTTAGAAGTAATAAATAATTAGAACCAGCTAAAGTTTAGAAGTAATAAATAATTAGAACCAGCTAAAGTTTAGAAGTAATAAATAATTATTACCAGCTAAAGTTTAGAAGTAATAAATAATTAGAACCAGCTAAAGTTTAGAAGTAATAAATAATTAGAACCAGCTAAAGTTTAGAAGTAATAAATAATTAGAACCAGCTAAAGTTTAGAAGTAATAAATAATTAGAACCAGCTAAAGTTTAGAAGTAATAAATAATTAGAACCAGCTAAAGTTTAGAAGTAATAAATAATTAGAACCAGCTAAAGTTTAGAAGTAATAAATAATTAGAACCAGCTAAAGTTTAGAAGTAATAAATAATTAGAACCAGCTAAAGTTTAGAAGTAATAAATAATTAGAACCAGCTTAAGTTTAGAAGTAATAAATAATTAGAACCAGCTAAAGTTTAGAAGTAATAAATAATTGGAACCAGCTAAAGTTTAGAAGTAATAAATAATTAGTACCAGCTAAAGTTTAGAAGTAATAAATAATTAGTACCAGCTAAAGTTTAGAAGTAATAAATAATTAGTACCAGCTAAAGTTTAGAAGTAATAAATAATTAGAACCAGCTAAAGTTTAGAAGTAATAAATATTTAGAATTGCGGGTTTAAGATTGAAATAAAATTAAAATCACATCCTAGAGGGAATAGATAAAGTTTAAAATAAAAATTGAGGAGGTTTAGAAAGAAGAATGGATAGAAGAATGGACTGACAATAAATTATATTAGGACAGGTGTGTTCAAGGTGAATGAATTGGAGCTGGTTAGTGAGGAATTGTACAGTTAATTTAAGCTGTACAAACAAAATGTTTCGCTGCATAAACAGTATGTTTTGATTTACAAATAGTATGTTTCTAGAAACTGTTTCATGTTAAAAATGAACAAAATGTTGACAATTTAGAAAAAAAAAGCATATTTATTTATTCCTATAAAAAACTTTTTTTTAATAAAAAAAATATTTAGACTTTTGTGTAATGAAAAGAAGAAACATTGTTTATTTAAATATTTTAGCTGAAGAGGACCAGGACTTTGTTGTGTCCTATTATAAAACAGTTTGTGAACAGCTGGGCCTGGTTCCCGTTGCCTACTTCCTACGCCGTATCCGGGAACCAAACATAAGAATGAGATACAGAGGCCTGGATAGTGAGGCCACAAAGGCGATATCTTTAGCTCTGAAAGTGAGTGTCACATGTAACTTACGTCAATGTGTTCAGCTGTTGTAGTTGGATAACTTATGTCAATGTGTTCATGTGTTGTAGTTGGGTAACTTAAGTCAATGTGTTTATGTGTTGTAGTTGGATAACTTAAGTCAATGTGTTCATGTGTTGTAGTTAGATAACTAAAGTCAATGTGTTTATGTGTTGTAGTTGGATAACTTACTTCAATGTGTTCAGGTGTTGTAGTTGGATAACTTATGTCAATGTGTTCAGCTGTTGTAGTTGGATAACTTAAGTCAATGTGTTCAGCTGTTGTAGTTGGATAACTTATGTCAATGTGTTCATGTGTTGTAGTTAGATAACTTAAGTCAATGTGTTTATGTGTTGTAGTTGGATAACTTAAGTCAATGTGTTCATGTGTCTTAACTGGGACTAGAAACTACTAAAGAACATAAATGATGATATAAACAATATTAACACCCAAAAAAACAGAGTGCATCCCCCCACCCCCGAGCGATAATTTCTGTTAATTTATTCAGTAAAATGGCTTTCTCACAAAATGGAAATAAAGAAATGAAATATTAAGACATGAAATATTACAAGACATGATATATTACTAGACATGAAATATTACTAGACACGAAATATTACCAGACATAAAATATTACCAGACATGAAATATTACCAGACATGAAATATTTCTAGACATTAGTTATTGTTTCACCCAGTTTCAATGGAGATATATCATTCTATCTGTTGGAAAGGAAAATGGTCTAAAGATAATGTACTATATCGAATATCTGCCCCCAACCCCGTAAATATTCTAGAGATACATTAGACACCCACGGGAAAACGAAAATCTATAAAGACCTCTAAAAATTAACCCAAAAAGTAAAAATGTGACTGTTTTGTTTATATTGTATTAAATGTTTTAATATCTGAATATTGATGTAGACTTTTGTGTCCATCTTATTGTAATATTTGTGTTACTGAAACTCTTGTGTCTAGGACAGTCTTATTGTAATATTTGTCTTACTGAAACTCTTGTGTCTAGGACAGTCTTATTGTAATATTTGTCTTACTGAAACTCTTGTGTCTAGGACACTCTTATTGTAATATTTGTCTTACTGAAACTCTTGTGTCTAGGACAGTCTTATTGTAATATTTGTCTTACTGAAACTCGTGTGTCTAGGACAGTCTTATTGTAATATTTGTCTTCCTGAAACGTCTGTATATCATTAAGTGTTATTATGTTGTGTGTCTACCTACTGAAACTCTCCCCAGGACAGTATAACTCTAGAGCGTCTGGATCTGTGTGGAAACTGGATTGGACCAGATGGAGGGAACTCAGTAGCCAGGTTACTTGAAGAAAACGATTATGTGACGGATGTGGTTAGTGTCATCTTGACTTGTTTTTTTTTTTAATCACATGTGCAAGTTCAATTTCTTAAATTTTCTAGTGACTAATATTAAATAAATATTTTATTTTTGGGAAATGTCAAAAACACGGGAAGTAAATAATGTGTTCTTGCATTCCAAATACATTTATAAGAGGACATAGGAGAATAATTGTAATATTGAACGATTCACGCCAACCCGTGTGCCGCAGTGCCAGGTGTACCACAGTGCCAAGTGTACCGAGGCAAAAACTGAATGTACACACATGAAAGTATCCGCAAAGATTTTTGTTTTCCATAACATTATTAAGTAAGAGCATTACGTCGAATATAATAGATAAGTGAGTTGGGAAATATTATAAGACGATAAATTGCACAATTTTAAAGTAAGGCAGTCATTATGAAGTCCGAGTGATGACTACAGTATTAACTGGCAACTTAAATTAAATTGGCAACTTAAAAAGATTAAAGATAAATAACCTGTCCGAATTTGTACCTTTTATGCACATAGCCTTGTCATAGAATATAGTGGTTTTAGCACAATAACATTATTTTATGGCAGAATTAAGACTATTACTTTTTACTATTTACGAAAGTCTTACATGATTGTCAGAGATGAATAATGACAGGTGATCAAGTTTAAAAAACACGGAAGCAAAACTTCGAATGTTTCTTTCAAATGATGAGACAAATGTGCAAATATTGCGCTCAATGAAACATGTACAACACTACAACAAACACTACCCCCACCCCCTCAATATAAGATCATACAACTAAATGAAGCCCCTCCCCTCTTTCCCAATTGTAAAACTGAGTTTAAAACTAGCTTGAGTGTTCCGCCGTGTTTATTTAAAGAACTTGAGTGTGCCACGAGTTAAAGAGGTTGCGGGGTACTGGCGTAGAACAACATAGAAACTGAGAAAGCTATTTACTTATGTGCAAACAAGAGGGGAAGAATTTTTATTTTTAGAAAAATAGGACTAATCATATACTGTGACAGAAATAGTAACCAAGGACTAATAATATACTGTTAGTTATAGTAACCAAGGACTAATAATATACTGTTAGTTATAGTAACCAAGGACTAATAATATACTGTTAGTTATAGTAACCAAGGACTAATAATATACTGTTAGTTATAGTAACCAAGGACTAATAATATACTGTTAGTTATAGCAACCAAGGACTAATAATATACTGTTAGTTATAGTAACCAAGGACTAATAATATACTGTTAGTTATAGTAACCAAGGACTAATAATATACTGTTAGTTATAGTAACCAAGGACTAATAATATACTGTTAGTTATAGCAACCAAGGACTAATAATATACTGTTAGTTATAGTAACCAAAGATTTTAAAGAATCTTTGATAAAGTATTTCTCGAGTCATCATGCTGTTTACATTCACTGTAAAATGAACATACTGTACAGTAAACACTATCTCACGTTAAATTAATTCTGTTCCTTTTGTTTCTCCAAGACAGATTTTGTCAGAGAATAAATTAGGCAATGAAGGAGGAGCTCACGTGTGTAGAATGTTGAACATCAACGGCGGTCTAAGGCGTCTGGATTTGTCAGGTGAGGTAAACAGATATGTTGTTTGATCTCAATCAATGTTCTGTCAGGTGAGGTAAACAGATGTGTTGTTTGATCTCAATCAATGATCTGTCAGGTAAGGTAAAAACAGCTGTTGTTTGATCTCAATCAATGATCTGTCATGTGAGGTAAAAATAGCTGTTGTTTGATCTTAATCAATGATCTGTCAGGTGAGGTAAACACAGCTGTTGTTTGGTCCCAATCAATGATCTGTCAGGTGATGTAAACACAGCTGTTGTTTGATCTCAATCAATGATCTGTTGTAGTTGCACTGACGTGTATATACAAAGTGCTTCTTAAGAATATGTAACCTAGGCAACCACCCTGGTCCCAGTGTATTCGGTACAAATTTCCTATCAAATACAAAGGCTTCAATGGCCCCAACTTATATTTTTGCTCAGGGTCCTTTAAATATATTTATGACTTAAAAACTAATCTGTGTATCGGTCTATTATATGTAAATATATCTGTCAGTCTAATATGTGACAAAGTTTATATATGTCAGTCTATTATATGTCGTATTTGAACCGTTCTCTATCTATACATATGTAAGCATTTCGTTGTCTGTCAGTCTAATACCTGACATTATCTTACAGATGTGTGTCTATAGATCTGTCCGTCTGTCTGTCTTTCTGTCTCTCTCTCTTTCTCTCTCTCTATCTATCTATCTATCTATCTATCTATCTATCTATCTATCTATCTATCTATCTATCTATCTATCTAGGGAGCGACCGATAATCGGATCGGTATCGGACCGATATTGGCACTATGGGTTAACTATCGGACCGGCCGTTTTTTGGCTGCCGATACATTATTTTTTTCACAAATCTAGTAACTCTAAACTGGTTTTGGTTTACAGAGTTAAAGTTTACTTACAGAATTCTTGTTAACTGTTCACCTGAGTGAAGTGATTTACTGATATAATTAATTTTTCAACTTTTTTAAAAATCTGCTACAAGTAGATTCAGTAAAAATTACAAAGATTAACGAAGAAAATTATTTTAATTTCATCATAACTTTCACAAGTTAGTGAAGTTACAATTAAAAATTAATACATTTTTACTTTTTTAGTTTGACATTAATTATTTACAACTTTACCTTACTTTTTTGTTTGTGTACAAGTAAAAAGTAAAAACAACAAATTGTTTGTTATAAGTTTATTTTTAAACAATAAACATGCATATTTCTGAGATTATGCAGGCATGGTTTGTGTTTCTGACTTCGGTCTTCCGGTCTGTCTTTTCAAATCTTTTGTTCTTCTAAGCTTCTTCATCTGCAAGACACCCTTTCATTAATAACAAAATATCGGTATCGGTATCGGCAAAAATGCTGGGGGAAAATATCGGTAAAGGATTATCGGTAAAAAGGCATATCGGTCGCTCCCTATATCTATCTATTTATCTATCTATCTATCTATCTATCTATCTATCTATCTATCTATCTATCTATCTATCTATCTATCTATCTATCTATCTATCTATATATATATATATATATATATATATATATATATCATTAGGATTGCTACTTTTGCTTTTGCATGACAAATATTGCTGGACATTCCAAAAAAAAAAAACATATCAACAATTCATTATTCCTATTGTGACTTTGCATTGAAACCTGTTCCACACGATGAACGAAATCAAGTTCCAAATACTCCATATGCCTTGATGGCGAAACCGATGATGATGATGAGGAAAGTCACAGGGAGCAGGAGAGTGATGCTTATGAACCCCTAGATGATGAAAAGATACCTCCTCTGTTTGGCAAAACTGAATTGAATGATTTAGTGAGGGATCTGGGGTTAACGAAGAAGAAGGCAGAACTGCTTGGATCTCATTTACAACAATGGAATTAGTTACAAAACGCAACAACAATTTCACATTTTCGTGATAGGCATGTACAGCTTGCTAAATTTTATGACAAGAATGACAGTATCTGTTATTGTACTGACATTAACTGTTTAATGATAGAACTGGACCGTGAGTATATTTCAGGAGACTGTCGTCTGTTTATAGACTCAAGTAAAGTTAGTCTTAAAGCAGTTCTCCTACACAATAGGAATGTGATCCCATCTATTCCATTAGCACACGCAGTCGGATTGCATGAAACATATGATTCTATGAAGTTGCTCCTCAACGTTATCAAGTACAGAGATCATAACTGGTGCCTCTGTGGGGATCTAAATGTAGTTTACCTTCTTCGTGGATTGCAGCTGGGATTCACAAGGTGCATGGACTTTCTATGTCTGTGGAACAGCCGTGATGACGAAAATCATTACACAGTTAAAGACTGGCCAGCAAGAACTGATCATGTTCCTGGCAGATACAATGTACAACATGAGTCTCTTGTTGATCCTACTAAAATACTGTTTCACATAACGCTTGGACTGTTCAAAAATTTTGTGAAGGCTCTGGACCAGGATTCGGGTGGCTTTTCGTATCATCAAGAGAAGTTCCAGACCACTCCTACACCAGCAAAGCTACGTGCGGGCGGCGTGTTCACTGGACTTCAAATTCGTGAAGTCATTCGTGATACCACCTTTAAGACACAGCTGCAGCCTGCTCAGTTGACAGCCCGGGATCATTTGTGGCTGTGGTTTCTAGCTTTTTGGGAAACCACAGGTATGAGAATTATGCAGAGTTGGTTGAGAGACTACTAACAACATACAAGGATATGGGATTCAGAATGTCCTTAAAAATTCACTTCCTGCACTCCCATCTCAGTTTCTTCTCAACCAATCTAGGTGCAGTCAGCGATGAACAGGGTGAACGTTTTCACCAAGAAATAGCAACGATGGAAAACAGATATCAAGGGAGGTATGACAGCAGCATGATGGGCGATTTCTGTTGGTTTATATAGTGAGAGTGTGACATTGATTACATATGATACTGCATAGTTGCTTCTTCTTTTCTATTTCCATGTAAATTGTAGTTATTGTATTGAAATATAAAAGCATTGACATTATATTTCTAATGACCATAAAGCGTTATAATGGTAAATCAAGATGTTAACACAGTTTTAACGTGACGTGATACACGATTTTCAATGACATATTTGGAATCAGCAGGTCAAAATGGTCTTAGAACACTTAATAGATCTCAGGTAGCAAAAATGTTGTTCCCTGGTATTATCTATCAATGTCCTTTTCAGCAAAGAGAATAATAAACCTTTATTGTTTTGAGGGCAAAAAAAAAAATTTTCTAATATTATTTCAAATTTATTTTTTAGGAAATGACTTTGACGATAAATGTGCAGAAAGTTTTGCTCAAGCTATTGAGGTATTTTTGAAAATTATAACAACTTCAGCTATTATAAATATGTTCGAATACAATATAGGTCAATACAATATAGACCAATACAATATGGGTCAATACAATATAGACCAATACAATATAGGTCAATAAAGTATAGGCCAGTAAAATATAGACCACAACAATATAGATTAATACAATATAGAATAATACAATGTAGACCAATACAGTATAGACCAATACAATATAGGTCAATACAATATAGACCAGTACAATATAGACCACAACAATATAGACAAATACAATATAGACTAATACAATATAGACTAATACAATATAGACTAATACAATATAGACAAATACAATGCAGACCACAACAATATAGACAATTACAATATAGACTAATACAATATAGACTAAATACAATATAGACTAATACAAAATAGACTAATACAATGTAGACCAATACAATATAGGCCAATACAATATAGGTCAATACAATATAGACCAATACTATATAGACCAATACAATATTGACCACTATCATAGAGACCAATACAATATCGAACAATACAATATAGAACAATACAATATAGACAAATACAATATAGACAAATAGAATGTAGACCAATACAATATAGACCACAACAATATAGACTAATACAATATAGACAAACACAATATAGACTAATACAATGCAGACCAATACAATATAGACAAATACAATATAGACTAATACAATATAGGCCAATACAATATAGACCAATACAATATAGGTCAATACAGTATAGGACAGTACAATATAGACCACAACAATATAGACAAATACAATATAGACTAATACAATATAGACTAATACAATGTAGACCAATACAATATAGACAAATACAATATAGGTCAATACAATATAGACCAATACTATATAGACCACTATCATAGAGACCAATACAATATCGAACAATACAATATAGAACAATACAATATAGACCAATACTTTCCTCACATTCAATATTTATTTATTCTAACACGTCTCTTCTTTCTCAGAACAACAAATATTTAAGGGAGTTAAATCTAAGTCGCAATAAATTTTCAGAGGTTGGTGCTCAGTACCTGGGACCGGCCATCGGTGAGTTGTTGTAGGTTTTAAGTCATACAAATAATATCATTTTGAATGCTATCGGCTGGAGTGTTGCCTGAATGATGTGTTTAAGGATGTATAAGATGTCGTATTGCCTGAATGATGTGTTTAGGGATGTATGAGATGTCGTATTTCCTGAATGATGTGTTTAGGGATGTATGAGATGTCGTATTGCCTGAATGATGTGTTTAGGAATGTATGAGATGTCGTATTTCCTGAATGATGTGTTTGGGGACTATGAGATGTCGTAGATTTTATTTAAGAGAGATTGATTCGGAAATCTGAGAAAAAATTATCAAAATAAAACGCGTTAAGTTCGAAAAAAAAAATTTCCCTTGGCATGAGGACTTGTTCCATAATTTGACACTTTGATAAGTTTACAGCACTCTCTCGGCAGTCAGACAACGCCTACTTTATATTTTATCTAAATCTGATGAATCACACTCTCCCGAGTAGGAAAATGGAGAATGGTTATGAAACAACAGAATTGTTCTCTTAGAAACTAGTGCATTTATTTCTATTTCTGAATCCATTTCTCGTTAATTAACGCAGCACACGATAAAACAGCCATTGGTTGGTGATGCCATTTTTTTTTTGTTTATCTATAAATAGGATCCAATGAAAATTTGGATTTCCTCGACCTGAGTTGGAACCATTTACGAGAATCTGGGGGTGTGGCCATAGCCAAAGGTCTAAAGGTGAATTACATCTATTTTGTTGAGTTACAGTTATTATGCTACAACTTTTTTTTTTTAAGTTCAGTTACAGCTAGTTTGCTTACTCATTTGTAAACTTGATAAAAGCAAATCAACATTATCACTTGATTTTATTAGCCCATTTCTCTAAACCATGATTCAAAACCCACCCCCAAAACACCCTTTAAGGTCCTGGATGGCACTGGACAAAATCAAAATTGTTCTTATTGAATTCCAGTCGTGAAAATTTTATTCTTAATAAAGCCAATGATTCAGTAATACTTACATTTTTTTAAAAAACAGGAAAATGTCCGGCTGAAAGTGTGTAATCTCTCATGGAACGGGCTCGGGGTCAAAGGTGGCTTGGCCATGGCAGATGCAATGTCAAGCAATCAAAGTATTACAGAAGTCGACATCTCTGGCAACCGTTTCACCCTGGAAGTCGCCACAAGCTTCGCCAAAGTCCTGGCAAGCAATGACACTATAAAGATTCTAAAGGTAATCGGGTACAAATGATTGGTCAACGTTAAACTATGAGGGTTTATGCCGGAAATAATCATGAAATTATGTGATTGTGATGTCTTTATAAGAAAACTGTGGACAACTAAAGATTAAATGTACATAATGTCGTTGGTGGAATAAAACTTTATGAAATTAGTTTCGCATGCATTCGACGGTCGGAGACATTAAACATGTATTTATTGATCTGTGTTCCACTCATAGTTTGAAAAATTCTAGCAATCTAGATTGTTTTTTTTCTTTTAAAAACAGATGGGAAATAATCTCATCACGTCAGCCGGTGCACTGGCCTTAGTCACTGCCGTAAACAATACACAACATTGTTTGTTGGATGAACTTGATCTAATGGTATGCGTCAATTGTGAGATGCCATTTTATTGCAGAACTAAGCATTAGAGTACTTATTTAGTTAGCTTACTGTAAAGTTTAATATATGTATCAGTTAAAATTGTTATATGTTTTTTATACTGTTGGCGAATATTGAAACATTTTTTTCAAGGATGTCCCAGTAGAATACGAGTTTTTGAGAACCGTCGAAGATATCAAGACAACTCGGCAAAAATTCTGTGTCAGACACGGACCTGTTATGAGGGCAGGAAACACGCTGGACGACATATCGAGCCCTGCTATTGATGTGGAAAAGATCAGAAAAGAACCAGTTGTACTTTTGAAAGTAAGCGAAATTATTATTAGTCATTTGGATAGCTCTAGAGTCAGACCGACTAATGCTACAGAATGCCTCCCGGGATCCTCCTGGCAAAGTTACATGCATGCTGAGGTTCGCACAACCCTAGTTGACACCAATGTTGGGAGGGCAAAGGATCCTCAAACACTACACAATGCGGCTTTGGAGACGATTATATCCTATCCGAGGGACTCTATATTGACCTATACTGATGTTTCTGTAACCAGTAAGGACGGCCGAACAAGCTCCTCGATTGGGGTCCACATCGGTTTCACACAAACTCGATTTGTCGAAGATCTTGCAGGGCCGAGTGGGTCTCTCTGTGCTTACGAGGCAGAGATGACAGCCATTATTTAGGCAGTGGCACACATTGGGGGGCTCATCCGGGAAGGTACTTTGCCTGCTACGAGCATTGTTATCCTGACTTATGCGCTCTCTGTTCTCCAAGCCGTAAAAGAGACGGGAGAATGGCCCGAGCGACTGGAAGCCATGGTTGTGGCAACTCAGGATCTTATGTCCCCACACAGTGTAGTAGTGGCCCTTCAGTGGGTCCCCGGGCATGTTGACGTGCCCGGAAATGAAAGGGCTTACTTCCTTGCAAGGTCAATACAAGCCCAAGCCCAGCCCGTGAGTGCAAGAAAGAACTCACTTGAGGCAGAGTGTGCCAAGATCAAGCTCTTTACGCAAATTTTGGTGGTTCACGAGTAGGGACAATGGGGCGACGGGCAGAAATGTCCACAGTCAGATGGAGCCGCCGTCCAAAACCGACCCGTGGAGGGGGCTTAGGAGGATCAAGCAGGCACTGATTGCCCAGTTCCGCTCTGGGCATTGTCCTTTTAGTGAGTACTTTGGGAGGTTGAGGCCCAATGTCGATTCACTTTTACGCCACTGCAGTGAGGTGGAGGAAACCGTGGATCATGTGCTTTTCGAGTACCCTGGGCTGGCGGACTACAGGGTGGACCAGTCGGGTAGCTTGCTGGCCATTGGCCTTTATGGCAGTCTCCAGATGTTGAGAGACACAGTGAGTTTGATCTCACGGGCTCTAAGAGACTAAGTCTCAGCCCGCAGTTATTACTGAGAGAGTTCAGAGAGAGACAGAGTCAGATATATGATAAAGTCGACTACTGGAAGATCGCAAAAGCCAAAATCTTCGCATTTGAAGACATTCTTTGGTTATTGAGACGGGACAACGGTCTGACAGTGCAATATGTCTGCCAGGAATCAGAGACGGGCCTGTGTTAGGGACTTCGGGGGAAGGGGTAAGATCGAATTAAACATTTCTAGCACAAAATAATGTTGTGATATTTGCATGTTATTTGGGTTGGTCTAGTGTCAGGTACAATGTGTGACTTTATTGACATATTGATGGATAGATAGATAAATAGATAGTTAGATATGGATTGCCCATATGAATTGTAATACTATTGTTCTATTACACATATCAGGAACACATTATTGTAAATGACCTCCGACTTCTGGATATATTGAAGAGATACGACGAAAGTAACACGCTAAGTATTTCAGCCGAGGATTTCATTTCAGCACTGGAGGTAAGTTGGCAGCACTTAGTTCCGCACAATTAAAATTCGAATATTCGACTTTTAATATTTCGCCGTGTATTGTTAAGTTATACTAACACAAGAAAACTTTATTGAAATAATTTAGGAACTTGCTGTTCCGTACGACAAAAAGCGGCTGGAGAATTCTGTGAAAACATTTGCCGCTACTGCAACAGGGAAAATATATTTTGGGTAATAATCTGATTACTTTTATAACTATAAAAAAACAAAGCAATATGACGAAATATTGTATTTGGACTAATTATTAGTTTAACAAACTGAACAATAAAACTTAGTTGTTCAGTTTGTTAAACTAATAATTTAAAGGTTAAGGCTACATATTTTAAAATGGTTAAAGCTACTTATTAAAACGTTAATTACTGAAATCCAGGAATGAATATTTTCTATTTTTACTTTTTTTTTTTTCACAGAAGTTTTATTTCAGCAGAACACAATAAAAAACTGGCCAACCAAGAGCAAGTGTCATAGTTGGCGAAATCTGGCACAACTGTTTGAAGATGTAAAGAAAGAAATATTAATAATCTAACATGTTTTTTGTTGAAATAAACTGCAGATAGCTATATTCTATTAAAACGATACATCGAGTCAAGAGTTAACTGTATGTGTGAGACCACCTGAGAGCACGTGCATGTATGTTTTGTGAATGTAAATGTTTGTTGTGTGAATGTAGATGTATGTTGTGTGAATGTAGATGTATGTTGTGTGAATGTACTTGTGAATGTACTTGTATGTTGTGTGAATGTAGATGTATGTTGTGTGAATGTAGATGTATGTTGTGTGAGTGTACTTGTGTGTTGTGTGAATGTAGATGAATGTTGTGTCAATGTAGATGTTTGTTGTGTGAATGTAGATGTATGTTGTGTGAATGTAGATGTATGTTGTGTGAATGTACTTGTGAATGTACTTGTATGTTGTGTGAATGTAGATGTATGTTGTGTGAATGTAGATGTATGTTGTGTGAGTGTACTTGTATGTTGTGTGAATGTAGATGAATGTTGTGTCAATGTAGATGTTTGTTGTGTGAATGTAGATGTATGTTGTGTGAATGTACTTGTGAATATACTTGTATGTTGTGTAAATGTAGATGTTTGTTTTTTTAATGTAGATGTTTGTTGTGTGAATGTAGATGTTTGTTGTATGAATGTACTTGTGAATGTACTTGTATGTTGTTTGAATGTAGATGTATGTTGTGTAAATGTAGATGTTTGTTTTGTGAATGTGATTGTTTGTTGTGTGAATGTACATGTATGTTGTGTGAATGTGCTTGTGAATGTACTTGTATGTTGTGTGAATGTACTTGTATGTTGTGTGAATGTACTTGTATGTGATGTGAATGTACTTGTATGTTGTGTTAATGTAATTGTATGTTGTGTGAATGTAGATGTTTGTTGTGTGAATGTACATGTATGTTGTGTGAAATACTTGTATGTTGTGTGAAATACTTGTATGTTATGTGAATTTACTGGTATGTTGTGTGAATGTACTTGTATGTTGTGTAAATTTACTTGTATATTGTGTGGATGTACTTTATGTTGTGTGAATGTAGTGGTTTGTTGTGTGAATGTACATGTAGTTGTGTGAATGTGTAAATGTACTTGTATGTTGTGTGACTATAATGTATGTTGTGTGAATGTACTTGTGTTTTGTGTGAATGTAGATGTTTTTTGTGTGAATGTACTTGTGTTTTGTGTGAATGTACATTATGTTGTGTGAATGTACTTTATGTTGTGTGAATGTACTTGTATGTTGTGGAAATGTACTTGTTTGTTGTGTGAATGTACTTGTATTTTGTGTGAATGTACTTGTATGTTGTGTGAATGTAAATGTATGTTGTGTGAATGTACATGTATGTTCTGTGAATGTACATGTAGCGTACTTGCAATCAGAGCCGTGCCTGAAGATGTACAAACTAGGCAGTTGCCTAGACCCCAGCCCACACAATGTCTTAGGGCCCTTATTTTGAGGTTATATTTGCCGTAATTTAATAAAAATATGACATTTGAATCCGATGTTATTTAAAAGTACTTATACACAATTTCTGAGCCATCTTTCCACTCGGGAAGTTTTTACCAGCTCTAAATGGAATTCTTTTCACGAGTTTCTCAGTTCAAAAGGCCTCAATGGCTCTATCGGGCCCACCAAAGGGAGCTTCCATCTGTCAGGGGCTCTAAGGGATTAAACAAAATGGCAGTTGAGGTAGAGTGGACCCATTTGTCAAAGATCAAATATATGAAGGAGGGGTTAGTCTTAATAGTATTATTAGTGGAGGTCAAGTGTGTTCTAGTTGATAGTATCTTGATTGTCGAGTGTTTTGCAAGACGAGTCATAATGGGACAGTACAATGTGACATTTATTAAAGTCTTGAAACTGCTGCTAACATTTTTTGATAATCAATTATATTTTTTGATTCTAACTCAGATGTAATAGTAAGTTTGTTTATACGCTACAACTTTTATTTTTTTGATGAAAACAGACTTCAATTTCATTTGATTTCTCTACATACGAGGCAGTCAGTCAATACACCACTGAAAAAAAAGTGTTAAAAGATATTTCAGGTTCTTACCAGTTCGTACATTCATGACATGTCATTGTTTATCAAGCAATCTTTATAAACATTTTTACAAGTTAATTGACGACGACTCTGGACTAATTTGGTTTATTGATTTTTTGTTTCACATCAAACTTAATTCTTTTGAACTAGTATCGAACATTTCTGCTAAGACGTAGCACAGAGGGGCCGAGCTAGAGGAGGGCGCCAAAATTCTAATTTTTAAAAACGTCATCCTCTTGAATTTACATTGGTTTTAGATTTACACCTGCGATCTGTCGGTGTATATTTCACACTAGCTGTAACACAAAAAAAAGACACGTTTGCACAAAAAAACGCAAATTTAGAGTATTTATATTTGCCGTGCAACGCCCTTAAAACAATCAATGTAAAAATGAAGAACCATCTTGATTTTTTTTTTTTGAAAATTGGAGACAACAAGACAAAGTCTTGCTGATTAAATAAAAGAATTATTGGTAAGCGATCATTTCTTGCAGTTGAACAGCAGAGACGTTTTAGACAATGGGTCATGTATGGCTTGTATGTACAATGTTTTGTATGTTGTGTTTTTTTTAAATGCTTCTGGAATACCACAAATTAAAACATTTTTTTCTACAGCGCTGTCAATTTTCAATTTTTTTTTTAAGTATGTCCATTGGAATTTTTAAAAAAACTACTGCCAGTTGTACAACTAAACATTGAAAGGCCACAGAAACACTAGATGACCTCAAAAGCAGAAGCAATGATTGCGTTGTGCAATGAAGTCACCCATGTTTATGGTCAATATCGATATAGATATATGGGAACACGAAAAGTAATTTTGATATTAACATTTTGAATAAACATAATTGCTTTCTCATTATTGTGAATGCTGGGATTTCGCTCATTATTGTTGGCAATGAAAAGCCCAAAATCAGTAAGTCATTGAAGAATAATCACCTATCTACTGGCTGGCACTGCAGCGAGGATATTTCTACTAGTGTCCATACAGTACCTATATACTGGCACTGCAGCGAGGACATTTCTACTAGTGTCCATACAGTACCTATATACTGGCACTGCGGCGAGGACATTTTTACTAGTGTCCATACAGTACCTATATACTGGCACTGCGGCGAGGACATTTCTACTAGTGTCCATACAGTACCTATATACTGGCTGGCACTGCGGCGAGGACATTTTTACTAGTGTCCATACAGTACCTATATACTGGCTGGCACTGCAGCGAGGACATTTCTACTAGTGTCCATACAGTACCTATATACTGGCTGGCACTGCAGCGAGGACATTTCTACTAGTGTCCATACAGTACCTATATAATGGCACTGTAGCGAGGAAATTTCTACTAGTGTCCATACAGCGTATGTGAAAAGCTGTCAATGAGGAAAACAAGACAGGGTCCACAGACAATGCTCATTAGATGTTTGTACCGGACCACAGACAATGCTCATTAGATGTTTGTACCGGACCACAGACAATGCTCATTAGATGTTTGTACCGGACCACAGACAATGCTCATTAGATGTTTGTACCGGACCACAGACAATGCTCATTAGATGTTTGTACCGGACCACAGACAATGCTCATTAGATGTTTGTACCGGACCACAGACAATGCTCATTAGATGTTTGTACCGGACCACAGACAATGCTCATTAGATGTTTGTACCGGACCACAGACAATGCTCATTAGATGGTTGTACCAGACCAAAGACAATGCTCATTAGATGGTTGTACCAGGCCACAGATAATGCCCTATAAATTGTTGTACCAGGCCACAGATAATGCCCTATAGATTGTTGTACCAGGCCACAGATAATGCCCTATAGATTGTTGTACCAGGCCACAGATAATGCCCTATAGATTGTTGTACCAGGCCACAGATAATGCCCTATAGATTGTTGTACCAGGCCACAGATAATGCCCTATAGATTGTTGTACCAGGCCACAGATAATGCCCTATAGATTGTTGTACCAGGCCACAGATAATGCCCCTATAGATTGTTGTACCAGGCCACAGACAATGCCCTATAGATTGTTGTACCAGGCCACAGATAATGCCCTATAGATTGTTGTACCAGGCCACAGATAATGCCCTATAGATTGTTGTACCAGGCCACAGATAATGCCCTATAGATTGTTGTACCAGGCCACAGATAATGCCCTATAGATTGTTGTACCAGGCCACATAATCTGTGTACTAGGCTGATTCCCAGAGACGTGTGAGATTACTTTTAGAACAGCCAAAGATGAATAAATTGAACTTACACCAGCAAGCAAAAACTGGGCAATATTTTTTTTCAAAGTGTGATGTCATTTTGCTTGAGGCTCAGTGATAAAAAAAAAACAGTTGTAATATGTGATATTTTCAACTATCTAACAGGCTAAGCATTGACATTTAAATCTGCGCAATAATTACAAAATTCTGCTTCAGGGAAATTTGATATTTATTTCTGTGATTCAAGGTTTAAATTTCAAATTTCATCAAATTGATCTTAAAGAAGTATAGGCCTATCCTGACATTGATGTTGCACTTAAATTGTTTCTCACACTTCCAGTAATTGGAGATTAATCTATGCGTAGTTTCTGCAAACTAAAACAAATTAATTGTCTTTTTAAATCATAAATGCCTCATGACAGACTGTCTGAATTGGAATGACTGTTAGTAAAACATGATGCTGCATCTCGTATTCATTATGATATCATAAATACATTTCCTGTGTCAAAACTAGATAATTCGAATTGTAAATTGCTGACACATGGTTTATACATTCCTCCTTTTTTATTGTAACCTTACTGCCATAAGACTTGATGTTATTAAGTCTATCAAAGGCTTTCGAATCACCATCGCCAATCATGGTAGTGTATCTGAAATTGTGAAGTTGTAGCAGCCCCGTAGCGTGAAAATTCTACAGCAGGGGCCTGGCATTCTTCAGCAGGGGCCAGGCAATAGCTGGGTGGGGGTCAGGCAATACATTTTACTAGTGTAGAGCAAATAAGCAGAGGGGGGGCCAGACAAAACGCAGGGGAGGACCCTGCCCACCCCTGAGTTGTAGGGATCTTCGCCATAAAACATCTGCAGCTTCTGTCTCCATCATTCCGGATACACCTGGATTGAAAATTAAATTGCACCATTAGAGTATAAATGTATGATCAAATAACTTTGATAAAATTGTAACATTATTATATATACATTAGTATAAAATAACTTTTAAAAAGTTAATTACTAACCGATGAAAGCTGATTTTAAAAAAAAATAATTTTCTTTTCTTCATTGGTAAAAATTTCATTTTTTATCATACCAAAAAAAAAAAAAAATTCAAACAAATACATTTAAATAATTGATAACTTTCAACTTACCTTTAAAATTGATACTGCATCCTTGTTCTTTGTGATTGTCAAGCTATTTCTGATAGATTTGGGGATGAGAATTAAGTCCCCTCTTCTCGGCACATTTGTTGCAATGTAGGGAAACCGCATGCATATCTATAACTAGGCCGCATCCTAGAATAGGGGCCCTAGGCAGCCCCTAGGTGGCCTATCCATAAGAACGCCACTTCCACCAATTCGCCGATTATATCATTGTATTGGCTAGTTTACATTACTAGTGCCACACGTCACTGCATCATGATATAAAAAATCAAAATTAGTGCATTTCATTACTAGTTGATCTTTTAACAGTTTTAAAATTATTGTTTAATACTTTTCTTCTTCAAAGGAGCATTTGGGGATCAAAGCAAATATAACGGTGGGGGGGGGGGGGGGCACCAGGCACGAATGCTGTCAAGATCGCCACCTGTAAATCTTATCTTAGAGTAACTGAAATCGACATTTCTGCCCATAATTAAAAATAATAATAATAAAAATATAAGTTTCAAATCAATTGTAGATTTTTTTAAATTTCAATGCATCAGGCTTGTTGGGCCCAATCAGTTACGCGGGCCCTTGCCAGTGGCTCGGGGCTTTAACTTACTGTCATCATCGCCTATGACATGAGGATCTCTGGCTTGTCCTTAGTCCAGGATAAATTTAAAACTAGAAAAACTGCGATATTTATTTTATATTAATATATTTTAAACTGCTGGAAACTACTTTAGCAGTAATGTCTTAATTTCAGAATCAATACCATACCACTAAACAGTTTGTTTGGTGTTGGCCCTACTTTTTAACGCATGTTAGATTTCTCAATCTTTCGTTAGGGTAATTGAACAGTAACAATATAAACCATATTTAAAATTTGACATTACAGATACCCAGACTTTTTCATCTTTTCTAAATTCATTGGAATTATATGTACATCAATAATTAGGCGTAATGAACAGTCATTACACTGAGACACTGACCAATATTAGCGTAGTGGTAACTAAGTCTTAAAACAACGGACGGCATCTTTTTATTCTCACTGACCCCAAAATCAAGTCCACTGATCCCTCTCTTTTTATATATTTGTATTATTAAGATTAGAGAACTCCAATTTTTATTTCTAAAAAGTTTTTTTAGAGTACCATAATTAAGGACTAATTTAGTCACTAAGGTTAATTTTTTTGTTGCTTGGACAGCTTGGTTAAGAACTGGACTTTCAGGTTGCAGCCTGATTAACATGGTGTGATTTATGTTTTCAACTCCCGGCATACCTAATCACTTATTGAACAGTTAAACTATATCTGCTGTACTTCCCTGAATGGCCATTGCTTAATTATGGTGGGGCTGGGATTAGAGCTCTACAAAAGCTCTCCCATTAGTCATATCATCCTCTCAGTCACTGAAATATTATAACTTTTTATTTATAACGTGTCCAAAATTTGTTGTATCACCTCTAGAAACTCCGACTCCCAAGATGCATTTTTATTTTGTGTTAGCATTGCCGGTGCTTGTACTCGGTTAACTCTTTCCCTACCTCACAATTTTCTTCTCTGGGACCCTGACATTTCTTAGATCAATTTTCCTGATTCTCCCTCTGCAGATTATAACTAGATGGGTCACTTTGTATTTCAAATAACATTAAGTAATCTCATATCATCTTAAACAGAAAACAATTATCTTTACAATTATATTATTAGTAGAGCTGCTGTTCGATCAAAAAAATTGATCGAAATTAACGCATGATTAAAAATTTTAATCGCAAATTAACGCACATTTTAATCGACATAATATAATACAATTGTTTGTATTCAAACTAATATGTCATAATATCAAAGCATAACATTGGCATAATAAATAAGTCATTTTAATTTACGAAAGATGTTTAATGAATTATAACATATTTATTAAGCATTAGCATATAAGTCTATTGAATTAGTTATTGAGACCAGTTTATGGACATGTATCAATCACGTCAATGATGCGAATTGTTTTCTTTTTAATTAACAGCAATGCCTAACCTTTTTTTCCGTACCATATTTTCCGAACTAATGAAGTATGTCAACCCCTCTTCCCTCCCTCCCTGTCATATTTTGCTTCACTTCACCCACACGTAAGTCTGTTTACCCTACTCTCCATTTACCATTCCAAAAAAAAAAAAAAATACACACGTCATTTATATCTCAAATGTAACTTTTCATTCATAAAATAATAGTATAGCCAGATAGTTGTCGTTCACTTATTTTTAACGCGTTTTTTTTTCTTTATTCTCCCCCCCCCCCCTTTTCCCCACCAAGTCACATTTTTAACACACTCTCTCTCCACTTAAAGATGTCCCATAAACATGTTGACACCGGTTCCATTGTTTCAAACTTGGAGCGCGCGTCAGAAATGAAAACAACAGTCGCCGAGTTGAAGGACAAATTTACTTTTGATCTTCTTTTGAAGTTTTTGCCCGTCAATGTCTATAAATGTTACTCTTATATTCTTTCATTCATTTACTTTCATAGTATAAACTATTTGTACAATGTTTTAGTGAACAACAAAAAAGATTTTTTTATCTGTCTGTCAGTTAAATTAATAAAAAAGTATCTTGTAAAATGACACTCTTTAATGTTACCGTTTCAAACATTCAAAGCAAAATTTTGATAGGTGGGCTTCCATGTTTAATCTTCTGTTGTTCTTTCGTGTGTCAACATTAAAAAGTCTTTCTTTCGTTTCATTTTGGTAATAGCAACAGTTGTATCAGAATATTTGCCGGTCTAACTCTTAGAGAAAAATCTATTGATGTTTTTATTGCTCTATACAAAGAACAAACGAAAATATGCCTTTCTTTCCATCATATCGACACCGCTAGTTTCAGAACGTTAATTAATATAAAATATTAAATTTAGCTCAGTATCACAATAATTCTGAAAAATACATACACTGTCTCGTGTACTGATGTTTGCATAGCATAGTCTAGACCATGTCTAGACATTGATTTCAAGTGTCATGAAACTGTTAGTGCAGCTGATGCAAGACGCTGTATTTTCAAATGCGATAAAAAATTGGGCGCAAAAAAATGGTGATACAAAATTTCTAACATCTCGTTATTTTTACCTAATTACAGCAGAGTTCACCAAACACTTGTCGTTCTTTTACCTCCACCAGTACACTACAGTACCTCACCAATACACTATAGTATAAAATGTAAACTAGTGAATGTAAACTTTTTTCTTTTTATATCGACCGGGAAGGGAGCAGGAGGTTCACTTGTTAAAGGGCTGTATAACAAAACATTTTCATTTTATATTACAATTGGGGCTTTTGTCGACGTACCTAGGGGTGAGGGTGTGTGGAAATTATGACAGGGTGTGGGTGGTAGATCTACTTAATAAGTGAACTGAATTTAACTTCAAATTGTTGCGTTAAATTCCGTTATTTATCGATTTGGTGAACTTTAAGCATTTTGGTCAAATTAACGCAGTTTAATCAGCAGCCCTAATTAATAGTATGGAAAAAATTATTTTAAGAAAATCAGAGGAGGGGACCTAGACAGCTGCCTATTTTGCCCGTCCTTAATGGATCAGACTAGTTACATGAAATTAGTAATAAAGCTAATGAATGAAATAATAAATTACTTTTGTCTTGTATTTATAGAATACGGCTTGATCTGATTTTGTTAAAATTATCTCTTTTTAAATTATTATATTGCTTTGAAGATCATACATGTCTTATGAAATTAAAATTAAAAATCCCAGTGTATGGTAAAACTGTCAAGTTTTGAGATAAGGGAATATGTGATCATGATGCTAGGGTATAAAACTGTAATTCTGTATCAGAGGGTGATGGTCTTTGGTTTATTCTAATTTTTGTTGAGTCATTTAAAAAAGAATAAATTGATATGATTCTTAAATGTTTTTATTGTTTACTTTTGAAAAGGTATTACTTGTGAAAACATAAATACATTATTAGTTTTAAAACTTGATAGATTTATGGGGGGAAAAGTCTTTAAAAAATGTACTTTATACCACAATTTAATTAAACATTTACAACTTGCCTTTAAAAAGAACCAAAAGAGTTAAATGTTAAATGTTTCAACACTATTCAGATTAGGAGGAGGGTGAATTAATCAAATTTAAATTTTCCCATCAAAATAATGATTAAAACCTTTTTTTTTTATTGCATAAACAGGATTTTTATTTAAAGAAACACAATGGATTTAGATGATTGGCAACCTCCTACTGAGGCTGAGCTGAAGATTATTAAAGCCAGACAGGAAAGGTCTAATAAAATATCTCAGTTGATGTCAACTTATCTTTTGAAAGGTTATAAGATGCTGGGGTCAGTCTGCTCTGTATGCGAAGTAAGTTGTTACATTATGTATTAGAAATAAAGGCATATACAGCACATTTGTTACATTATGGATTAGAAATAAAGACATATTAAGCCAAATACATTGGTACATTCTATATAGTAAATAAAGATGCATAAAGCCAAGTTTTTAAATTCTGGATTAGAAATAAAGACATTAAGCAATCTAAAATTGTATTCCTATTGTTATAAAATGAGCAACATAGTTCTAGCAATTTAGATCTGAATTGCTTTAAATAGAATTGGAAAAATAAAAAAGAACTATTTATTGAATATTTTGAAATCCTGATTTAATTCTTAGTAATAATTTTAAAAGTTGTTTTAGCCCAGGTAATGGGGGAAGATAAAGTGTAAGATTCATCTGTTTTGCAGCCACAACATATCTAGGGTTTGTGTGACTAGCACATCTTCCCTCCCCCAACAAAAGTTAGGTACTAATTAAAGTTTGTTGCTTATGTAAAGAAAACATTGATAACTTTAAAAAATGAAGAAAACTATCAAAATTAAGTTTTATTTTTTCACACATTGTTCACAGACTATCATGCTGCAGGACAAACAAGGTGTTTTGTACTGTGTAGCTTGTTCTGAGCTAGACTCTGATGGAGACAAAGATAACCCAGGTCAGAATAGTTATTGCGATCAAGTGTCTTATTAACAATCTCAGCATTAATGATGCAAGTAAAGTATTGAGTAAAGTTGCCTTTCCTTCAATTAATCCACTGTTAAGTTTTTTTTTAATGTAGACATAAATAAAATGATGAATCAGAAAAGTTGGTACATTTATAAAAATCATGTAAATGGACCTTTGTTTTTTTAACTTTATAAAATTTGAGAAAAATAATACGATAAATTTAAGACTATGCTGTCATGAGTTAATCTGCTGCACATTGTCATAGTTTCAAATCAAATTTATGACTTCTGCTTTTGACTTGACTAAATCCTACCTCTATACTGTTCTTTTATTTCATTACGAAATCTTGTTCAGTTGAATTAAGGTGCTGCCCTTCATTTCTTTGTTTTCTATTATGGGAATGTGGCTTTCATTGCACTCGTGATGGTTATCCTCACTGTCCACTCTTGCAAAATAAGTAAATTCTTCTGTGCATTTTAGCCAATCTTGGAGCCTTTTACAGTCTTCACACACAACCATCTCTGAGTAGAGTCATAACATTGAGATTACAGCATCTAATTGGGCCCTGATGTCATCTGCTCAAGAAATATGTTTGGGTGGCACCAATGATCTCTAATATAAATGAAGTGCCAGAACAACAAGTGATAAATATGTGTTGCATTAATAAATGGAGTACTTAAAGGTATGCCTCCAAAAATCTGGTTTGTAGTCCTCACCAATTCTGTGTTTGTTTTTACCACAGTGACATACTAATTGAAATATTCATGAAGTTCAGATATCCGTTTTGGAGGACCAAAAAATTTTAATATTAGCTGCTTCAAAGTTTTTTTCCAGTGGTAAACAAACCTAAACGGCTTCTTTTTTTTTTTTTTTATTAAACAAGTTCCTCACAGGGTGAGAACATTTCTTTGATTCCATAAACCACTCATTGGACTTTTTTCAGTGCCCTTCTTTCATCCCCACCATAGCCGTGGAAGTCACAGCCATAATCCACAGCATACAGTTTGTGCTGCAATTTGAATTTCCAACTCGCTCCGAAGTGCCACCCAGACACCTGAAAAATGGCTGCCTAGAAGCATCAATTGAAATAGAAAATTTTTACATTAATATATTAAAATATTGTAGCAAAATAGATGCACAAGCCACACAATTTCAATAAAAAAGTTTTCAGTTTTCTGTAAAACAAAATCCTAATATGTACAAGAAATTACGGCTAAAGCCTTCTAATTATAGACAAGGATTTCTGAACTTCTTCAATTAAATAAATACTGTTTTAAAAACTTAATATTAACAATATTCAAACTCTATGTCTTGTCTTAGAAATAATATACTGTGTCCTATTTAGTCACTTTGTTGCTTAGACTCTGAAAATTATAAAATTAATAATGGTGCAATTATATTCAACAAATGGTTTATTTTATTTTATTCCCATTTACTTGAGTTGAATGGAGGATGGAAAATGTACGTCCAAATTTATTAAATCTCGCCTTCATTCAAAATATATTCTCTGACTGTTACAAATCTCACATTATGTTCAAAGTATATTTTCTGACTCTTAAACATCTTATTCTGTATGTTACATTCATTGGTCTGTCATGTGTCATTCATTGGTATACCATGTGACATTCATTGGTCTGTCATGTGACATTCATTGGTATACCATGTGATATTGCCCCCAGGTCTTTGATAGTCTGTGACCTACCCAGTTATTTTGATTACAGAGGAATTTTTACATATATATTTTATTTTTCAACATAAATTATATTAATTTTTTGGTTTCTTCTATAAATTATTTCTATTTTTAGTAATCAATCAAACAGCAGCATCTTCCTTAGCAAGAGAGCTATCTTCAAGTGTTTCAAAACACAAGGAGATGTCAGTTCCTGCAGCAGCTTCCAGTACACACAGTCTGAGTGGTGGAGATGCAGCAGGTGGGCACAGACAATCAGAAGCATTTTCACCTTCAGGCCCAGGTGATCTCACCTGTCCTCGGGCATCTGTAGTGTCTGATATTAAGACTGACACACTGGTAGAAGTAAACATCACTGGGCCACCACAATCTCCACCTAAGATCCATTATCACAGCGTTCAGGCCATCAGTGGCGGAGCACATCTTGTGTCCACTGGTAATACAGATATACTCATTGAGAAAGTGAACTGGGCTTGTCAAGCACTTCAGGGGACTACAGATCTTGACCACACCATACGCCTGTGTCAGGTGATAAAGGTAGCGGCTGAAGCCATAGAGGCTTTGAAGAAGGCAAACATTGAACTATTTTGATGAATTGACGACTGTTTTAGTTTACACCATTTATACAACTGCGTGTTTTATAGTTTTTCTTTAAATGTTTGTACATGGTTATAGTTAACAATAAATTGATGGTCTGAATCTTCAGTTATTCATTTTTGTGTTTTGACTGGAACTTGTGTATGTAGGAGGGACAGAAACATTGGCGTGGTTATGAGTTCAGTGACGGAACCACCCATGTCTAATCTTATTATAAGTTTTTCCAGTATAGTCATCCCAGAATAGTTTCTAAATTTATTTGAAATTCCCCTAAATGGCTGAATCATTACTGACATTTTATATGGGAAACAATGCCTGCAAAAATATTTCTTTTTTTTCCATTGTGGGTCTTGATGGGCTCATGAAATTAGAAATGTAACCTTTTTATAAATACCTTTTTTAAATAAAATAAAAATTATAACATCATACCAATAATTAAATCATCATTAGTAAAAATATAATCGTGGGTGCCTATCTTGAAGTATAGATTATTTATTTATTGCATCTTATAAACTAATGTAAGGACATAGATATAATATAATCTCCCACACGTGTACTGGTAGCAGTGATAATTTATAAAAACTTGTGTATGATATAATGAATTTATTTTTCTTTTACTTTTTAGTGAAATTTTATGAAAGCTTATTTTTAAAAAAAGTTTTAAACCTTCAATTCTGTGTTACACACTTTAGCATACTTACACACTAGTGATGTACTTCCGTAATTATTATGACAACCATATAAACGGTACAAAAATGTAATTAAATTCGTAATTCTAAAAGATGTCAATTATAGGACTCAAATTATTAAAATCATTTATTGTCATGTAGAATCTACAAGTGTGCCAATTTCAGCCTTCTCACTAAATTTGACCAGGTACAAAATTGAGTTACAAGATTTGAAAACCTACAGAAAGTGAATCTAATTAAAAGCTGATAAAAAGGGGAAGAACAGATGAAATAATATTGTTAAATGAATTGAATCACGTATGAATTAATTCACTTACGTCAAAATCGATCTGCACAATTGTTTACATAAATAGTTTTAAATAACACGATACCGAGTAGTGCCAAAAGACATTTGTTTTGAGTAAGAAAATGAGTTGAACTTGTGGCTGATTGATAACATTCTCTGATATTCTTTGGGGAGAGTGGGGTAACAGCCCCACACTTATAGGAAATGTCGGAATTATGTTAGCTTATAAGTGTTGAGCACAGAAAGGTCCAATCTAAAGCCATGTGACTTAGTAAGGGCTTGACTGGCTGTTGTATCAGTGCTCCTATCCGCTAATTCACAACACCGACATTTACATTTAAATAAGTTCAACTTCATAGTAACGCCACACCCCATCAGCTCTTTGTCTAGCCATTCTGTTAAATTAATTTTTTTTTAAAATAATGTGGCCCGCGTTTGAAAATGTTCGCCCACCTCTGGATTAGCCATTGGATTATGCACATCTACACCACTGCCAGTCATTACAATTGCATGGCGCCAGAAATAAATGAAATAATTAATCCATATTGACCTTCACGCTTTTTTTTTTTGGTGAATGAAATTTCAATAAATATTTATATGATCTAACCCATTTTAATAAAAGTCTAATTTATAAAAGTTTTTTTTTAAATTCTCTATAGACTTTTATGACACGTACATTGGTCTGGCGTTAGATGGATGTTTTGGAAAAATGGAAATCTATCCCCACTTCCCGATGCACAATCGATTTGAAATTTAAAACAGTGGTGGATTCTCGATGACAATATTTTAAAACTCTACTGCAAATGAATTAAATACAGGAAACAGGGTGAAGTTAAGGCTATGAGCTATACATTCAAAAAATTTCATGAGATTTTAAAACTCGAGTGGCAGAAATAGTTTGAATGTTTTTAAATCCTTACAAAACATTTATCCATATATAGCCTACCATCCATTTTTATCAAAGAAATTTAAAAAATTGAACTGTGACCGCCGCGAAGTGGTGCGACCCGAGCACAATTCAGGAACCCCCCCCCCTCCCCACAGGAACAAGTATTTAAAATAGGTTGGAGTCTCGTTGAGTCCTTCTGGGTCTAAAGTGGCGAAGTTAGATTGGCAATCATTGGGGCTGCAACGTTCCCCTCCCCCTGCCGGGGCCTTTATTTTACCAGCCACAATTTCATCAATAGTCGGAGGCCCTACGGCATGATTTAACAATTAGTTATTAACAGAGGGTTCCAGTTTTCAAAGATCAATAATTAGCTAATTAACTTTGCGCAGAGCTCCAGTTATATATGTTACCTACGGCTCCTTTCCAAATGTTCCTATGATTAGGGCCCCCAAATTATAAGACATACAGAACAAACATTCAACTTAAAAATTATGTCAAAAAAGTCTAATGATACTGGGTCTTCCCTTCTAATTCGCCCTACAACTATGGGTAGGCAACGTACGGCCCGCGTTCCACATGTATTTACACCACAGCCTTTTAGCAAAAATTGTTCAAAACTACTAAAATATTTATCCTACATTAATTTGTTTAGGTAAAAAAAAGTAAAGTTCCCTTAGCCATGTCGGGCCATGGGTGCTGATGAAGTGTAGAATTCATCTGTTTCTATAACCTCAGCATATAAAGGGATTGTGTGGTTAGCACAACGCCCAGCCGCCTTTACTTCCCCAACTTAAAGTCAGGTACCCATTTAAAGTTGGGTGGACTTGTGGGACGACTTTGCACCGAATTTCACCTGGAAAAATTCTGGGCCTCACCGAGGATCGAACCCAGGACTCTCGGCCATCCGTCCCACTATTTGTTTAGGTACTGGCACATAATTTTAAAGAGATTTTATTTGCGTGTGATATATCTTAAAAAATAATTGAATTGAATTTAGTAATATAGGGAATTGAACATTTTGCACATGAAATGTTGAAAGCTATTTTCAAAGCAAGTGTGTGATAGAAAGTTTTGTCATTTTTCATCAACAGGAAAACATAAAGTGTTTGTTGGGGATTCTAACAAGATCTAGAGAGTCATTTACTGGGTTTGTAAGAAGAGCTTACAAGCGGAGCCCCTTTAGGTTCGGGACCAGATATGGAGCAATCTCTGTAATCATATCTAGTGCCCGGCCCTGGTTCAGATACAAACATTACCATACAAACACTCAGATACGAACAGTCAGATACAAACATTACCCATACTAACACTCAGATACGAACAGTCAGATACAAACATTACCATACAAACACTCAGATACGAACAGTCAGATACAAAACATTACCATACTAACACTCAGATACAAACAGTCAGATACAAACATTACCATACTAACACTCAGATACGAACAGTCAGATACAAACATTACCATACTAACACTCAGATACGAACAGTCAGATACAAAACATTACCATACAAACACTCAGATACGAACAGTCAGATACAAACATTACCATACTAACACTCAGATACAAACAGTCAGATACAAACATTACCATACTAACACTCAGATACGAACAGTCAGATACAAACATTACCATACTAACACTCAGATACGAACAGTCAGATACAAAACATTACCATACAAACACTCAGATACGAACAGTCAGATACAAACATTACCATACAAACACTCAGATACGAACAGTCAGATACAAACATTACCATACAAACACTCAGATACGAACAGTCAGATACAAACATTACCATACAAACACTCAGATACGAACAGTCAGATACAAACATTACCCATACTAACACTCAGATACGAACAGTCAGATACAAACATTACCATACAAACACTCAGATACGAACAGTCAGATACAAAACATTACCATACTAACACTCAGATACAAACAGTCAGATACAAACATTACCATACTAACACTCAGATACGAACAGTCAGATACAAACATTACCATACTAACACTCAGATACGAAAGTCAGATACAAACATTACCATACAAACACTCAGATACGAACAGTCAGATACAAAACATTACCATACAAACACTCAGATACGAACAGTCAGATACAAACATTACCATACTAACATTCAGATACGAACAGTCAGATACAAACATTACCATACTAACACTCAGATACGAACAGTCAGATACAAACATTACCATACAAACACTCAGATACGAACAGTCAGATACAAACATTACCATACTAACACTCAGATACGAACAGTCAGATACAAACATTACCATACTAACACTCAGATACGAACAGTCAGATACAAACATTACCATACTAACACTCAGATACAAACAGTCAGATACAAACATTACCATACAAACACTCAGATACAAACATTACTATACAAACACTCAGATACAAACAGTCAGATACAAACTTTGCGATACGTATATCTAGATACATGATTTCTGATCAAAACATCCAGATACAAACATTCTGATACAAACATTTAGGTACATTATGATATAGACATTAATATGTACAATTTAGGATCGCCCCTGTACAATCAGTTGAAGATAATTTTATTTTGTTATCAATGAGTATCAAGTCAATGTGTGATTTCCACTGAGTTGGGTAACAGTACATCCCAGTTTAAAATGGCCATTAGTTTGTTTTATTGCTCTTTTTAAACTTTAGTTTTAAGCCTGTGTTATCGATACCATTATGCCTCCCTATATTCATAACCATTGATAGCACTTCGAGGTCCCCCTTCCACCGATCCCCCGACCCCTTTGGCAAATCAGAGAAATAGCTGCTACAACTACTCAGTAGAATGAAATAATCATGACATGACAATACTTGACCATGGAAATCTAGATATAGCATCAGGAAGGACAACCAATTTAAAAAAAAAAATACGGTTTAGGCTGACACACAATCAAGTGTTTAGCGTTAGTCTTCATGTTTAATAGCAGTTTTGTATATTTGGTACTTATGTTTTTATGAAATAAACACAAACGCAATTAAAGTTTGAAAACTTTTAATAACAAATTTTTTAATTTAAAATCTTTATTTTGTCAATTTAATTATTTTTCGTTTTTTCATTGGTTTTTCATGAACGGTCTCATTCAATTGCTTAACATAATTTTTAGACGAACAATTAAGAAATTTAACATAAATAAGTTCTTTTAAATTATGATTGAAATAAAAAAAATAATTTCTTCAATCAGCAATGACTCATCAATTGTTACTCTATCAACAATTTAAACAATTTTTTTTTATTTGTTTGTTCTAGAAATAGTTTCAGACTACTTGCTGATCTTTTCAATGAATTGAATACTTTCCAATTTAGTAGGCAAGTAGAGAAGGTGTACTTAGATGGCTTCAATAGCCCTCCTCTGTTGACTTGGTTAAAAAAAAAACATCCAGCTTTTTCAATCTTAATTCGTCAATGTCTTTAAAATTTTTATCGACTAATATTTCTCTAAAGCTTTTATTTTAAAAATTATGTTATTATAGTATATATATGAAAATGTAGTAAATTGAAAGGGCTTTTTAACAATATATGTTTCAAAGTGATATTATTATGCAAGTATTTTATTATTTTTAAAAAGTTTAGATGAAAAAAATAAACAAAAATAAATAAATTAAACATTCACAAGCACAAAAAAGAAAAAAAAATTCATTATGATTCATTTCAATAAAAGTTACTTTTTATTAAACTACATTCAATTCTCTGTGTGTAGGATATTTTTGAAGACATTATAATCAGGCACAAAAGATATTTTAAAATTTCTAAAAATGATGTGTTTTAACAGAAAAAGGACCAAAAATCTGCTGGGATCAACATTGACCATGCAACAAGAAAAATTCAAAAATATAAATCTAAGTTATAAAAACTAACATTCTAATGTCTATTGATAGCAACAAAGCTCAATTTCAGTATGTTTTATAACTTTGCTAAAAATATTTTACAAGATTAGTGTAACTATTATACCAGCTTATGATAATTTTTCATAGAACATTATATTTATTTATCAACTGGTCACTCTTATCTACACCCCCCATATATTTATTGTAATCCTGTATTATGGTTGGTTGGTCAACAGTAAGTTCCTAAAATTTCCCATTTACTTAGTCTGTCATTTAAATGTTCCAAATCCATTTGCATTATGCATAGTGGACATAACCGAAACAGTTTTATTGTCCCTCCATCGTACTGTCAATAACTCCCTTTCTAACTCATCTCATATCCCCTCTTTTAGATTTTTTTTCAGAGTCTTTTATATATTTCAAAGATTGGGGAATACCTTTACATGTCCTAAGAATAGTTCCACATGCTCCTACCCCTAAATTTCATAGATCTTTAGACAATTGTATAGTAGTATAAAAATTATCGACTAATAATTTATACCCCTCTTTAGCTAAAGATTTAATTAATTTCATTACCACCCCATATGCCAATCCAAAAGGCCCATTATCCTGTTAACCTAAATATAAATGAAAATCATAAGTATACCTAGAAAGAGAATCAGCTAATACCCATAACTTCATTCACCACTTAGTCGGCTTATCCCTTATGTACTGCCTAAAAATATATCTACCTTTATTTCTTATCAATCTTTAATCTATTGATATATCTTGGTAAGGCTGAAACAATTTTATACATTACAATCTGATAAAGTTAAAGAAAAAATGTACTTTACATAACTTGTTGGTTTTGCCTTCAGTTTGAGGATTAGACACCTTTAGAAAGCTCATTATAGATTTCAATCTATCACGAAACATAAAAGCTCTGGCCCAAAGTCCATTGTATAGTGATTTAGTAGACCAGAAGCGGTCAATGTTCTGTGCTTGAACAAGTCCAGCATACATGATAAGTCCACAGAATCTGTAGAATTCATCTGGTGTAAGATCAAACCAGCCTTGATAAACACAAGGTTTTGTAGGTCAATAATGTCTGGCATTGCTATTATTAGTCACAAATATGAATTACTAAGTCCAAAGTAAAATAAAGTTTTAAAAATGCCACTGCATTGCAGAATTTCCTAATGTCTTCCCTTGTTTTAGCTCCTCCGAGTTGTTGGATGCCTGGATCCCTCTCAGGTAGAAAATTCTTTGGTGGTTCTGGTAATGTGTCATTCAATTCATTCATATCATCATGCCATATGATCTGGGGGATAAAAAAAATATGTGAAGAAAACCATAAATAAAAAAAAATTCAGCTTATTTATCGAGCTATAATTAATTATTTTATAATGATGAAAACAAAATATCATCAATACAGATATGTAAATATTATGTAAACTTCAGTTTTTTTTTTTTTTGTGTTTACGAAAATCTGCTGATTGGCAATAACACAAAAATAAAACAGTAACAGTAATTCTAGCGGTAGAGAACTAAATAAATAATATTTATACATAAACCTTTATATAATAAAATATAAATCTTTATACTTTTCTCTTATTTTATAACTATTCCCGCATTTTAAGTTCTAAAGAATAAATAAATGAATAAATAAATAAACATAAAGATTATTAAGACAAAGTCAAAGCATGTTGGTTCAATACTTACACATGTGAGTTTGGAAGTGTTGAAAACTTTAATTAAAACAAATATTTTCAGCTTCAAAGTCATCTGAAGAAGTAATTAGCTCCCAAGTTTCATCTTTGTCACTTGAATCAAGTTTATTTTCCTCTAAATAATCAGATTCTGAGTTCATTTTATTGTGGTCGAATGACTGACAAAACGTAAACAAATCAAAATGGCGTTCGGTTCCGTCACTTGATAGCATTGTTTTATTTACGAGAAATTGTTGTTAAAATAAAAATTGACAATTATTTTTTAGTAGAAAGTATTTAGAAAGCATGTTTTAAATAAAAATATTATACTAGACATAAAAAGTCACATTTTATTGTATGCCGTCTGTTGGGCTTTAATCCTTGCGTCAGCCTAAACCGTACACGGCTAGAATGAAATTTTGTTTGGTTGTCTATCCTGGTGTTATATCTAGATATCCATGCCCACCCCCTCCCCCCCCCCCCCCGTATCAACTGACTTCTACTGTGTGAGGCTTAATTGGGAGCCATAGTTCAAGTGCGTTAATGATATCTCTGTATGTATTTATATAAACTTGTTTGGACTTTTTAAAGCTGAAGTCCACATGGACTATCAAAAGTTTTCCATACATTGTACTTCTAATAGTACCCTAACACTAACTTTGTGTCCCTGTAAACGTCAGATGAGATCTCATAGTACCCTAACACTAGCTTTGTGTCCCTGTAAACGTCAGATGAGATATCATAAATCCTATCAACCACTAATGGAACTGTTTTATGGTACCCTTCTTTCAGCCTCAGCTTAGCCGATACTGTAATGGCAATGAAGGCACCATAGGAGATATGGTTCTCACAGGAAATCGAACCAGGGACCCTCAGGTCGACAGACGAGCTCTTTATCGCGCCACCACCCGTCCCTCAGAACTAGCTGTAGAGGTTTTCATTTACCGGCGTTTTACTTCTCCCGGGATTTTGGAGTTGCCGACTTCCCGGGTTATCATTCTAAAAAAGTTCGAGCTTGAATACACCGGTAACTTGAAATCTGAACATAATCCGGAGAAGGGAATGGTTGGGATTAAAAAAAAGAGAATCGATTAAACAAAATGTTCCTAGATAAATTTTATTTAAAAAGTCCAGGGTGTTGTCCTTCATGGGATCCAACTTTTGTTCAGATTTTGAATGTTCGAGTTTTAAAGGATTCTGTCTATGAGGGTCTTACGAATTGCGGGGCCCAATTTAACGGATGCTTGCGAGGCCCCTCTTCTAATTTTTTTTAAAATAACAACTATTACTATTAATACAAAATGTAAATTGCGGGGCCCCTGCCAGGCGTGGCGCCCGATTTGGAGCAATTGGTCAAATCGGATCAAGGTCGGCCCTGTATAAGGGACAGGGCTGTAATTTTATAAATACTCTCAAACCCGCTGCGGGACAAAAATTTGGCCCTTTAGAGCACTTGACAAATGGTTCCCTCTGATTGCCATCTGTCATTTTCAATTAGGGGTCCTGACTGTTGTTCACATTGCCCTGTCCAGTGTAGGCATGCCTGCATATGATACTCGTCAAGTAATATTTGTTTTGACACCAGTGAATACCTCTGGAGTTGGATCAAAAGATTAAATTTTGTATTAGTATTTGGTCATGACAAACTAAGTCAGCGGGTGTAGACATCCGTCCAATGTGCATAGGAATGAATTTAGTATCACATTGTAGATGGTTATAAAAGGAAAACAGAATTTTCAAAGGGTTGGTTCTCATATCAGAGTTAAATAAACAAATATCTTTGAAATATCAATGGTATTACAATTAACAGTCAACAATTATGCTTTTTTCTTTACAAACGAAGTTGATTTCTTTCAATAATTCACTTTTTTGTAAAGGCTTGTACCCACTCTTTTACTTTGTTTAAGAAATTATTAAAAAGTCACATTTGATAATAAACATGACATAAACATGACATAAACATGACATAAACATGACATAAACATGACATAAACTGATCATAAAATATCTTAATTATGGGTCTAAAAATGTTCTATTTGCAAAGCTCCAAAAAACTCATGGATTAGTTCTAAACATAAAACAAAGTAACACTTATATATAGGGATGTGACGAAGTTCGAATTCGAATCCGACAACTTTCGAACTTCGACATTTTTTGAGCGAATTCGAATCCGACGGATTAAAAAAAAATTCCGTCGGATTCGAATTTGAAAAAAATTACCGTTTTCAGATCAAACACAGCCGTAGAAATCGTAACTAAAATTTACAAAAACCTAGAGACTTTCGAAAACCTGAAATAAAGAAAACAGATAAAACTAAACTCCTGGACCCTTACTCAGCTGTCCATAGATTAGACGTCGTGTTTGGTCATGAACATATTTTAGATACACCCCTCTCGCCAAACATTGTTTTCATCCGAGCTTTCTAAACCTCGGAATGGATATGCGGATTGGAATGGCGGAGTGGATGTGTGGATTGGAATGGCGAAAAGCGGGTTATGTGTGACCAATTGGAATGAGTTGGAATGACATTTGGAATGATTTGGAATGACATTGGAATGACTTGTAATGACGTTTGGAATGATTTTAAACGAGTTGGAATGACGTTTAAAATGATATGAAAGATTTGGAATTATATATAGATTTAGGTATATTTAAAATGTGCTGAAAATCCTCGTTGTCATGGGGGGGGGGGGCACAGGGCTGACACCTTGATATACCCCCTTTTAGCCAAGTGTTGACCAAATCCGCATCCGCATTCGAATCCGACGGATTTATTTTTGCCAAATCCGAATCCGACGAATGCGGATTTTCGTCAGCTCCGTCACATCCCTACTTATATACAAATGTTACACAAAATGACAAACAGACAAACACACACCCACTGACTAACACTTATATACACACATTTTCACAAAGTGACACTCATACATACACATTTTCACAAAGTGACACACACTTTTAAATAAACTGACACACATATACACACATTTTCACAAAGTGACACACACTTTTAAATAAACTGACACACATATACACACATTTTCACAAAGTGACACACAGTTTTAAATAAACTGACACACATATACACACATTTTCACAAAGTGACACATACATACATACACATTTTCACAAAGTGACACACACTTTTAAATAAACTGACACACATATACACACATTTTCACAAAGTGACACACACTTTTAAATAAACTGACACACATATACACACATTTTCACAAAGTGACACACATAGCCACTTACAGACAGTCATTCAACAAAGGACACCCATACAGACATACACTTACAGACATTCATTCAACAATTGACACCCATACAGACATACACTTACAGACATTCATTCAACAATTGACACCCAGACAGACATACACTTACAGACATTCATTCAACAATTGACACCCAGACAGACATACACTTACAGAGAGTCATTCAACAATTGACACCCAGACAGACATACACTTACAGACATTCATTCAACAATTGACACCCAGACAGACATACACTTACAGAGAGTCATTCAACAATTGACACCCAGACAGACATACACTTACAGACATTCATTCAACAATTGACACCCAGACAGACATACACTTACAGAGAGTCATTCAACAATTGACACCCAGACAGACATACACTTACAGACATTCATTCAACAATTGACACCCATACAGACATACACTTACAGACAGTCATTCAACAATTGACACCCAGACAGACATACACTTACAGACATTCATTCAACAATTGACACCCAGACAGACATACACTTACAGACATTCATTCAACAATTGACACCCAGACAGACATACACTTACAGAGAGTCATTCAACAATTGACACCCAGACAGACATACACTTACAGACATTCATTCAACAATTGATACCCAGACAGACATACACTTACAGACATTCATTCAACAATTGACACCCAGACAGACATACACTTACAGAGAGTCATTCAACAATTGACACCCAGACAGACATACACTTACAGAGAGTCATTCAACAATTGACACCCAGACAGACATACACTTACAGACATTCATTCAACAATTGACACCCATACAGACATACACTTACAGACAGTCATTCAACAATTGACACCCAGACAAATGTCTACAGATGCAGACATCAATATCTACTGGCTTAAATCACGTAGATGGCAGCCGGAGCGGACTTTGAAAATGCTGCCCCGTTTATCGTGAAATAAAAACTAAATTTAGGTAATTGTCGCCCATTACTGTTGGTAAACTAAGTTCTGCCTGGGGCGGACCGTGCCATCCGCCCCTTCCATGTTACGCAGCTTCACATATCAATACTAGGACACCTATTGATTAGATATTTCTATATTCACACAATATGTAATAGGACACCCTTTGATTATATATTTCTATATACACTCAATATGTAATTGGACACCCATTGATTAGATATTTATATATTCACACAATATGTAATTGGAACCTATTGATTAGATATTTCTATATTCACACAATATGTAATTGGACACCCATTGATTAGATATTTCTATATTCACACAATATGTAATTGGACACCCATTGATTAGATATTTCTATATTCAAACAATATGTAATTGGAACCGATTGATTAGATATTTCTATATTCACACAATATGTAATAGGTCACCCATTGATTAGATATTTCTATATTCAGACAATATGTAATAGGACACCCATTGATTAGATATTTCTATACCAACATACATATGTACAAGGACGCCCATTCAAACGTGTGGAGTAAATTGATGATGGGATTTGGCAGGTAATGCCCTCCCAATTCTGTAGCCTGACGACTCGTTTTTGTGTACTCGAGGTAGTGAATGTAATAGTTTTGTGTACTCGAGGTAGTGAATGTAATAGATTTTGCGTACTCGAGGTAGTGAATGTAATAGTTTTGTGTACTCGAGGTAGTGAATGTAATAGTTTATTGTACTGGAGGTAGTGAAGGAAATAGTTTATTGTACTGGAGGTAGTGAATGTAATAGATTTTGTGTACTCGAGGTAGTGAATGTAATATTTTTTGTGTACTCGAGGTAGTGAATGTAATAGATTTTGTGTACTCGAGGTAGTGAATGTAATAGATTTTGTGTACTCGAGGTAGTGAATGTAATAGATTTTGTACTTGAGGTAGTGAATTTAATAGTTTTTGTACTGGAGGTAGTGAATGTAATAGATTTTGTGTACTCGAGGTAGTGAATGTAATAGTTTTTGTGTACTCGAGGTAGTGAATGTAATAGATTTTACTGTGTATAGTGCTTCCGTCGATCGCGTCGGCCGTATTACGCTGCGTATTGCACCCACGTCGTCTGTATTACGCTGCGGATTTCACTAGCGTCGATCGCGTGTGCCATCTTTTGCTGAGTTCGGCAACCGCGGCGGCAGTATTTCGAGGCGCAATGCACCCGCCCCGCGTTGACCGTATTAGACGGTATTACTCAGCCAAAGATGGCCGCCGCTGATGCAGTCAGTACACGACGAAATACGTGGACGACGGGGCAAATTAGTATGACCGGTAAATTACAAGTAAAAACATTATTAAAAATACACCTACTAGCAATCAGTGAGCGTGAGCAACTAAAGGAACATACATTTTCAAGTAATTGTGCATTAATGACACGCGTAATTTTGGCGTAAATTACGCGCGCCAATCTTACGCGTATTTTTCGAACACTAACCAGCGTCGATCGCGTGTGCCATCTTTTGCTGAGTTCGGCAACCGCGGAGGCCGTATTTCGAGGCGCATTGCACCCGACCCGCGTTGACCGTATTAGACGGTATTACTCAGCCAAAGATGGCCGCCGCTGATGCAGTCAGTACACGACGAAATACGTGGCCGATGCGGACGACGGGCAAATTAGTATGACCGGTTAATTACAAGTAAAAACCTTTGAAAACATTATTAAAAATACACCTACTAGCAATCAGTGAGCGTGAGCAACAAAAGGAATATAAATTTTCAAGTAATTGGGAATTAATGGTACGCGTAATTTAGGCGTATCTTACGCGTAACTTACGCGTAAATTACGCGTAAATTACGCGCGCCAATCTTACGCGTAATTTTCGAACCCTAGTTATAAGTCCTTGCTCAATTGGCGTAGAGCTGGACGCCACGGGCTGTCTTCAATGGTGAGAGGGTCCCTCGTAGTCCCACTGGTCAACTACCGCCCGCCTTAAGCTGGGCAGCCCCCGGCCAATAAGGTGTTGACCCGCCACGGCCTGCCTGCTTCAGTGGGTGCCGGGAGCTTAGAGCGCAGCTCAACAGGCAGACCGTTACCACATCCACCAGGAAGACATTCAAAGATAAAGACGGAGTCTCCAGCTCTCCGCATTGCAAGCTGGAACGTGCGCACTATGCGCACTGGAATGACAGATGACTTACAGAAAATCGATGACTTCCGCAAAACCGCAGTCATCGATCTTGAGCTGCACAGATTAAACATCAATGTGGCAGCCTTACAAGAAACGCGCCTCCCAGAGACTGGATCTTTGAGGGAAGCACACTATACCTTTATTTGGCAGGGGAAAGACGTCGAGGAATCCATAGAACACGGAGTCGGCTTCGCCATAAAGAACACCCTGCTCCAAATGATTGAACCTCCTTCCCACGGCACAGAGAGAATCCTTACCCTGCGTCTATTCACAGCATCTGGTACCGCCAACCTCCTCTGCATCTATGCACCAACCATGCAAGCCAGCACGGAGACTAAAGACCAGTTCTATGAGCTATTAAACAGCGCCATTGCCGCAGTCCCTACTTCGGAACACCTCTACCTTCTGGGGGATTTTAACGCTCGTGTTGGTTCTGACCATGACTCTTGGTCAAGTGTGCTGGGTCACCATGGGATAGGGAAAATGAACGAAAACGGCCAGAGATTACTCGAACTCTGCTGCTATCACGGCCTATGCGTGACGAACACCTACTTTCAGAACAAGGCATGTCACAAGGCGTTCTGGAGACATCCAAGATCAAATCACTGGCACCAGTTGGACCTGATCATCACCAGGCGCGACTCTCTGAATAACGTTCGTAACACCAGAGCCTACCATAGCGCCGATTGCGATACAGACCACTCCCTCATTGCCCCCAAGATAAAGCTGCGCCCCAAGAGACTCCATCACTCCAAAAAGAAATGCCAGCCAAAAATCAACACCAGTCAGACCACCAACCAAGTTAAAAACCAGGAGTTCATAGCAAGGCTGGGGGAACTGCAAAGCTGCAACCAAGAGTCGAATGCAGAAGATATGTGGAATTCGCTCCGGAACACTATCTACAGAGCTGCTGCTCTGACCTATGGTACAAAGGAGCACAAGAATACCGACTGGTTTGAGGCAAACGCTGTTGAACTAGAGCCCGTCATTGATGCCAAGAGAAAAGCACTGATAAGCTACAAACGTGACCCAAGTCAGCACAATCTTCTGGAGCTGAAGGCTGCTCGGAGAAAGGCCCAGCAGACTGCCCGTAGCTGCGCAAATGACTACTGGCTTCAACTGGCATATAGCATCCAGCAAGCGTCGGAGACTGGCAACATACGAAGGATGTATGAAGGCATCAAGCAAGCAACTGGCAAATCATCAAAGAAGACTGCACCCTTGAAATCAAAATCAGGGGATATCATCACTGACAAAAGCAAGCAAATGGGCAGGTGGGTGGAACACTATCTAGAGTACAGTGAAATGTAATAGTGAATGTAATAGATTTTGTGTACTCGAGGTAGTGAATGCAATAGATTTTGTGTACTCGAGGTAGTGAATGAAATAGTTTTTGTGCACTCGAGGTAGTGAATGTAATAGTTTTTGTGTACTCGGGGTAGTGAATGTAATAGTTTTTGTACTGGAGGTAGTGAATGTAATAGTTTTTGTACTGGAGGTAGTGAATTTAATAGTTGTTGTACTTGAGGTAGTGAATTTAATCGTTTTTGTACTGGAGGTAGTGAATGTAATAGATTTTATGTACTCGAGGTAGTGAATATAATAGTTTTTGTACTGGAGGTAGTGAATGTAATAGATTTTGTGTACTCGAGGTAGTGAATGTAATAGTTTTTGTACTGGAGGTAGTGAATATAATAGTTTTTGTACTTGAGGTAGTGAATGTAATAGTTTTTGTACTTGAGGTAGTGAATGTAATAGTTTTGTACTGGAGGTAGTGAATTTAATAGATTTTGTACTTGAGGTAGTGAATGTAATAGTTTATTGTACTCGTGGTAGTGAATGTAATAGATTCTGTGTACTCGAGGTAGTGAATGTAATAGATTTTGTGTACTCGAGGTAGTTAATGTAATAGTTTTGTGTACTGGAGGTAGTGAAGGAAATAGTTTATTGTACTGGAGGTAGTGAAGAAAATAGTTTATTGTACTGGAGGTAGTGAAGAAAATAGTTTATTGTACTTGAGGTAGTGAAGGAAATAGTTTATTGTACTCGAGGTAGTGAAGGAAATAGTTTATTGTATTGGAGGTAGTGAAGGAAATAGTTTATTGTACTTGAGGTAGTGAATGTAATAGATTTTGTGTACTCGAGGTAGTGAAGGAAATAGTTTGGTGTACTCGAGGTAGTGAATGTAATAGATTTTGTGTACTCGAGGTAGTGAATGTAATAGATTTTGTGTACTGGAGGTAGTGAATGTAATAGTTTTTGTACTGGAGGTAGTGAATGTAATAGATTTTGTACTGGAGGTAGTGAATGTAATAGTTTATTGTACTCGAGGTAGTGAATGTAATAGTTTTTGTACTCGAGGTGGTGAATGTAATAGTTTGGTGTACTCGAGGTAGTGAATGTAATAGTTTGGTGTACTCGAGTTAGTGAATGTAATAGTTTGGTGTACTCGAGGTAGTGAATGTGACAGTTTTGTGTTAAAGTCATTTTTTAAAATAGATATGACTTGTCATGTAACATTTGGGCTATGACGCACTACCAGAATACCAACTGACAAAATGGATGTAATAGGCAGTGAAGCTTGGGGCTCCGTGGGTAAGAGACAGGTAGAAGAAATGATGTCACGAGTTGAACTATGGACTTGATGTAAAGAAGTTAAATGTACTCAGCAAGTCTAAAGTAATCATGACATGTTCTCTACTATGTTTTAACTTTACAAATAGTTGTTAATTAAATGTTTTCATTTGACTGTAACTTGAGCTGATTCATCACGTCAGTGTCCAGTATCTTTGTATTTTTTTATAATCAACTTTAAATAGAACCCATCTTCATAATTAGATATTTCTATATATCCACACACATATATGGACGCCCTTTGATTTTTCTGTATCTACACTCAAATGTTCAAATACGCCCATAGATTAGTTATATTTTTATGCCTCATGTAGAAAGTTGTGTGTGGTCTAGAGCAAGATTTGAGAACACGTGAAACACCCGAAAGATTTTATTGACCACCAGGTACAACAAGACAGACTGTATCCCGAGCAAAATACAACAACACCAACCAAACAACTGTAACAACTAAAATCGTTGTCACAGTTCATTGAATCTGATCAATAACTGGGATTGAACCACGAAGATTTCACCTCACTGTTTAATGTATCCAAGTCAAATGTCTGAATACAGCGGTCTGTGTTATACACGCACTTGTGTTTATGTGAACAAAACCACCAGCACGTTATGTTCTTAACTACACTGTATGTAACAAAGACTAATACACTAAATGTATATAGTGTGGTCTAATACACTGAATGTATATAGTGTGGTCTAATACACTGAATGTATATAGTGTGGTCTATCAGTTCTATTTAATACGTGTAGATCAGAGGCGCCTGTAGCAGTTCGCGGGGCCCAGGACGAAAGTTGCTCGGGGCTTAATGGGAGTGCCATTGGAGGGACAAGAGCGAGGGTTATTAGTGGGCCTTTAGTGAGGGTTATTAGTGGGCCTTTTAGTGAGGGTCATTAGTGGGCCTTATAGTGAGTGTCATTAGTGGGCCTTGTAGTGAGTGTCATTAGTGGGCCTTATAGTGAGTGTCATTAGTGGGCCTTATAGTGAGTGTCATTAGTGGGCCTTATAGTGAGTGACATTAGTGGGCCTTATAGCGAGTGTCATTAGTGGGCCTTATAGTGAGTGTCATTAGTGGGCCTTATAGTGAGTGTCATTAGTGGGCCTTATAGTGAGTGTCATTAGTGGGCCTTATAGTGAGTATCATTAGTGGGCCTTATAGTGAGTGACATTAGTGGGCCTTATAGCGAGTGTCATTAGTGGGCCTTATAGCGAGTGTCATTAGTGGGCCTTATAGTGAGTGTCATTAGTGGGCCTTATAGTGAGTGTCATTAGTGGGCCTTATAGTGAGTATCATTAGTGGGCCTTATAGTGAGTGACATTAGTGGGCCTTATAGCGAGTGTCATTAGTGGGCCTTATAGCGAGTGTCATTAGTGGGCCTTATAGTGAGTGTCATTAGTGGGCCTTATAGTGAGTGTCATTAGTGGGCCTTATAGCGAGTGTCATTAGTGGGCCTTGTAGTGAGTGTCATTAGTGGGCCTTATAGTATAGCGAGACTCATTTCCGGGTCCCTAGGGCAAGTGCCAATAGCTGGGGCCTATGGTGAAAGTATGAGGCTGGAGCCAACGTTTTAATCGCGGGACCCCTCTCTGCCCCCCCCCCGCCCAGTTGTCTGTCATAAGAACGAAACTGCTTAGATGTCTAGAATTTTTTGTGAAAAGTTTCATTTTTTTATTTGCTTATAATATAGAATTACAATATAGAATTACAATATAGAATTACAATATAGAATTACAATATAGAATTACAATAAATAATGTCCTTCCTTCGTCCTTTTTATCTCTCAGTCTGCACCTTTCCAGTAAATTGTTTAATTTTGTGACTTAATGAAACTAGCGCATGCAAGCAGAGCAGAGTTCAACTTCTGCTAGAAATGTAATGAACAGAAATTTGAAACCAAAGCCCTGCTAACAGTATAATGAACCCAGTGAAATCTATTGTGCTGGGGTTTCAAAACAAGTATTTAATGATGAGATATATATATATATATATATATATATATATATATATATATATATATATCCAGAATTAGGGCCCCAACAAAGTGTCCTTGTACAAAGTAAATCAAAGTTAACACATTCAGTATTTATTTTGTCACATATGAAATACATAAAAACTATATTTAGGTGCTGTACCGTATGATTCTTTGCGAAATTATCCTTACATGTACTGTTATAAATAGGGTTATTGTTATACCACCACGGGAGATAAAGTGTACCAAACAGGCGTTCTAGACAGTGTCAGTTATATCACTTTAACAGTTTGAAATGTGTTCGTCACAGCGCGAGGAGGTATACGTTGTACACACACATAGACACACACACACACACACACACACACATAAACACACTCATACACACACACACATACACACACACAGCTGTATCAAAAGTGTTTAATACCAATGCAAAACTTACAAGGGGGGACAATCGAAGGGCAAAAAAAAAAGCAAGGGACGAAACTGTGTAATGCAATGTAATACTTAGAAAGTGATTGAAGCGATAGGTTGGTACGGAAAATGGTTTTAACAAAAAGCCCCCCCCCCCCTCTTCACCTCTGCCCGGTCAAGTTTGTCTTTATTCTGACAACTAGTCCAGTCATGTGATATTGGTGAACACCCACAGGAAAATCAAAAGTTAAATTTAATTGGTTTCATTTGTGAGTTTGTTTACATTTTGTTTACCTCCATATACCGCCACCGGTCAGCACTGATGGTATTCGTTGTCTTGGCCGGACACTGGACAGCAGAAACTTTCTGTGGACATTGTTACAAACCACTGGATATCGTTGGACATAATGGTGAGTACATGTGCAGCTTATGACAATACTTGTGTAATGATTCATTGATTTATTTTCATTAATATAAAATTTTTAAATTAAAGGCAAACTAGACTTTGAAAATGTGATATACGTACATTGCGACCTTACACTACTAATATATGCCAAACAACCTTACTTACACTATTAGTATATGCCAAACAACCTTACTTACACTATTAGTATATGCCAAACAACCTTACTTACACTATTAGTATATGCCAAACAACCTTACTTACACTATTAGTATATGCCAAACAACCTTACTTACACTATTAGTATATGCCAAACAACCTTACTTACACTATTAGTATATACCTAACAACCTTACTTACACTATTAGTATATGCCAAACAACCTTACTTACACTATTAGTATATGCCAAACAACCTTACTTACACTATTAGTATATGCCAAACAACCTTACTTACACTATTAGTATATGCCAAACAACCTTACTTACACTACTATTACTGGTCTATCCTAGATATTTACTATAAAACGGAAACTGGTATTGATAATTTTAAACTAATCATCTTATAACCTAATTTTGTTAGGATTTAGAAAAACACAAACTAAAATTCAGGCAAACAAGTATGTAATAGTCTAATTTGAAATCCGTGGATACATGTACTGATATATATTTATATCAGTAGTATTAGAAGTCAACAAACACATCATACATACACGCAAATGAATCAAATATCCTAGCTGCAGAAAAATGTTCAGAAACATTAATACACAATCAACTCCCCCACCCACCCCTAATCCAACCAGTTTAAATTGCTCTCCATATGACAATAAAACAAAGTAAATAGTTAAATGAAATGTTAAATGTTAACTTGTTCTATTGGCAGTAATTAACCCCCCCCCCAGCTCCCTATTTTCTCGCTCTCCTTTTATCACTCTGCTTAGTGATATTTTTTGATATGGTAAAACATATTGTAACTTTCATCAGTATGGCTAGGTCTTTATTTTACGGGTACGTATTATTCAAAGGGCTAATGATCTAATATAAATGGACTATATGTGGTATGCATGGACTATATACGGTATGCATGGACTATATACGGTATGCATGGACTATATGTGGTATGCATGGGCTATATGTGGTATGCATGGGCTTTATGTGGTATGCATGGGCTTTATTTGGTATGCATGGGCTTTATGTCGTTTGCATGGGCTTTATGTCGTTTGCATGGGCTTTATGTCGTTTGCATGGGCTTTATGTCGTTTGCATGGGCTTTATGTCGTTTGCATGGGCTTTATGTCGTTTGCATGGGCTTTATGTCGTTTGCATGGGCTTTATGTCGTTTGCATGGGCTTTATGTCGTTTGCATGGGCTTTATGTCGTTTGCATGGGCTTTTTGTCGTTTGCATGGGCTTTTAGTCGTTTGGGCCCCCCCCGATATCTTTTACCATCGTCGTTTGCATGGGCTTTATGTGGTATTCACGGGCTTGGGTATTTCATTGTTACCTAGATTGGCTAGATCATCTGTATGTCTAGCTGGTGAAGGTACAGTTTGTCCCTGTATATTATAAATGGATCTAGCTTGTGTAGTTATGTCTTGCATGGGTCTAGCTTGTGTAGTTATGTCTTGCATGGGTCTAGCTTGTGTAGTTATGTCTTGCATGGGTCTAGCTTGTGTAGTTATGTCTTGCATGGGTCTAGCTTGTGTAGTTATGTCTTGCACGGGTCTAGCTTGTGTAGTTATGTCTTGCATGGGTCTAGCTTGTGTAGTTATGTCTTGCATGGGTCTAGCTTGTGTAGTTATGTCTTGCATGGGTCTAGCTTGTGTAGTTATGTCTTGCATGGGTCTAGCTTGTGTAGTTATGTCTTGCATGGGTCTAGCTTGTGTAGTTATGTCTTGCATGGGTCTAGCTTGTGTAGTTATGTCTTGCATGGGTCTAGCTTGTGTAGTTATGTCTTGCATGGGTCTAGCTTGTGTAGTTATGTCTTGCATGGGTCTAGCTTGTGTAGTTATGTCTTGCATGGGTCTAGCTTGTGTAGTTATGTCTTGCATGGGTCTAGCTTGTGTAGTTATGTCTTGCACGGGTCTAGCTTGTGTAGTTATGTCTTGCATGGGTCTAGCTTGTGTAGTTATGTCTTGCATGGGTCTAGCTTGTGTAGTTATGTCTTGCATGGGTCTAGCTTGTGTAGTTATGTCTTGCATGGGTCTAGCTTGTGTAGTTATGTCTTGCATGGGTCTAGCTTGTGTAGTTATGTCTTGCATGGGTCTAGCTTGTGTAGTTATGTCTTGCATGGGTCTAGCTTGTGTAGTTATGTCTTGCATGGGTCTAGCTTGTGTAGTTATGTCTTGCATGGGTCTAGCTTGTGTAGTTATGTCTTGCATGGGTCTAGCTTGTGTAGTTATGTCTTGCATGGGTCTAGCTTGTGTAGTTATGTCTTGCATGGGTCTAGCTTGTGTAGTTATGTCTTGCACGGGTCTAGCTTGTGTAGTTATGTCTTGCATGGGTCTAGCTTGTGTAGTTATGTCTTGCATGGGTCTAGCTTGTGTAGTTATGTCTTGCATGGGTCTAGCTTGTGTAGTTATGTCTTGCATGGGTCTAGCTTGTGTAGTTATGTCTTGCATGGGTCTAGCTTGTGTAGTTATGTCTTGCACGGGTCTAGTCAGTCTAGGTATTTAATTGCAAGCTATATTTATTTTTAAAAGGTAACTAATTGTTTACCTATTCGTCAACAGGCTGCAAATCAACCAAATGACAGAGACGAGGGTACGACTTCCTACTTGTGTTCATTATTTGCTTACAATTACTAAACATTACTATTTATAGATCAAAAATTGTATCGATTTTAAGATCATTCAAGTGGAAAAGTTAAGCAAATATGACTATTGAGCTTAAACATTAACACAAGTCTAATGCAAATGTTTTGGTTGCGAAATGTAAAAAAGTTTTCTAAATAAATCATTCAGCTAAATACTTATGTTTAAGCTCTATTTCATATTAATTTGTTTGTGTGTACATGTGTTGCTCATTGTCCTAATGAATATCAGAATCATTTCCAGAGCTCCGAGAGGCCTTCAAACTATTTGATAAAGACGGGGATGGAACCATCACTTGCAAGGAACTGGGGACGGTCATGAGGACGCTGGGACACAACCCAACTGAGTCGGAGCTACAGGACATGGTCCAAGAAGTGGACGAAGATGGTGAGGTTCTAGAAATAGGTTCCCTTATAAGGCGACTAAAGAACTATTGACACCTGCAGACTTCATGTGATGTAGGCAGGGTGCTGTAGTGTCTTAACACAGATGTAGATGTAGGCAGTGTACTGTAGTGTCTTAACACAGGTGTAGATGTAGGCAGGGTACTGTAGTGTTTTAACACAGGTCGTGGGTTGTAACAGGGCTAATAGAAACATCTCTGACTAGTACTACAGGCACAAACTCAACTCAGCAACAGTCTCCCCCCCCCCCCCATAAAATTTTCCCTCATAAAGGTCAATGGTCAGCAGCTATCAGTGATCCACTAACACGGTGAATTCGGAAAAGCCCGTGGACAACTGGTTTTCTCAACATCTAGGTCAACGACAATGGGCAGTTGTGACATTTCTACTCTCAGTAGCCTTTCACCATCACGTTCAAAGCTCCACGAGATATTTCAGCCTCTTGTCTCAGTTTTCACACTGCACGAGAACCACTGATTTAATACTTGGCACCCACACAACTACTAGTCATTGAAACTGGTGTACTATAATAACTACTAGTCATTGAACTGGTGTACTATAATAACTACTAGTCATTGAAACTGGTGTACTATAATAACTACTAGTCATTGAACTGGTGTACTATAATAACTACTAGTCATTGAACTGGTGTACTATAATAACTACTAGTCATTGAACTGGTGTACTATAATAACTACTAGTCATTGAACTGGTGTACTATAATAACTACTAGTCATTGAACTGGTGTACTATAATAACTACTAGTCATTGAACTGGTGTACTATAATAACTACTAGTCATTGAACTGGTGTACTATAATAACTACTAGTCATTGAACTGGTGTACTATAATAACTACTAGTCATTGAACTGGTGTACTATAATAACTACTAGTCATTGAACTGGTGTACTATAATAACTACTAGTCATTGAACTGGTGTACTATAATAACTACTAGTCATTGAACTGGTGTACTATAATAACTACTAGTCATTGAACTGGTGTACTATAATAACTACTAGTCATTGAACTGGTGTACTATAATAACTACTAGTCATTGAACTGGTGTACTATAATAACTACTAGTCATTGAAACTGGTGTACTATAATAACTACTAGTCATTGAACTGGTGTACTATAATAACTACTAGTCATTGAACTGGTGTACTATAATAACTACTAGTCATTGAACTGGTGTACTATAATAACTACTAGTCATTGAACTGGTGTACTATAATAACTACTAGTCATTGAACTGGTGTACTATAATAACTACTAGTCATTGAAACTGGTGTACTATAATAACTACTAGTCATTGAAACTGGTGTACTATAATAACTACTAGTCATTGAACTGGTGTACTATAATAACTACTAGTCATTGAACTGGTGTACTATAATAACTACTAGTCATTGAACTGGTGTACTATAATAACTACTAGTCATTGAACTGGTGTACTATAATAACTACTAGTCATTGAACTGGTGTACTATAATAACTACTAGTCATTGAACTGGTGTACTATAATAACTACTAGTCATTGAACTGGTGTACTATAATAACTACTAGTCATTGAACTGGTGTACTATAATAACTACTAGTCATTGAACTGGTGTACTATAATAACTAACAATACAACTCCATCTCACAGTAAAGCCCCCCCCCCCCCCGATATCTTTTGTAAACTTTTGAGTATATTTTGTATTTCATTATGTCGTGCCTTGGCTGTAAACCCGTACAGTTTAGTTGTACAACTAGGCACATTTCTTGAGTGTCTGAAATATTTTATTGCGGGCCTAAATCTTACGTTTGTTTATGTTGCCTAGGTAACGGTACAATAGATTTCAACGAGTTCGTGGCCATGATGTCCCGCCACAGCTCAGAGACAGACAAGGAGAAAGAATTGAGAGAAGCCTTTAAGTAAGTTGTTTTACCATATGAATATTTAATAAGTTATATTATCTATGTAGCTAGCTACCTTAACATTGTGTTATTCTTTCAATTTAAAGATTAGGAAATTGTATTTTTGAATGCAACGAAACTCTAATATGATACTATTTCTGTTTCGTTGAATTTACATAGTATTTCTATTATGTTCAAGAGTACTAAAGAGTATCTCTAATATGTTCAACAGTACTAAAGAGTATCTCTAATATGTTCAACAGTACTAATGAGTATCTCTAATATGTTCAACAGTACTAATGAGTATCTCTAATATGTTCAACAGTACTAATGAGTATCTCTAATATGTTCAACAGTACTAATGAGTATCTCTAATATGTTCAACAGTACTAATGAGTATCTCTAATATGTTCAACAGTACTAAAGAGTATGTTCAACAGTACTAAAGAGTATGTTCAACAGTACTAAAGAGTATGTTCAACAGTACTAAAGAGTATGTTCAACAGTACTAATGAGTATCTCTAATATGTTCAACAGTACTAAAGAGTATGTTCAACAGTACTAAAGAGTATGTTCAACAGTACTAAAGAGTATGTTCAACAGTACTAAAGAGTATGTTCAACAGTACTAAAGAGTATGTTCAACAGTACTAAAGAGTATGTTCGACAGTACTAAAGAGTATGTTCAACAGTACTAAAGAGTATGTTCGACAGTACTAAAGAGTATGTTCGACAGTACTAAAGAGTATGTTCGACAGTACTAAAGAGTATGTTCGACAGTACTAAAGAGTATGTTCGACAGTACTAAAGAGTATGTTCGACAGTACTAAAGAGTATGTTCGACAGTACTAAAGAGTATGTTCGACAGTACTAAAGAGTATGTTCGACAGTACTAAAGAGTATGTTCGACAGTACTAAAGAGTATGTTCGACAGTACTAAAGAGTATGTTCGACAGTACTAAAGAGTATGTTCGACAGTACTAAAGAGTATGTTCGACAGTACTAAAGAGTATGTTCGACAGTACTAAAGAGTATGTTCGACAGTACTAAAGAGTATGTTCGACAGTACTAAAGAGTATGTTCGACAGTACTAAAGAGTATGTTCGACAGTACTAAAGAGTATGTTCGACAGTACTAAAGAGTATGTTCGACAGTACTAAAGAGTATGTTCGACAGTACTAAAGAGTATGTTCGACAGTACTAAAGAGTATGTTCGACAGTACTAAAGAGTATGTTCGACAGTACTAAAGAGTATGTTCGACAGTACTAAAGAGTATGTTCGACAGTACTAAAGAGTATGTTCGACAGTACTAAAGAGTATGTTCGACAGTACTAAAGAGTATGTTCGACAGTACTAAAGAGTATGTTCGACAGTACTAAAGAGTATGTTCGACAGTACTAAAGAGTATGTTCGACAGTACTAAAGAGTATGTTCGACAGTACTAAAGAGTATGTTCGACAGTACTAAAGAGTATGTTCGACAGTACTAAAGAGTATGTTCGACAGTACTAAAGAGTATGTTCGACAGTACTAAAGAGTATGTTCGACAGTACTAAAGAGTATGTTCGACAGTACTAAAGAGTATGTTCGACAGTACTAAAGAGTATCTCTCTTATATTAATCATCCCAGGGTATTTGATAGAGATGGAAATGGTCTGATATCAGAGTCCGAACTTCGTCATGTGATGGCCAACCTGGGAGAGAAGTTGAGCAATAACGATGTCCGTGACATGATGAGACAGGCCGATAGAGATGGAGACGGACATATTAGTTTTGAAGGTAACATTTTGACTGTATTAAAAAATAGTGTCTGAGTAAAAAGTCCATGAGTTAAGTCATTTCAATGAAGAGATTATTGTCTGTAAGTTAATAGCCCCTTTAATAGAGGTGTCGAGTCCAGGGGCAGTGTCGAGTCCAGGGGCAGTGTCGAGTCCATATTTTAGAAATCTTTTTTCCGAAAAGTCTACATAGTCCATTCAACACTCCGGTCCAGGTATATGCATTCAAGATTGAAGTACACATTTATAAAAGTCACTAAATAAATTCAATGTCAAATAATCTAAAAACAAACATTCGTAGAGTCTTCTGAAAATATTTCTTGAACACCCTGCAGTACATCTCTGAGGACCCCTATGAGGGTGCCCTTGGCTTGTTGCTAAGAGTATGAGGGCTGACTCAATGGTGACCCGTATTTGTATTTGTGTTTCTACCACACGCAGTCTCACCAACAATTAAACGTACAACAAGTGACGATGATCAATTCAACAAGTGTGTACAGCGACAAAATATATTTATTTACAGAGACACCAGTCCGTAAAAGAGATCTGGTGGTCTTTAAAATCATAAGCAAAAGTAATCCAAAAATGCCAAAGATTAATCCAGTATCAATGAATAGAATCAAAGGGACGTTCTCTCGATAGATCACCCTTCTCTCTCTCTCTGTCTGTCTCTCTCTCTCTGAGACACAACAATCGACCCTCTCCTCAGAGAGCCCACAGTCGAATGTCGTTAAAACTATCTTACATTCCTCATATCACTTTTCCCACGTGACCCCTAGCCAATCAATTATATCTGTTTCTGTCAAATCAGGTGGTAGAGCCTAGATGGGGAGAGGGGGAGAAGTACGTCATACCGACAAAGACAGAAGTAACTGGACATCCGACCCTTTGTCGGCGTTTGACCAGGGCCCAGTGGTCAGGGAGAATCCCGCGAGGAATGTAACGTGTTTCTGTCAACTACTGGCTTTGGTTCGTCGACGGAGATTCCGCCGACCTGGTCTATGACGCAATTACGGGGGTGGGGTAAAAAGGGTGGAGAACTGGAGAACGGGAACGTATATTACTATACATGGTGTAATATACGTCTTAATGTTAGTAATACTATTAAGTTAAGGGTTGGAGTAAGGGGGAAGGTTTCGACAGATTAGTCACAACCCGTGACAATCTCTTTATTTGAATAAGTAATGTTGGTGTTGTGTCCCCAATAAGTAATGTTGGTGTTGTGTCCCCAATATGTAATGTTGTTGTGTCCCCAATATGTAATGTTGGTGTTGTGTCCCCAATATGTAATGTTGGTGTTGTGTCCCCAATATGTAATGTTGGTGTTGTGTCCCCAATATGTAATGTTGGTGTTGTGTCCCCAATATGTAATGTTGGTGTTGTGTCCCCAATATGTAATGTTGGTGTTGTGTCCCCAATATGTAATGTTGGTGTTGTGCCCCCAATATGTAATGTTGGTGTTGTGCCCCCAATATGTAATGTTGGTGTTGTGCCCCCAATATGTAATGTTGGTGTTGTGCCCCCAATATGTAATGTTGGTGTTGTGCCTCCAATATGTAATGTTGGTGTTGTGCCCCCAATATGTAATGTTGGTGTTGTGCCCCCAATATGTAATGTTGGTGTTGTGCCCCCAATATGTAATGTTGGTGTTGTGCCCCCAATATGTAATGTTGGTGTTGTGCCCCCAATATGTAATGTTGGTGTTGTGCCCCCAATATGTAATGTTGGTGTTGTGCCCCCAATATGTAATGTTGGTGTTGTGCCCCAATATGTAATGTTGGTGTTGTGCCCCCAATATGTAATGTTGGTGTTGTGCCCCCAATATGTAATGTTGGTGTTGTGCCCCCAATATGTAATGTTGGTGTTGTGCCCCCAATATGTAATGTTGGTGTTGTGCCCCAATATGTAATGTTGGTGTTGTGCCCCCAATATGTAATGTTGGTGTTGTGCCCCCAATATGTAATGTTGGTGTTGTGCCCCCAATATGTAATGTTGGTGTTGTGCCCCAATATGTAATGTTGGTGTTGTGCCCCCAATATGTAATGTTGGTGTTGTGCCCCCAATATGTAATGTTGGTGTTGTGCCCCCAATATGTAATGTTGGTGTTGTGCCCCCAATATGTAATGTTGGTGTTGTGCCCCCAATATGTAATGTTGGTGTTGTGCCCCCATTATGTAATGTTGGTGTTGTGCCCCCATTATGTAATGTTGGTGTTGTGCCCCCATTATGTAATGTTGGTGTTGTGCCCCCATTATGTAATGTTGGTGTTGTGCCCCCATTATGTAATGTTGTTGTGCCCCCATTATGTAATGTTGTTGTGCCCCCATTATGTAATGTTGTTGTGTCCCCATTATGTAATGTTGGTGTTGTGTCCCCATTATGTAATGTTGGTGTTGTGTCCCCATTATGTAATGTTGGTGTTGTGTCCCCATTATGTAATGTTGGTGTTGTGTCCCCATTATGTAATGTTGGTGTTGTGTCCCCATTATGTAATGTTGGTGTTGTGTCCCCATTATGTAATGTTGGTGTTGTGTCCCCATTATGTAATGTTGGTGTTGTGTCCCCATTATGTAATGTTGGTGTTGTGTCCCCATTATGTAATGTTGGTGTTGTGTCCCCATTATGTAATGTTGGTGTTGTTGTCTACAGAGTTCATGGCAATGATGGTCTCCAAATGAAATCCTGTCCTCACTTGTGCAACATTGTGGACGTCTATATCTACCTCCACCAGTTACATTAAAACAAGTCAAAAATGAACATTGTAGGGAGAGCTTCATATCCAAATGTATCAATTCTTTTTTATTTGTTTTTAAAATTTTTTGCTAGCATTCTCAATAGATTGTAAAAACGAAGACAATATTTGATTTTGTACATTCTGTTTAAAATACACCAATTAAAAAGCAACTTTGTAATATTTTCAAACAAAAGCCCTGTAAATATTTTGATTTCAATGTAAACCTATCTTGTCGGCCTTAAGGAAACTTGAAGCAAGAACCAATTAGTGCTGTAAAACCAAATGACTTGTAGTTATCAGTATTTGTATATCAAATCTTTACTTCTTTTCTATACTGTACAGTAAGAACATTCAATATTTTGTCGATCAATAGTCTAGTTTACATAAACTGTAGTAAGAAATCTTGTCTTTAGTTATGTGGTTGATGATTTTAGTGGAAGATTTTTTTAATGGAAAACATATGAGTGAAAAAATGAAGTGAAATCTGTAGAATAGTTTTGTTCATGTGTTTTCTCATTTTTATTTCTTTGAAGGTAGTTTTCAGTCATTGAGATTTGTACATACACATCTTATATTTAAACCATGAGCATACTTTGAACATACTTTGAACATACTTTGAACATACTTTGATCATACTTTGAACATACTTTGATCATACTTTGATCATACTTTGATCATACTTTGATCATTTAATTAGTATTACTTATTGCTGACACTGTAGCTTCATTAGATTGCTGCTTTTTAAAATGGAATGTTTTGTGTATTTAACACTTTAAATATATATATATATATATATATATATATATATATATATATATATATATATTGCTATTTGTAGATATTTAATTATGCAGATTTTTATATTGTATTTTAATGTAATTGATATGTGACATTCAAATAGTAGCATTGACGTATCATTTTGTTGAATAAATGATTCATTTTAATTCTCGATGTTTGATTTTTCCTTAGATAAAAGTAAATATAGATTGATGATTGTTCTAGCGTATGTAGTTGTGTTGTTGGACTAATTGGACACTTTTACACATGTTTACAATTCAGTGCTTAAATCAAAGCATAGTATAAGGGTCCCCAATACCGCTCATAGGGCCAATACGAATCTTTTGTTCATTAAATTTTGAAAAATTGACTACGGTGCGGCTCTTGTGTGTGGCGATCAATGACCAAATACATGGTCATTTTATGACCACATACATGGTCATTTTATTGACTTCATATACTGAACACAAACACACACACACACACTGACAGACTCGTGATGAGAGACACATTGTTCATGTAAGATGGCCTCCATTATCTCAATTATGTTTAAGATTTAATCTTTAACTCTCAACCATCGTAGCATTGACTTTTCGACCACCGGTGAGCGACAATTTTTAGGACGTTATAATTCTTTTTATTTTTACTTTTGGTCAATTTTTTTTTTATGTTTTATTATATATGTGCAACGCCAACCCTGGGATACAGTGGCAAAGAAATATAGATTTTTTATTTTTGTAAAAATTTGGTACTTGGTAAAATATTCCAAGTTTTATTTTGAAAAAAGACATAACGCACTAGCAATTTTTGTCGCTGTGGCTCCCTTTTTTTGACAAAATGTCAAAAAAGGGAGTGCTTCGCGCGTATTTGAGGCCGGGCTGTTTGGTGACTAAGCGTGATTTCTTGGAAAAAGTGAAATTTGGTGATTTTTTTAATATGGAAGGGGCGACAAAAGTGATCAACTTTTAAATAAGTATAATATCCTTAGAAAAACAAATAAATGGTGGAATACTTTATTTTTTTATTTATTTAAATGAGTTTCCTGTCACTTATAATAATAATATAGAAATTTTAATGATCAATTTTGTCTTGTCTAACATTGTGTTAAAATTACATGTCTTTTTTCACTCTAGAGGCATGAGTCCTTATTTTTTTTTCCAATTTCTATAGTATCATTTAAAGTTGAATAAAAAAAAAGTATCATAATTTTACGTCCAAATTTATTAATGTGTTGTACACATGAATAATGTTTATGTAAATAATAAAGATTTTGTTTAAATTCTTCATACTTTTTTTTTTTATACTTACCGTTTGTGATGTATTTGTATTTTTAGTTAAAAAAAAATAATTACAAAAATCATTTACACTAAAATTTTACAAAATTACAAATTTCTATTTTATCAAAAGTTTTATATCATCAAATAGCTTATTCATTTCCAAATTTAACGACGTATAACTTCACTAGGTAGCTTATAACATAACGAAAAATGCCTAGTTTTACAAAACACCCTGAAATCAGCTTAAAAAAATGGCCGAAAATGAACAACAGTTGAGAGTTAATATCATCTTCCAACTAGTACGAAACTTGTGTCGACATACATTGCTCTTTGATGAGCTACAAAAGGTCCGTAGCGTGCGGCAGGGCCTGGGGGACCCCCCCCCCCCGTTTCGTCTGCCCCCCCCCCCCTCTGCTTGTGTGCTCTACTTAGTAACATTTATTTCTTGCCCCCCCCCCCCCCCCGCTGCTATTGGCCTGGCCCCTGCTGTAGAATTTTCACGCTACGGGGCTGTGCTACACTATCATATAAATACAATTAAATGCATAAAACTCAAAATATATTTGAAATGGAACGAAACGTACTCAAATGCCGAAATTTCTCTTTTGGTCCTTAAAGGCTTGTTTATCCTTTGTCCGGCATGGCTTTTAATTGGGACTTTGATTGCAGTGCCTTTTCTAATTTATCAGAAGGGCATAAACTGCAATGATCTTAGAGGCATCAAGTAATATATAGGCAGTTGATGTCACTAAGGATCGAACCCATTATTTTTTTCGATATGACCCTAGACCAATGGGATAAAAACTTAAACGGCACATCATCTAATGACTGGCACATCATCTAATGACTGGAACATCTAATGACTAGCACATCATCTAATGACTGGCACGTCATCTAATGACTGGAACAACATCTAATGACTGGCACATCATCTAATGACTAGCACATCATCTAATGACTGGCACGTCATCTAATGACTAGTACATCATCTACTGACTGGCACATCATCTAATGACCAGCACATCACATCATCTAATGACTAGCGTATTTTTCCCCCTTTTAATATCGCTATAAATTTGAACTGTCATTAGCATTCAGTACTCACAGCAGTCACGAGAGACACACTGCAGTACATATTTGAGAATCCTTGTGTTCAACAGCCAATCTAGATATGGGGCAATGTTAATGGACGAATGTCATTCATCAGGCCCGCTGACGGAGTATTGACTGAGTTCAATATCTGGTTACATGTCTACAAATGAACGCATTTAAGACATTTTGAACAATCAATAAGATCAATAAGTCTGGTCAGTTGGGTTCAATTTAAAGTTTTAAAAAGAAATGACATGGTCATTGCTGGCATTTTGGTTTTTAGGGTAAACAAGAGGCAGTACCACAGATTTAACATCTATAGTACTCAGTAACATTGTTAGAATACATATACCATTCAGTACATAGTACTCAATAACATTGTTAGAATACATACATCATTCAGTACATAGTGCTCAATAACATTGTTAGAATACATATATCATTCAGTACATAGTACTCAATAACATTGTTAGAATACATATATCATTCAGTACATATTACTCAATAACATTGTTAGAATACATATATCATTCAGTACATAGTACTCAATAACATTGTTAGAATACATATATCATTCAGTACATAGTACTCAATAACATTGTTAGAATAATAATATGTCATTCAATACATAGTACTCCAAAATACTGGTATATTATACAATAGTATCGGGCAACAAGTAGAGAATTTACATTAAACCAAAAAAAAAACTAATAACAATATCGTTCTGTTGCTATATTTAGAAATATAATGAACGACTTCAAGAAGGCAGAAAAAATTTAGAGAAAGATTATTTAATTAATATATATATATATATATATATAATATATATATATATATATATATATATATATATATATATACGGTTAACTAGCAAATGTGTGTGAAGTCCCTGTAAGGATGAGATGAAATCTTTTCGATCCTTTATACCACTAATGGGACTTTTTTTTTATGGTGCCCTTCTTTCATTCCCACCATAGCCGATAGTGCGATGTCCATGGAGGAACTTCGGGAGATATAGCGAGGACTTTAGCCATGACCTGAAAAATCACCGGGCTCCATTTTACTAGCAAGTCATCTAATATAATGGCTCGATATCCAAATAGATATATGATGTTACATACAATCTCTTGAAAGAGAACAGCTGCGTTCGCACTATACCATAGACCAGACATGGCGAAACTTAACACCCACGGGCCAAATCCCATTATCCGGATTGTTTTATCAGGCCCGCCAACCGTATCACAGTGGAACACAACACAAGTCTTTATGTTATGACGTTTGGCTTTTTATTTATATTAGCTCATGTTGACACATCCATCCATCTTCTCTTGGTCCAGCTCGAAGGTCAAATTTATGAACCCAATGTGGCCCGCGACTCAAAAGATTTGCCCACCCTTGCCGTTGACAGTGGGCAGGGATTTTATTTTATTGAACATAATTTATGAGCCCACCTTATCGTTGCTCCATAGATACCTGCACCACTCTGGCAGATTTAAAGGAGGACACACCAGGCCCGCTTTTGGGCCCCAACTTGTGAGTGGGTCCAAAAAGAGCTTGGATTTATTCGGAAGTGCTAATATTTTCTTCTGCGCCTGGTGCTTCACCACGAGCAACGTACTCTTGACCACCAGCGGCCTCTGGGGCTCACGACCAGGGAGTCCTCGTCTGATAGGGACCCTGTAATAGTAAATTCTTCTGTCACTAAACTCTGGGCCCTACAAATGATAATCGTCCTGGATCAAGGGCCTCTGCCGCTATTAAGTCAACATGCGTCATTTTTCTAATCAAGTTGGCGGTCAGATGAGTAGTACCCTTTCTCACACTAGTTTCCCCAGGGGGTACGGGGAAAGGTTGTGTAGGGGTACGCAGAGACATAAAATTTTCTTTTAAAACTATCAAGAATTTAAAGAATGTCGCCATTTTGATGCGCAACTCATCACCCAACCACGCACCAAGTATCGCATTAGAAAGTTCAGCGCATTCCATTATGAAAATAAATATATCTATTCGCGAACTGACGTGTGAAGGGTGCCCACAGGGTGCCCACGGGCATACTTTCGCCCACTTTGCGGTACAGTCGCAAAACTGTTGTGAACCGCTGCACTAGCTAATACTTGTTGTACAGTTGTGCTTAACACGTAAGTCAACATCGACTGAACTATAGTGAAAGGGAGATGTTAGCGTAAATCTAGGTAAATGAAAAAAAAATGATTTACTTCCCCTTATGAATTAGCAGACATAAAACGTTTGTCATCTATTGAAATATGGAGGAAAACTAAATATAAGCCACATTTCTTTTAAATTTTAAGAACAAGAAAATACAGTTTACCTCAATATAAAATGTGTCTTTACACCAATAATATTACCAATGAAGTGAGTATTTTGCCTATGTAAAAACCTATTTTCCATAGAACACAGACTCACACATTAACATACAAACGAAGTCCCAAACGTAGTGCCACTAAGATCGGTTTATCCATAATACAAAAAATCATTTACTGCATTGTCTGCAATCCCGTGTCTGTCACACAAAATCACGTCTGTACACAAGATCGCGTCTGTCATACAAGCTCGCGTCTGTACACGAGAAGATAGTGTCTGTCCCACAAGATGGCGGCATAAAATACAAAGATGGCGGCAACATTTACTGTATGCAACCAAACAGGCATGATACGTCTCCCAACTGGCCAGCCAAGAGAGATATTTCTTACTTAGCTGCCAGTAATGACATTGGTCTTGCCAAATGTAAAGTGACGAGGTGAGTAAGCACCCTACACTTTTACAAAAGACTGGCAAGGTTGTGAAAGCCTTTTATTTTATGTTGTGTTGGCTACACAACATAAAATAAATTTTTCGAACACACCAATCAATACCAAGAGGCAAATGAAAGCCATCTCAGGAAATATAGAAGCAGATTTCAGACCATTGAATTTTTTAAAAATTATTTTTTCTTTCCTTTTTATTATATTTTTTTACGCCGCCATTGCCAGCATGATAGGGTGTAGTGTGCCTACTACACCAGCATTGTTGGCGGCGCTGTTGCATGTCTGTCATGCCTACAGAGCGGCGGGGTGAGTGTGCCGCTATCATCTGCTGGGATGGCAGAAAACAGGGTTTTAAGACTTGCCCAAAATGGCCAGACCAGCAGGGTGTGTGTACGTACTGCTGATCGGCCAGAATGGCAAGGCATGGGGCTGAGGGGAGGGTGTAGTGTACCTGAACCCTCAGCCCGAAATGTGTGCTCGTGTGGGACAGATTGAAAGGGTGTTGTGTGCCGACCACATCCGTCACCACCACCAGCTGTGAATGCTTCGGTCTCGGCTAGTCCTCATTGACCACAGTATCACCACCTTCTTAAGAAAGTTTTTTTTTTCTAACTAGAGAACCCCTAGAGAACCCCAATGATCTTTTCCCCGTAGACCATGGTATGTTTCTTAGACCAGGATAGCCTAGAGAGAACCCAATAATCATGCCAAATATTTTTTTTTTGTTACTCCAAAAACCATTCAACTTTTTTATTTTTTTTTAAAGAAAAAGGGGGAGAAGTCGAAGGAGACCTCAATAGGGTTAGGAAAATGTGACAACTTCTTACTATCTTCATTGAATTTCTGAGTAGTTTATTATTACCCGAACGTAGCTATGCATTCATTTTCGTATCTATATATCAGGATAATGTAATATTTATGGTGTTTAGTTTGTTATTAAATGTGAAACTATCTGAAGATAAATATCTAAAGAAAACGTTGGGCGCATGAACACAAACATGTAGACCTTTCTAACATACTCTAATTTATATAAATGAAAACCTGTTTAAAATAGTTTCACTATATAAATATATTGATTCAATTGACTTTACAAGTATTACATTCTATATCATGAGTTTAGGTTATACAACACTAGAATTAATTTTACATACTCATAAGCATTTTGTTATTGAAGTTATAATAAATGATCTGCAATATCGTGATATTTCGAAAACCTTTTGCAATAATTCTTATGGGAACTCACTTAAATTGCATGTAAAAATTTATGATTCTGATACAGTAAAACAAACATTCACATAATATAAGATCCATGCGCCCAACGTTTTTCGTTTTATAAAAATTAGAAGCTCTTATAAAGTCTATTACCATGTGACCAATTTATTCAGAATTTTTTCCAGGCGCAAAGAAAAATTATTTTCTGCTTTTTAGTACGCAAGAAATACGGTGTTTTTTTTTTATAAAATATTTTTTATAATGTAGGCTAATTTTTTTTAATACGTCATGTTGAACATCATAAGTCATCTACATTATAAAACAGCTAAGATTGTCCGGGTCGCTGCTGGCGGCGGAGGGCGGTGTGTGGGGAATCCGTTCTATAAATAAACGACCTCCAAAAATAATAAATAAAACAATAGTATTTGATAAAGTAATCACGTGACCAACGAAAACAAAAATTCAAAATGGCGTCATGCCCGTGTCTCGATTTGATATATTTTTTTGAAAAATCTACAGTTTTAAATAGTTTCTGTGGTTTTTTATTATGAAATGTAAAATTTCCAAATATTAAATAATAAATATAATATATAATATCATTCAAAGTATTTTAGTTTTTATAACAACAGATAGCATTTTAACATCGTCAAACGTAAACAAATTATAAAACTAGGTCACTAGCGAACGCGTTCGTAAATTAAAAGTCAATATAATATTAAAAGAAATTCTGTAAATTTCTATACAAATCAAGTTCTCAGCTATTATCATCTTTCATTTGTTTTAATTAAATAGGGCTTTGATTTATTTTAAGTTACAAAATAAGATTTTATAGACTTAAAATAAATCAAGTGGAAGTGAATAAATAATCGAGCAATTTTTTTTTTAAATAATACTTTTAAATTTTCTTGTTGTGTGTCGAGGTGGCCGAATGGCTAAATACCTAGGGACTAGCGTTCTATGCTGACTATTCAGGTTCGATTCCTCACAGGGGGATATTTTTTTTTCATTTTTATTTTTTTAGAATTTATCCTTTTGGTTGTTTTAATGAAAAGTAACTAATTAGATCCCTTCGATATTTTTTAAATTGAAATAATTTATCCTTTAGGATGTTGTAAGAAGAAGAAACAAGTAATTAGATTTTTAACTATTTCATAACTTTAAAAAAAAAAAATATTTTGAAAAAATGTATCAAAGCTGAACACAGAGGCGTACCGTACCTAAGATGAGGGAGGGGGTCCAAAATCGAAATAATAAGTACATAATCTCATGTCATGGTATAGAATGTCAAAATGCAGGGGCCCCTATAGAGGTCAAGCCCCCCGGGCACTCAAATCCCTAGGTTCGGCACTGGCTTTACAATAGTCTATATTTATGCAAAGACTTTGCAGGGCACAGTCGTCTATTATCAAGTGTGTGTTTCTGTTCCACCAATAGTATTATTTGTGAAAAATATAAAATTCCACCCGTCGTTCGACGGGCTAAAAGAAGAAGAAGAAGAAGATCATGGATCAGGAAAAGTGGAGTAGAGAAGTATGGCAGGCCAAGGCCCTAAACAGTGGCGCCGAGAGCCAACACGGGCCTCAGGGCAGGACATCATTTCGGGCCCCTTAATAAACAATAAGTCGTAAAAAAATTGACATGGTCGGGGCGGCCGGGCCCCCTTACAGATGCGGGCCCCCTGGCAATGACCCCCCTGCCCCCTCTCGGCGTGCCTGGCCCTAAATGGGCTGTAGAGCCAAAGGAAGAAGAAGATGAAAGCTGCTTAAAGTCCCACAAGTCAGCACAGCTGTAAATGAGTCCCGGACTCAAGTTGAAAAAGTAAAGACGGCTTGGCGTTGTGCTAACCACACAATCCCTATGTATGCCGAAGTCACAGAAATAGGACATTAGTCAATTACTTCGCTGGAAATGGAACCCATATCTTCCACAGTGTGGGTAGGTACGGTCCACAGCATTACCGCACCCGAGACAGGTATAAACATATCAATACAAAGTGTTCCCTATTTATACAATTAGGTCCACGATCTCTTATTGGGTTAAAGGTCAAGGTAATAATGAAATGTGTCATATTGTGATAAAATAGTTTAATAGTAGTGTATGAAGAGAGAATAAATATGATAAACTCGGTCAAGATAATCGTTAAAAATTAAAAAAAAATTTGCTATAGGAATAAACCAAATATTGCAGCCACACTGGCACAGATACATATATGTATTAGAATACATTGTACCTACATGTAGATATTACTTTTAGGTTTGGCATTCAGTTCATACTTTCAAAAAAAAAACTCACTTTGAGAAAAATGTATTTCTTCATTCACGGTACAAAGAACAAGTTGAACGAGTTTGGTGACATTCTACCACCTGATGTGTACCGTTATATGACACAGTTTGTATGACACAGTTTGTATGATGCAGTTTTATTCTCTTCTGCTGCTCAAAAACCTACGAGGGGGGGGGGGCGGTTTGAAGGGAAGGGCAAAAACTTTTGAAATTATTTTCTTTAAATTATCAAAATTTTAAACGGAATTAAAAGAAAATTAAAAATATGAAAGTGTTAGCTGTAACCTTTTTTTTTTTTCATAACATATGAAACACGGAGTTCTTATAGACTCGATTATATCACCTGAAACACGGAGTTCTTATAGACTCGATTATATCATCTGAAACACGCAGTTCTTATAGACTCGATTATATCATCTGAAACACGGAGTTCTTATAGACTCGATTATATCATCTGAAACACGGAGTTCTTATAGACTCGATTATATCATCTGAAACACGGAGTTCTTATAGACTCGATTATATCATCTGAAACACGGAGTTCTTATAGATTCGATTATATCGTCTGAATCAGTGCTTTTTTCTGGCTAAACTCGCTCCTTTTTTTCGAAGACTTTTGTTTACTGCACTATTTTCAGAGTTATTTCTTTATGACAAAACGCCGTTCCGGCACTTTTTTTTTTTAGAAAAAATATCACTGGTCTGAACCGTGTAGTTCTTACAGACTGAATTATATAGGCCAGTGATAGGCAAACTTTCTGACCTTTTGGACCACTAAATAGTTTCATACATTCATTCAACCGCGGGGCCTATGCTGGTGGTCTGACCATGGTCATAAGCTGTAAGTAATATAAAGGTCATGTTGGTGCCGTAGTGAACATTGGAAGCTGAACAAACAGAATCTGAACAAATAGAATTTGAAGAAACTTTATTCTTGGGTTTATTTCCGCTGACCACAATATTTATAATGTGTATTCCCTTGTACACCGTGTATGTATGTGTGTGAGTGATTACGAGTGTTAGTGTAGTTACCAGTGTGAATGTAATAATGTGTGTGTAATTATGTCTTTGTGTGTGCAATTATGAGTCTGTGGGTGTGTGTGTGTGTTTATGTGTGTGTGTATGTGTGTGTATGTGTGTGTATGTGTGTATATGTGTGTATATGTGTGTATGTGTGTGTATGTGTTTGTATGTGAGTATGTGTGTGTATGTGTGTGTATGTGTGTATATGTGCGTGTGTCTGTGTGTGTGTATGTGTGTGTATGTGTGTGTATGTATATGTGTGTATGTATATATATATATATGTGTGTGTATGTGTTTATTATGTGTGTGTATATGTGTGTGTCTGTGCGTATGTGTGTATGTGTGCGTGTGTGTGTGTGTGTGTTTGGACTATGAGTGTGTGTCTCTTTAAATAAAAACAACTCACCAATAGTAATGAGTTCATAAGAGGATACAGAAATGGATTAATGAGTGTACACAGTAATAGACTAGTGAGTGTACACAGTAATAGACTAGTGAGTGTACTCAGTAATAGACTAGTGAGTGTACACAGTAATAGACTAGTGAGTGCACACAGTAATAGACTAGTGAGTGTACTCAGTAATAGACTAGTGAGTGTACTCAGTAATAGACTAGTGAGTGTACACAGTAATAGACTAGTGAGTGCACACAGTAATAGACTAGTGAGTGTACACAGTAATAGACTAGTGAGTGCACTCAGTAATAGACTAGTGAGTGTACACAGTAATAGACTAGTGAGTGTACTCAGTAATAGACTAGTGAGTGTACACAGTAATAGACTAGTGAGTGTACACAGTAATAGACTAGTGAGTGTACACAGTAATAGACTAGTGAGTGTACACAGTAATAGACTAGTGAGTGTACTCAGTAATAGACTAGTGAGTGCACACAGTAATGGACTAGTGAGTGTACACAGTAATAGACTAGTGAGTGTACACAGTAATAGACTAGTGAGTGTACACAGTAATAGACTAGTGAGTGTACTCAGTATTAGACTAGTGAGTGCACACAGTAATAGACTAGTGAGTGTACACAGTAATAGACTAGTGAGTGCACACAGTAATAGACTAGTGAGTGTACACAGTAATAGACTAGTGAGTGTACACAGTAATAGACTAGTGAGTGTACTCAGTAATAGACTAGTGAGTGTACACAGTAATAGACTAGTGAGTATACTCAGTAATAGACTAGTGAGTGCACACAGTAATAGACTAGTGAGTGTACTCAGTAATAGACTAGTGAGTGTACACAGTAATAGACTAGTGAGTGTACTCAGTAATAGACTAGTGAGTGTACTCAGTAATAGACTAGTGAGTGTACTCAGTAATAGACTAGTGAGTGTACTCAGTAATAGACTAGTGAGTGTACTCAGTAATAGACTAGTGAGTACACACAGTAATAGACTAGTGAGTGTACACAGTAATAGACTAGTGAGTGTACTCAGTAATAGACTAGTGAGTGTACACAGTAATAGACTAGTAAGTGTACACAGTAATAGACTAGTGAGTGTACTCAGTAATAGACTAGTGAGTGCACACAGTAATAGACTAGTGAGTGTACTCAGTAATAGACTAGTGAGTGTACACAGTAATAGACTAGTGAGTGCACACAGTAATAGACTAGTGAGTGTACACAGTAATAGACTAGTGAGTGCACACAGTAATAGACTAGTGAGTGTACTCAGTAATAGACTAGTGAGTGTACTCAGTAATAGACTAGTGAGTGTACTCAGAAATAGACTAGTGAGTACACACAGTAATAGACTAGTGAGTGTACACAGTAATAGACTAGTGAGTGCACACAGTAATAGACTAGTGAGTGTACACAGTAATAGACTAGTGAGTGCACACAGTAAACACAGTAATAGACTAGTGAGTGTACTCAGTAATAGACTAGTGAGTGTACACAGTAATAGACTAGTGAGTGTACTCAGTAATAGACTAGTGAGTGTACATAGTAATAGACTAGTGAGTGTACACAGTAATAGACTAGTGAGTGTACTCAGTAATAGACTAGTGAGTGTACACAGTAATAGATTAGTGAGTGTACTCAGTAATAGACTAGTGAGTGTACACAGTAATAGACTAGTGAGTGTACTCAGTAATAGACTAGTGAGTGCACACAGTAATAGACTAGTGAGTGTACTCAGTAATAGACTAGTGAGTGTACACAGTAATAGACTAGTGAGTGCACACAGTAATAGACTAGTGAGTGTACACAGTAATAGACTAGTGAGTACACACAGTAATAGACTAGTGAGTGTACACAGTAATAGACTAGTGAGTACACACAGTAATAGACTAGTGAGTGTACACAGTAATAGACTAGTGAGTGTACTCAGTAATAGACTAGTGAGTGTACTCAGTAATAGACTAGTGAGTGTACTCAGTAATAGACTAGTGAGTGTACTCAGTAATAGACTAGTGAGTGTACACAGAAATAGACTAGTGAGTGTACTCAGTAATAGACTAGTGAGTGTACACAGTAATAGACTAGTGAGTGTACACAGTAATAGGCTAGTGAGTGCACACAGTAATAGACTAGTGAGTGCACACAGTAATAGACTAGTGAGTGTACACAGTAATAGACTAGTGAGTGCACACAGTAATAGACTAGTGAGTGTACTCAGTAATAGACTAGTGAGTGTACTCAGTAATAGACTAGTGAGTGTACACAGTAATAGACTAGTGAGTGCACACAGTAATAGACTAGTTAGTGCACACAGTAATAGACTAGTGAGTGCACACAGTAATAGACTAGTGAGTGCACACAGTAATAGACTAGTGAGTGCACACAGTAATAGACTAGTGAGTGCACACAGTAATAGACTAGTGAGTGTACTCAGTAATAGACTAGTGAGTGTACACAGTAATAGACTAGTGAGTGCACACAGTAATAGACTAGTTAGTGCACACAGTAATAGACTAGTGAGTGCACACAGTAATAGACTAGTGAGTGCACACAGTAATAGACTAGTGAGTGCACACAGTAATAGACTAGTGAGTGCACACAGTAATAGACTAGTGAGTGTACTCAGTAATAGACTAGTGAGTGTACTCAGTAATAGACTAGTAAGTGTACACAGTAATAGACTAGTGAGTGTACACAGTAAGAGACTAGTGAGTGTACACAGTAATTTATCACAAAATAGACACAGTCATATATTGATCAGTCGCATACAAAGAGTTTATTTATTTCATTTTTTAGAACATTTTCGAAAAAAAATGCTCTATTGTCCCCGTTTTGTCTGTCTGTCTGTCTGTCTGTCATCACCCTAGATCTCAACAACTATAAGTCCTAGACCCATGATGTATATATCATTTTGTAGGTCTTGGCCTGCCATGTGTGCAGCAAAAGTTCATTTCGCGATCTGACCTCTGAGGGCCGTAAAAGGGGCCTTATAAAGTACCGTTTTTTACTATATTAGCTATATTAACAAAGTAGCGCCCTAGATCTCAGCAACCATAGGTCCTAGACCCATGATGTATATATCATTTTGTAGGTCTTGGCCTGCCAAGTGTACATCAAAAGCTCATTTCGCGATAGGACCTCTGAGGGCCGGGCTTCAGGGCTCCTAAGGGGTTATATATTATATATATGGCCCCATTCTACACCTTGTACGTTCAATAACCCATTCATTTGGTGCGAAATACTGCAGCACGTAGTTTCACCAAGATTTATTAAGAAACTCATCAAATGAAATAGTAAGCTTGTGTTCTGAGTTTAATTGAAAGTATCAGAGCTATGCAACAATTGACGGAGTTTTCGGACGATTAAATGACTACAATTTCGAATGTTTTCAATTATGAATCCTATTTCAGTAACCACAAACCACTTGTAGTTAGATTTAAGAGAAAATAATTTTTTTCAAATATAAAGAAACGTCTTTATAATATTTTTTTTTACAAATATATGCATTACACAATTGAATTTATAAACATTTACAAAATTTACAAATATTTACTGAAAGCTAACAAACGTACTGATACATAACACGAAAATGCGCTAACACGTCCTGTGTCCAGAATGGAACAGGCTTAATTGCTTTTTTTAATTTAACCAGTTTCAGCAGGAAAATAAAACTTTCTTGTTTTATGAAGTTTCTACATTTAGTACGACTAATTGTTTCCCTTGAATTCTGACTTCGTTAAGTCAAAGAAATCTCTTGCATCTCAACTCTAAACAATCTATACATAGTTTCATCTACATGTCTAATATATATATATATATATATATATATATATATAATACATGACAACATAGACCAGTATATCACTACCGGGCGTGGGGTGTGGGGGATACAGGTCCAGAGCTTTAATCTCGGCCAGTAAACATGGTAAGTCGTGTGCCCATTAAAATCACCTCTCTAGAATAATCAATAATCAATGAATTGATCAGAGATCAATTAGCCCACGCTTGGTGTGGGGTAAAGTGAAGACAGGCAGGTAAGTAATTCTGTAACGGAGAGAATGTATGGAGGTAGCGGTGGCCATTGTTACAACTTACACTGGAGTATGGAGGTAGCGGTGACCATTGTTACAACTTACACTGGAGTATGGAGGTAGCGGTGACCATTGTTACAACTTACACTGGAGTTATTACGTCTATCTATCGATAGCACTGGGTGGCTTATAATCTGGTGTAACTGCTCTATCCTCTGGATCGGGTGAAATGTTCAACTCTTCATTTGGAATTGAACAGATGTTCATACACGCACGCCACAATCTTGGGCCCCCTGACTGTCCCAACCTACTGAGGCACTTGCTATGTCATATAGTAGCTTATTACGTACCGCTCACCCCCCCCCCCCCCGGTTGATTTTCGTTATTACGTAACGCTTTTCCCCTTTGATTTTCGACCCCATCCACCTTTACTTCTACGCGAAGCCTATTTTAACCATTCCATACTATTACGTGTAGCTTAATAGCCCTAAATGGCACCTAAAGTCATGGGGTACTTAGTACAGTGCCTATAAGATAAACAGCCAAGACAGTGGGTGCGCCAGACAATGATTTGTTCAACACCTGGCCTAATATTCATTTTCATAATTTAGGTTTAAATAAGGGGGAGGGGGGAGGTTGGTTTAGCCAGACAAATACATTTTAAAAAGGTCAACATTTCTATATTTTAATTTTATGCATTTTTAAGTAGGTTCAAAAACAGCCCAAAATGTTGGTCAGGGGATCCAGTAAGCCTCCAAGTCTAAATCGAAATGACGCCTCTGACTATCGGCCATATTGGAGATGAAATAATGAAATATATCACATACATGTTTTACAGAAATAGTGAGATATCTCACATACATGTATTACAGAAATAAAGAAATATATCACATATATGTATTACAGAAATAAAGAAATATATCATACATGTATTACAGAAATAGTGAGAAATATCACATACATGTATTACAGAAAAAATGAAATATATCATATACATGTATTACAGAAATAATGAAATATATCTCATACATGTATTACAGAAATAGTGAGATATATCATATACATGTATTATAGAAATAGTGAGATATATCACATACATTTATTACAGAAATAGTGATATATATTACATACATGTATTACAGAAATAATGAAATATATCATATACATGTATTTCAGAAGTAATGAAATATATCATATACATGTATTTCAGAAGTAATGAAATATATCATATACATGTATTTCAGAAGTAATGAAATATATCATATACATGTATTTCAGATAGATATGAATAATTAAACATAGTTACTATGTATCAGTACCTAGTGGAGGTAGTCCCATTGTGTACTATCTGGAACATCTTCTAGGATATCTTCTTATCCCTGGAGGTCACATATTATCAGTACACATTATGTATTCTAATTACACCATGTGCATGTATTTGTTTACATTATTTATTCTAATTACACCATATGCATGTATTTAGTCTACATTTTTTATTCTAATTACACCATGTACCGGTATTTAGTTTACATTATTTATTCTAATTACACCATGTACAGGTATTTAGTTTACATTATTTATTCTAATTACACCATATACATGTATTTAGTTTACATTATTTATTCTTATTACACCATGTACAGGTATTTAGTTTACATTATTTATTCTAATTACACCACTGTTAGTAATGTATGTACAAACTAAGACACTGTTAGTAATATATGTACAAACTAAGACACTGTTAGTAATATATGTACAAACTAAGACACTGTTGGTAATCTATGTACAAACTAAGACACTGTTAGTAATATATGTACAAACTAAGACACTGTTGGTAATATATGTACAAACTAAGACACTGTTAGTAATATATGTACAAACTAAGACACTGTTGGTAATATATATACAAACTAAGACACTGTTGGTAATATTTGTTAAATCCAAATAAGCAGAAACTAAAAGAAAACCAACTTTCCACTAAATAATGTGTAGTTCTCTTGACTCAGCTGTTATTGTACCGTTAGTTCAGCTCACCACATAGTCTAAGGGAGTGAACTGTCTAAGGAAATATAGGAAACAAGGGTGGTGATCCTGCCAGGGTACACGACTTGTCAAATCATAAACTTAATAACACAACATATAACATCATTAGGGATCATCCAATTATAACGTAACGCGTGGGGGCTGGGGGGTGACACGTACTATTATGGAATGGTTAAAATAGGCTTCGCGTAGTTGTAAAGGTGGATGGGGTCGAAAATCAAGGGGGAAAAGCGTTACGTAATAACGAAAATCAACGGGGGGGGGGGGGGGAAGCGGTACGTAATAAGTGAATGGCCCCCATCAACGTACAGACTCCACCCATGACATAACCTCAACAATTGATAAACTCCACCCAATTTACAACATCGTAGTTGCAAAAACTCCACAAAGTGTATGCCATCATTAACTGAAAGGAAATATCAAGATAATGACATCATCAAATACTACACCGCGGGAATTAATGATTCATCCGTCACCATCCTGTCGCATTGCAGTGGCCAGACGGTGGGACGCGCACAACCCACAACGTGAAAATTGTCTTCATCACACGTTGTTGTGTGAGACTTGGCCACGAGCTGCTGATCAAACTAGCAGACGACACTAGCCGAGCTGAAGGCGCGGGTTTTTTCAACAAGTTGTTCGCCTTCATACACCAAGAGTAGCGGGCAGTGGATAGTTTTTTGTTTTTAAGTTCTGTGATCAGGTTGACTTGGTGGATTAGTTGTTTGACTCGACTTGATTGATATTACCTGAACATCCGTGGAGTATTCTCATAATGGTAAGTTTGTACTTTTTTAAAACTATTGTTAATTTGGGTCACAATGACCTATTTATTGTAAACAACTACTAAGGACATTGTCTCCACCTGAGTTGACCAGCACACCACTGCACAGAGCCGTTATCAGGTGTAGGTGACTTTCCACCCCTTCCCCAACAGTGTGTTGAATCTGATTTAAAGCCATGGTAAGCTAATGGACCATATCTCTAGTAATATTATCAAACAATTATTAAACATTTACAGTAATATAGGGCAGTGACCAGACGTGTGCTGTTGTTTTTATAATTTGACTCTCTGCATACGGCTCATTAATACCTACAAATGGCTCTGCCTATGGCTCATTAATACCGACAAACGGCTCTGGCTATCTATTATCTACATAAGCCATGGGAAAGCTGCGGCCCAGTTAAGCTGTTCGATCCGACCTGCGCCTTTCTCTTCTACGACCCTTCATATAAACGACGTTAACCTTTAATTTATAGAACTTCATTGATGTGCTTTTGATACGGCCCTTCTTCTCAAACTTAAGCACCCATAGTGGTCCGCGATTCAAAACGTTTGCCCACCTCAGGTCTGTCTACACACTGTAATGAGAGGCATAATATAAACGAGTGCAATTCAATTTCATTGCTGTGTAAACGTTAATATAACCCATAATGCCTGAGATGGTGATATACTGATTTCTACCGGTATATACTTAATGTATACTTTGTCGTACAGTAATAACAGTCTTTAGGGATGACTTTTTATATATTTCCCCACATCTACAGTGTGTGTAATAAGTTATACTTTGGATCAATTCGCATCTGAATCTTTCACATGATTCAAACATATTATCCTGGTTTCGCCTGTATATACACAGCTCCGTAGCGTGAAAATTCTACAGCAGGGGCCAGGCATTCTACAACAGGGGCCAGGCATTCTACAACAGGGGCCAGGCAATAGCAGGAGGGGCCAGGACATACATTTTGCTAAGTAGAGGAAACAAGCAGAGGGGGCCAGACAAAACGCAGGGGGGCCCGGCCCCCTGCCCCCCCCGCACGCTACGGGCCTGTATATACATATATATTGTAGCATGAGTTGACCAATCTATGTATTATTAAATTATTATTATGTCTTTTTGCATTAAGAAACTATTTTGTCATAAGGTGTCATTAGTGGCAATATTAGTACATTATTATATAAACTTGAATCAAATCTACACCAAGTTATACTTGAATCAAATCAACACGAAGTTAAACTTTAATCAAATCTACACCAAGTTATACTTGAATCAAATCAACACGAAGTTAAACTTTCATCAAATCTTCACTGAATGATGTATTATGAGTTCACACGTTTATTTCCACCATGAATCAGAAATGTTGAATTCATCCAACATGTGGGGAGGGGTGGGAAGTAGACCACGTACTATATTAATTAAGTCAGTCAACCGTATCATAAGATTACGTACTACATGATGCACAGTTTAACACAGTTGATTGCACAGCTACTAGCACGTTTCCCTATAAGTTGATGGTCAGCTCATCACTTTTCAAAATCTTGTTTGATGTGCACCTGCTAATGACTGAGTGATTTCATGAATAAGATTGATTCTGTCCGTGTGTATTACCTGTATTTTACAACATACTAACAGGTAGAGACATGGAAGGATTAAGATGAAACGTGGCCGGAAAACGTTATTGATATAGTTCTGTTATATTCTGGGGGCCACAGAGGCGGCCAGGGCCCTGGCCGAGAGCCCTTGGATACACACCATATCAAATAATCTTGTATTACGGGGCCCCATTACGTGTGGGGGTCTGGGTCGTTTGTTGTAGTTGTCAGCCTCTAAGGTTGTTACTGAAATGTATCACTACATTATACTCAACTACATGGAAATGTATCACTACATTGTACTCAACTATATTGGAATGTATCACTACATTATACTCAACTAAATGGGAATGTTATTGTCTGCCTCTGTAAGACGAAATCCCCCTCCCCCATCCACCAGTGTTGTTCATGTCTATACTATAAGCTGTAAAACTACTTTTTTGTTGAGGATTTGATTAGTCCATTGTTGGTTTGGGGGCAGGAGGGGGGGGTCAATTCAGAGTTCGTGAACTAGTTTTGTTATGCCGGTATGTATGTGGGTTAAATTAGCTGTGTCCGCATGGTCTGTTTGGTAATTTGTTAGTGGGTGTAGTTGAATAAACGCGACCTTTGACCCGCCACATTCTGCCTGCATTGCAGCATTCCACAAACATGTCATGTGGAGGCAACGGACTTATTCTCAAGTGCTTTCCGTTTATTTTAGTAAACATTCAAACATTTTTTTTCACTGCAGATGTTGTATTAACATTATAAATAATGGCAGTTTCGGCTAAACTCTTATTGGGTGCAACTCTTCTTTCATTTGACATGTGACTTCTGTTAGAATTTGGTGTAAACCAGAACATACATTTACAATATAACGGAACCTTTCCCAGTTTAAATATGTCGCCTAGTAATTCAGAAACAACTTGGCGACAATCAAGTTCATTTTTAATGTCACCAAGTCGAAATTTTTTTTTTAAAGTAAGCGCTGGAAACAGTGTATGTGTGTGTGTGTTTAAAAGACAGTAATGTTTGTATGTGTGTAAGGACAGTAATGTTTGTATGTGTGTTAAGACAGTAATGTGTGTGTGTTGTGTAAAGGCATTAATGTATGTGTTGTGTAAAGACAGTAATGTGTGTGTGTTGTGTAAAGACAGTAATGTTTGTGTGTATAAAGACAGTAATGTGTGTGTGTTGTGTAAAGACAGTAATGTTTGTGTGTATAAAGACAGTAATGTGTGTGTGTTGTGTAAAGACAGTAATGTGTGTGTGTTGTGTAAAGACAGTAACGTGTGTGTTGTGTAAAGACAGTAATGTTTGTGTTGTGTAAAGACAGTAATGTTTGTGTGTATAAAGACAGTAATGTGTGTGTGTTGTGTAAAGACAGTAATGTGTGTGTTGTGTAAAGACAGTAACGTGTGTGTTGTGTAAAGACAGTAATGTTTGTGTGTGTAAAGACAGTAATGTTTGTGTGTATAAAGACAGTAATGTGTGTGTTGTGTAAAGACAGTAACGTGTGTGTTGTGTAAAGACAGTAATGTTTGTGTGTATAAAGACAGTAATGTGTGTGTGTTGTGTAAAGACAGTAATGTGTGTGTTGTGTAAAGACAGTAACGTGTGTGTTGTGTAAAGACAGTAATGTTTGTGTGTGTAAAGACAGTAATGTTTGTGTGTATAAAGACAGTAATGTGTGTGTTGTGTAAAGACAGTAACGTGTGTGTTGTGTAAAGACAGTAATGTTTGTGTGTATAAAGACAGTAATGTGTGTGTTGTGTAAAGACAGTAACGTGTGTGTTGTGTAAAGACAGTAATGTTTGAAGACATTGATAACATGAAGAGAGATGCTGCTTGAGTCAGGAAATAGGTTGCTGGAGCAGGGAGGGGGTGGGTAATCTCTGATTGACATTAAGACCGGATGAATCTGTATTGGGTTCGGAGGTATAACGGTCTTTTGATTGCATCGATACAGAAACTGAGCCCGTCTCTGTGTGGACCTGCCGTATAGCCTTCACATCTATCAACTGACCTACACTGAACTACACACTTCACACTCCACCCAACGTGTACAACACAACACACGTCTCTTTTGACCTACATATACAACCAAGGCGTAGCCAGGGGGTGGTGGTGGGCTGGTGGGGGGGGGGGCTGCGGCCCCTCCAAACTAATTCTAAAAATCAAATTTTATTATAAAATATACTTCTTTATCATTGTGTTCCAATTTTTTCTTATATAAAACTTTCCGCACAGCCCCCCCCCCCAAAAAAAAAAATCCTGGCTACGGCCTTGTATACAACACATCACATTTGTCATTCGACATGTCTGTATGTTTACCTATATTGTCACATAACACATCGATCATTCAACACATCACTTTTAGCCCATTATTTACAACACAACACATGTATCATACAGCAAATATGTATTATGACCTTCATGTAATCTATCACACAACACATCTGTATTATGACCTACATGTACTACTATCACACAGCACATCTGTATTATGACCTACATGTACTACTATCACACAACACATCTGTATTATGACCTACATGTACTACTATCACACAACACATCTGTATTATGACCTACATGTAGACCACACCAGTGACAACACATCAAAATTCATTCAGCACATCTGTATTTTGACTTTCATGCAAGGGCGTGCCTTAACTATGGCCCAACGAGCGTAAGGGGCTAACCGATCATTGCTCTAAGTTGTTAATCGTTGTATGGCTAACACACTGGTTTGACCGAACCCCTTAATACAATTAAGATGACTCTGTATCTCTGTACAGCACGACACACTTGTAAATCAACATGCATTTGTCCATTTCAATAAATCTGACATTCATCTCTCTCTCTCTCTCTCTCTCTCTCTCTCTCTCTCTCTCTCTTCTCTCTCTCTCTCTCTCTCTCTGTCTCTGTCTCTCTCTCTCTTTCTCTCTCTCTCTCTCTCTCTCTCTCTCTCTCTCTGTCTCTCTCTGTCACTCTCTCCCTCGTACCTTAATATCCGACCAACGTTACTTGGCCTCACACACAATAGTTGATCTTATGATTAGACAAAACAGGTGACCGTCTAATGCCGCATAGTGCCAACCCTTTCTCCCCGCCCCCACCCCACCATTCAAGTTCCGATTTCTATCCAGTCAGAGGTTAACATGACCCGAGATATACCTTTGTTTATGGAAGTCTCACAAACATCACTGAACGTTCTGAATAGGTTTTCCAAAGATGAACACGCGACTTCTAAAGATCTAAGAAAGAGTTATAGGCAAGGACAGGCCAGTCTGTATGTATACATGGGGGTGGGGGGGGTCAATTATAAGCTGTATAACGAAACGAAATATAATGTAGCTGTTGGCGGTAATTGTCCAGTCATCAGGCGGTAATTGTCCAGTCATCAGGCGGTAATTGTCCAGTCAACAGCAAATGTTTATACCAGAACTAGATGATCTTTTTTTCTTGGAAGTCTCGTAGAAATACGCACCGAGTCGTGAACCCTACACCGAGTCATGAACCCAACACCGAGTCATCGAGTCATGAACCCAACACAGCGTCATGAACCCTACACAGCGTCATGAACCCTACACCGAGTCATGATCCCAACACCGAGTCATGAACCCAACAACGAGTCATGAACCCAACACCGAGTCATGAACCCAACACCGAGTCATGAACCCAACACCGAGTCATGAACCCTACACCGAGTCATGATCCCAACACCGAGTCATGAACCCAACACCGCGTCATGAACCCTACACAGCGTCATGAACCCTACACCGAGTCATGATCCCAACACCGAGTCATGAACCCTACACCGAGTCATGATCCCAACACCGAGTCATGAACCCAAAACCCGCGTCATGAACCCTACACAGCGTCATGAACCCTACACCGAGTCATGATCCCAACACCGAGTCATGAACCCAACACCGAGTCATGAACCCAACACCGAGTCATGAACCCAACACCGAGTCATGAACCCAACACCGAGTCATGAACCCAACACCGAGTCATGAACCCAACACCGAGTCATCGAGTCATGAACCCAACACCACGTCATGAACCCAACACCACGTCATGAACCCAACACCACGTCATGAGCCCAACACCGAGTCATGAGCCCAACACCGAGTCATGAGCCCAACACCGAGTCATGAGCCCAACACCGAGTCATGAGCCCAACACCGAGTCATGAGCCCAACACCGAGTCATGAGCCCAACACCGAGTCATGAGCCCAACACCGCGTCATGAACCCTACACAGCGTCATGAACCCTACACCGAGTCATGATCCCAACAACAAGTCGTGAACCCAACACCGAGTCATGAACCCAACACCGAGTCATGAACCCAACACCGAGTCATGAACCCAACACCGAGTCATGAACCCAACACCGAGTCATGAACCCAACACCGAGTCATGAGCCCAACACCGAGTCATGATCCCAACAACAAGTCATGAACCCAACACCGAGTCATGCCACGCTGATGTAAGTTATTTAGACCTACGTGACATTTCTGGTCACAAGTGATACATTTGTAAAGTCCTCTGTCATTGCCAATCATCACACTTGTGGACATTTCTATAAATAAAATATTAAATTCACCAGTGACCATCAGTGCGTTCACTGACCTGGTTAACACCCGCTTGAATTCATTGCCGGTCACCTCTAGAGCATCGTTTTCGACACGACCTGGTTTATGTATTCATCATTAGCCACTGTTTCACTCATTGAGCTTAATAGCGCAGTCCCGGGTTAAGTTGGAGTGTGGGGACCAAAGAACGGCCTAATTAGAGCAACACGGTGTGTACATGGTCAACTGAGTGCGACCCCTATTTCTGCTGACACACACTTGTGCAAAAATGTATGAGGGAGGGGGAGTAAAGGGTGCTTTACCCGATGGGTCAATCACTGACTGGCCAGGAAACTACAGCTACATGTAACAATGACATTGGGTTTTTTTTTTTTAATAGAAGACAGGTTAAGTCTGGTTGACTTATATAGTACGTGTTGACTAAACGCAAAAATTCTAAAGTGTCATTCTTGCAGAATGTTGGAGGACAATGCCTGGAGATAACATCACAATACCTGGAGATAACATCACAATACCTGGAGATAACATCATAATTCATAAATAAAAGAAACATTTTATTCATTGCAACAATATCAGAGAATATCTTTTATTAGATATATGGGTGATAGAACATTTGTGGCATTGCATATTGTACTATTTCTGAATTGCCTTTTTCTTTCAATTCCTTCTGTTTAAATATACAAATACGTCACAACTTAACGGAATGGCTGGCCTACGGTCAAACAGTGAGATGTAAAGATTGAAGATTGAGAAGGAGGATAGAACTTAAAGGGGTAGGACCGTGGATAGAACAATCCGCATTGTAAAGGGAAACGGTTGGTCAACTTAGTTTTGAACTAAGTCAATAGGAGAAAGTTTAATGCGCCATATTCAAAATAGTCCAACAACTATCACTGAAAATGACGTAGTTTACTTTGTTACCTACCGTGGGTAAGGGGGGGCTCAGGGGGGATGTAGGGGGGTCAGAGATACAGGACTCGTACCACTCTGAATTCTTCCGTCTTGTTTATACAGCTGGTTGTAACATTTTTGTTTGTTTTATACATACCTTCTTGTCAACGAAATATGTTGACTTGACAGGTAAAACATGTATCAACCAGCGTCCTGGGGAAACTGTGACTTGTACTGTCTCACTGCGGTCTTCTTCACATGGGGACTTTACTGTCTCACTATTGTCTTCTTCACACGGGGACTTGTACTGTCTCACTATTGTCTTCTTCACACGGGGACTTGTACTGTCTCACTGCTGTCTTCTTCACACGGGGACTTTACTGTCTCACTATTGTCTTCTTCACACGGGGACTTGTACTGACTCACTGCTGTCTTCTTCACACGGGGACTTGTACTGTCTCACTGCTGTCTTCTTCACACGGAGACTTGTACTGTCTCACTATTGTCTTCTTCACACGGGGACTTGTACTGTCTCACTGCTGTCTTCTTCACACGGGGACTTGTACTGTCTCACTGCTGTCTTCTTCACACTGGGACTTGTACTGTCTCACTGCTGTCTTCTTCACACGGGGACTTGTACTGTCTCACTGCTGTCTTCTTCACACGGGGACTTTACTGTCTCACTATTGTCTTCTTCACACGGGGACTTGTACTGTCTCACTGCTGTCCTCTTCACACGGGGACTTGTACTGTCTCACTGCTGTCTTCTTCACACGGGGACTTGTACTGTCTCACTGCTGTCTTCTTCACACGGGGACTTGTACTGTCTCACTGCTGTCTTCTTCACACGGGGACTTTACTGTCTCATTATTGTCTTCTTCACACGGGGACTTGTACTGTCTCAATGCTGTCTTCTTCACACGGGGACTTGTACTGTCTCACTGCTGTCTTCTTCACACGGGGACTTGTACTGTCTCACTATTGTCTTCTTCACATGGGGACTTTACTGTCTCACTGCTGTCTTCTTCACACGGGGACTTGTACTGTCTCACTATTGTCTTCTTCACACGGGGACTTTACTGTCTCACTGCTGTCTTCTTCACACGGGGACTTTACTGTCTCACTATTGTCTTCTTCACATGGGGACTTGTACTGTCTCACTGCTGTCTTCTTCACACGGGGACTATACTGTCTCACTGCTGTCTTCTTCAAACGGGGACTTGTACTATCTCACTGCTGTCTTCTTCACACGGGGACTTTACTATCTCACTGCTGTCTTCTTCACACGGGGACTTTACTGTCTCACTGCTGTCTTCTTCACACGGGGACTTTACTGTCTCACTATTGTCTTCTTCACACGGGGACTTTACTGTCTCACTGCTGTATTCTTCACACGGGGACTTGTACTGTCTCACTATTGTCTTCTTCACACGGGGACTTCTACTGTCTCACTATTGTCTTCTTCACACGGGCACTTGTACTGTCTCACTGCTGTCTTCTTCACACGGGGACTTGTACTATCTCACTCCTGTCTTCTTCACACGGGGACTTGTACTGTCTCACTGCTGTCTTCTTCACACGGGGACTTTACTGTCTCACTATTGTCTTCTGCATACGGGGACTTTACTGTCTCACTGCTGTCTTCTTCACACGGGGACTTTACTGTCTCACTATTGTCTTCTTCACACGGGGACTTGTACTGTCTCACTATTGTCTTCTTCACACGGGGACTTTACTGTCTCACTGCTGTCTTCTTCACACGGGGACTTTACTGTCTCACTGCTGTCTTCTTCACACGGGGACTTGTACTGTCTCACTGCTGTCTTCTTCACACGGGGACTTTACTGTCTCACTGCTGTCTTCTTCACACGGGGACTTGTACTGTCTCACTGCTGTCTTCTTCACACGGGGACTTTACTGTCTCACTGCTGTCTTCTTCACACGGGGACTTGTACTGTCTCACTACTGTCTTCTTCACACGGGGACTTGTACTGTCTCACTGATGTCTTCTTCACACGGGGACTTGTACTGTCTCACTATTGTCTTTATCACACGGGGACTTTACTGTCTCACTATTGTCTTCTTCACACGGGGACTTTACTGTCTCACTGCTGTCTTCTTCACACGGGGACTTGTACTGTCTCACTGCTGTCTTCTTCACACGGGGACTTTACTGTCTCACTGCTGTCTTCTTCACACGGGGACTTGTACTATCTCACTACTGTCTACTTCACACGGGGACTTGTACTGTCTCACTGCTGTCTTCTTCACACGGGGACCGAGTCATGAGCCCAACACCGAGTCATGAGCCCAACACCGAGTCATGAGCCCAACACCGAGTCATGAGCCCAACACCGAGTCATGAGCCCAACACCGCGTCATGAACCCTACACAGCGTCATGAACCCTACACCGAGTCATGATCCCAACAACAAGTCGTGAACCCAACACCGAGTCATGAACCCAACACCGAGTCATGAACCCAACACCGAGTCATGAACCCAACACCGAGTCATGAACCCAACACCGAGTCATGAACCCAACACCGAGTCATGAGCCCAACACCGAGTCATGATCCCAACAACAAGTCATGAACCCAACACCGAGTCATGCCACGCTGATGTAAGTTATTTAGACCTACGTGACATTTCTGGTCACAAGTGATACATTTGTAAAGTCCTCTGTCATTGCCAATCATCACACTTGTGGACATTTCTATAAATAAAATATTAAATTCACCAGTGACCATCAGTGCGTTCACTGACCTGGTTAACACCCGCTTGAATTCATTGCCGGTCACCTCTAGAGCATCGTTTTCGACACGACCTGGTTTATGTATTCATCATTAGCCACTGTTTCACTCATTGAGCTTAATAGCGCAGTCCCGGGTTAAGTTGGAGTGTGGGGACCAAAGAACGGCCTAATTAGAGCAACACGGTGTGTACATGGTCAACTGAGTGCGACCCCTATTTCTGCTGACACACACTTGTGCAAAAATGTATGAGGGAAGGGGAGTAAAGGGTGCTTTACCCGATGGGTCAATCACTGACTGGCCAGGAAACTACAGCTACATGTAACAATGACATTGGGTTTTTTTTTTTTTAATAGAAGACAGGTTAAGTCTGGTTGACTTATATAGTACGTGTTGACTAAACGCAAAAAATTCTAAAGTGTCATTCTTGCAGAATGTTGGAGGACAATGCCTGGAGATAACATCACAATACCTGGAGATAACATCACAATACCTGGAGATAACATCATAATTCATAAATAAAAGAAACATTTTATTCATTGCAACAATATCAGAGAATATCTTTTATTAGATATATGGGTGATAGAACATTTGTGGCATTGCATATTGTACTATTTCTGAATTGCCTTTTTCTTTCAATTCCTTCTGTTTAAATATACAAATACGTCACAACTTAACGGAATGGCTGGCCTACGGTCAAACAGTGAGATGTAAAGATTGAAGATTGAGAAGGAGGATAGAACTTAAAGGGGTAGGACCGTGGATAGAACAATCCGCATTGTAAAGGGAAACGGTTGGTCAACTTAGTTTTGAACTAAGTCAATAGGAGAAAGTTTAATGCGCCATATTCAAAATAGTCCAACAACTATCACTGAAAATGACGTAGTTTACTTTGTTACGTACCGTGGGTAAGGGGGGGCTCAGGGGGGATGTAGGGGGGGTCAGAGATACAGGACTCGTACCACTCTGAATTCTTCCGTCTTGTTTATACAGCTGGTTGTAACATTTTTGTTTGTTTTATACATACCTTCTTGTCAACGAAATATGTTGACTTGACAGGTAAAACATGTATCAACCAGCGTCCTGGGGAAACTGTGACTTGTACTGTCTCACTGCGGTCTTCTTCACATGGGGACTTTACTGTCTCACTATTGTCTTCTTCACACGGGGACTTGTACTGTCTCACTATTGTCTTCTTCACACGGGGACTTGTACTGTCTCACTGCTGTCTTCTTCACACGGGGACTTTACTGTCTCACTATTGTCTTCTTCACACGGGGACTTGTACTGACTCACTGCTGTCTTCTTCACACGGGGACTTGTACTGTCTCACTGCTGTCTTCTTCACACGGAGACTTGTACTGTCTCACTATTGTCTTCTTCACACGGGGACTTGTACTGTCTCACTGCTGTCTTCTTCACACGGGGACTTGTACTGTCTCACTGCTGTCTTCTTCACACAGGGACTTGTACTGTCTCACTGCTGTCTTCTTCACACGGGGACTTGTACTGTCTCACTGCTGTCTTCTTCACACGGGGACTTTACTGTCTCACTATTGTCTTCTTCACACGGGGACTTGTACTGTCTCACTGCTGTCCTCTTCACACGGGGACTTGTACTGTCTCACTGCTGTCTTCTTCACACGGGGACTTGTACTGTCTCACTGCTGTCTTCTTCACACGGGGACTTGTACTGTCTCACTGCTGTCTTCTTCACACGAGGACTTGTACTGTCTCATTATTGTCTTCTTCACACGGGGACTTGTACTGTCTCAATGCTGTCTTCTTCACACGGGGACTTGTACTGTCTCACTGCTGTCTTCTTCACACGGGGACTTGTACTGTCTCACTATTGTCTTCTTCACATGGGGACTTTACTGTCTCACTGCTGTCTTCTTCACACGGGCACTTGTACTGTCTCACTATTGTCTTCTTCACATGGGGACTTTACTGTCTCACTGCTGTCTTCTTCACACGGGGACTTTACTGTCTCACTATTGTCTTCTTCACATGGGGACTTGTACTGTCTCACTGCTGTCTTCTTCACACGGGGACTTTACTGTCTCACTGCTGTCTTCTTCACACGGGGACTTGTACTGTCTCACTGCTGTCTTCTTCACACGGGGACTTTACTGTCTCACTGCTGTCTTCTTTACACGGGGACTTGTACTGTCTCACTGCTGTCTTCTTCACACGGGGACTTGTACTGTCTCACTATTGTCTTCTTCACACGGGGACTTGTACTGTCTCACTTCTGTCTTCTTCACACGGGGACTTTACTGTCTCACTATTGTCTTCTGCATACGGGGACTTTACTGTCTCACTATTGTCTTCTTCACACGGGGACTTGTACTGTCTCACTGCTGTCTTCTTCACACGGGGACTTGTACTGTCTCACTATTGTCTTTATCACACGGGGACTTTACTGTCTCACTATTGTCTTCTTCACACGGGGACTTTACTGTCTCACTGCTGTCTTCTTCACACGGGGACTTGTACTATCTCACTACTGTCTACTTCACACGGGGACTTGTACTGTCTCACTGCTGTCTTCTTCACACGGGGACTTGTACTGTCTCACTATTGTCTTCTTCACACGGGAACTTTACTGTCTCACTGCTGTCTTCTTCACACGGGGACTTGTACTGTCTCACTGCTGTCTTCTTCACACGGGGACTTGTACAGTCTCACTGCTGTCTTCTTCACACGGGGACTTAACTATCTCACTGCTGTCTTCTTCACACGGGGACTTTACTGTCTCACTGCTGTCTTCTTCACACGGGGACTTTACTGTCTCACTATTGTCTTCTTCACACGGGCACTTGTACTGTCTAACTGCTGTCTTCTTCACACGGGGACTTTACTGTCTCACTATTGTCTTCTTCACAAGGGGACTTGTACTGTCTCACTATTGTCTTCTTCACACGGGGACTTTACTGTCTCACTGCTGTCTTCTTCACACGGGGACTTTACTGTCTCACTGCTGTCTTCTTCACACGGGGACTTGTACTGTCTCACTGCTGTCTTCTTCACACGGGGACTTGTACTGTCTCACTATTGTCTTCTTCACACGGGAACTTTACTGTCTCACTGCTGTCTTCTTCACACGGGGACTTGTACTGTCTCACTGCTGTCTTCTTCACACGGGGACTTGTACTGTCTCACTATTGTCTTTATCACACGGGGACTTTACTGTCTCACTATTGTCTTCTTCACACGGGGACTTGTACTGTCTCACTACTGTCTTCTTCACACGGGGACTTGTACTGTCTCACTGCTGTCTTCTTCACACGGGGACTTTACTGTCTCACTATTGTCTTCTTCACACGGGGACTTTACTGTCTCACTGCTGTCTTCTTCACACGGGGACTTGTACTGTCTCACTATTGTCTTTATCACACGGGGACTTTACTGTCTCACTATTGTCTTCTTCACACGGGGACTTTACTGTCTCACTGCTGTCTTCTTTACACGGGGACTTGTACTGTCTCACTACTGTCTTCTTCACACGGGGACTTGTACTGTCTCACTGCTGTCTTCTTCACACGGGGACTTGTACTGTCTTACTATTGTTTTCTGCATACGGGGACTTTACTGTCTCACTATTGTCTTCTTCACACGGGGACTTGTACTGTCTCACTGCTGTCTTCTTCACACGGGTACTTGTACTGTCTCACTATTGTCTTTATCACACGGGGACTTTACTGTCTCACTATTGTCTTCTTCACACGGGGACTTTACTGTCTCAGTGCTGTCTTCTTCACACGGGGACTTTACTGTCTCACTGCTGTCTTCTTCACACGGGGACTTTTACTGTCTCACTGCTGTCTTCTTCACACGGGGACTTGTACTGTCTCACTACTGTCTTCTTCACACGGGGACTTGTACTGTCTCGCTGATGTCTTCTTCACACGGGGACTTGTATTGTCTCACTGCTGTCTTCTTCACTCGGGGACTTGTACTGTCTCACTGCTGTCTTCTTCACACGGGGACTTGTACTGTCTCACTGCTGTCTTCTTCACACGGGGACTTGTACTGTCTCACTGCTGTCTTCTTCACACGCGGACTTGTACTGTCACACTGCTGTCTTCTTCACACGGGGACTTTACTGTCTCACTGCTGTCTTCTTCACACGGGGACTTGTACTGTCTCACTGCTGTCTTCTTCACACGGGGACTTGACTATCTCACTGCTGTCTTCTTCACACGGGGACTTTACTGTCTCACTGCTGTCTTCTTCACACGGGGACTTTACTGTCTCACTATTGTCTTCTTCACACGGGCACTTGTACTGTCTCACTGCTGTCTTCTTCACACGGGCACTTGTACTGTCTCACTGCTGTCTTCTTCACACGGGGACTTTACTGTCTCACTATTGTCTTCTTCACACGGGGACTTTACTGTCTCACTGCTGTCTTCTTCACACGGGGACTTGTACTGCCTCACTATTGTCTTTATCACACGGGGACTTTACTGTCTCACTATTGTCTTCTTCACACGGGGACTTTACTGTCTCACTGCTGTCTTCTTCACACGGGGACTTGTACTGTCTCACTACTGTCTTCTTCACACGGGGACTTGTACTGTCTCACTGCTGTCTTCTTCACACGGGGACTTGTACTGTCTCACTATTGTCTTCTTCACACGGGAACTTTACTGTCTCACTGCTGTCTTCTTCACACGGGGACTTTACTGTCTCACTATTGTCTTCTGCATACGGGGACTTTACTGTCTCACTGCTGTCTTCTTCACACGGGGACTTTACTGTCTCACTATTGTCTTCTTCACACGGGGACTTTACTGTCTCACTGCTGTCTTCTTCACACGGGGACTTTACTGTCTCACTGCTGTCTTCTTCACACGGGGACTTGTACTGTCTCACTGCTGTCTTCTTCACACGGGGACTTGTTTTGTCTCACTATTGTCTTTATCACACGGGGACTTTACTGTCTCACTATTGTCTTCTTCACACGGGGACTTTACTGTCTCACTGCTGTCTTCTTCACACGGGGACTTTACTGTCTCACTGCTGTCTTCTTCACACGGGGACTTGTACTGTCTCACTGCTGTCTTCTTCACACGGGGACTTTACTGTCTCACTGCTGTCTTCTTCACACGGGGACTTTACTGTCTCACTATTGTCTTCTGCATACGGGGACTTTACTCTCTCACTGCTGTCTTCTTTACACGGGGACTTTACTGTCTCACTATTGTCTTTATCACACGAGGACTTTACTGTCTCACTACTGTCTTCTTCACACGGGGACTTGTACTGTCTCGCTGATGTCTTCTTCACACGGGGACTTGTACTGTCTCACTGCTGTCTTCTTCACTCGGGGACTTGTACTGTCTCACTGCTGTCTTCTTCACACGGGGACTTGTACTGTCTCACTGCTGTCTTCTTCACACGGGGACTTGTACTGTCTCGCTGATGTCTTCTTCACACGGGGACTTGTACTGTCTCACTGCTGTCTTCTTCACTCGGGGACTTGTACTGTCTCACTGCTGTCTTCTTCACACGGGGACTTGTACTGTCTCACTGCTGTCTTCTTCACACGGGGACTTGTACTGTCTCACTGCTGTCTTCTTCACACGCGGACTTGTACTGTCTCACTGCTGTCTTCTTCACACGGGGACTTTACTGTCTCACTGCTGTCTTCTTCACACGGGGACTTGTACTGTCTCACTGCTGTCTTCTTCACACGGGGACTTGTACTGTCTCACTGCTGTCTTCTTCACACGCGGACTTGTACTGTCTCACTGCTGTCTTCTTCACACGGGGACTTTACTGTCTCACTGCTGTCTTCTTCACACGGGGACTTGTACTGTCTCACTGCTGTCTTCTTCACACGGGGACTTTACTGTCTCACTATTGTCTTCTTCACACGGGGACTTTACTGTCTCACTGCTGTCTTCTTCACACGGGGACTTGTACTGTCTCACTATTGTCTTTATCACACGGGGACTTTACTGTCTCACTATTGTCTTCTTCACACGGGGACTTTACTGTCTCACTGCTGTCTTCTTCACACGGGGACTTATACTGTCTCACTATTGTCTTCTTCACACGGGGACTTGTACTGTCTCACTGCTGTCTTCTTCACACGGGGACTTTACTGTCTCACTATTGTCTTCTGCATACGGGGACTTTACTGTCTCACTATTGTCTTCTTCACACGGGAACTTGTACTGTCTCACTGCTGTCTTCTTCACACGGGTACTTGTACTGTCTCACTATTGTCTTTATCACACGGGGACTTGTACTGTCTCACTATTGTCTTCTTCACACGGGGACTTTACTGTCTCACTGCTGTCTTCTTCACACGGGGACTTGTACTGTCTCACTATTGTCTTTATCACACGGGGACTTTACTGTCTCACTGCTGTCTTCTTCACACGGGGACTTGTACTCTCTCACTACTGTCTTCTTCACACGGGGACTTGTACTGTCTCACTGCTGTCTTCTTCACACGGGGACTTGTACTGTCTCACTATTGTCTTCTTCACACGGGGACTTTACTGTCTCACTGCTGTCTTCTTCACACGGGGACTTTACTGTCTCACTATTGTCTTCTTCACACGGGAACTTTACTGTCTCACTGCTGTCTTCTTCACAAGGGGACTTTACTGTCTCACTATTGTCTTCTGCATACGGGGACTTTACTTTCTCACTATTGTCTTCTTCACACGGGGACTTTACTGTCTTACTGCTGTATTCTTCCCACGGGGACTTGTACTGTCTCACTATTGTCTTCTTCACACAGGCACTTGTACTGTCTCACTGCTGTCTTCTTCACACGGGGACTTGTACTATCTCACTCCTGTCTTCTTCACAGGGGGACTTTACTGTCTCACTGCTGTCTTTTTCACACGGGGACTTTACTGTCTCACTATTGTCTTCTTCACACGGGGACTTTACTGTCTCACTGCTGTATTCTTCACACGGGGACTTGTACTGTCTCACTATTGTCTTCTTCACACGGGGACTTGTACTGTCTCACTATTGTCTTCTTCACACGGGCACTTGTACTGTCTCACTGCTGTCTTCTTCACACGGGGACTTGTACTATCTCACTCCTATCTTCTTCACACGGGGACTTTACTGTCTCACTATTGTCTTCTTCACACGGGGACTTTACTGTCTCACTGCTGTCTTCTTCACACGGGGACTTTACTGTCTCTCTGCTGTCTTCTTCACACGGGGACTTGTACTGTCTCACTGCTGTCTTCTTCACACGGGGACTTTACTGTCTCACTATTGTCTTCTTCACACGGGGACTTGTACTGTCTCACTATTGTCTTCTTCACACGGGGACTTTACTGTCTCACTGCTGTCTTCTTCACACGGGGACTTTACTGTCTCTTTGCTGTCTTCTTCACACGGGGACTTGTACTGTCTCACTGCTGTCTTCTTCACGCGGGGACTTGTACTGTCTCACTTTTGTCTTCTTCACACGGGATCTTTACTGTCTCACTGCTGTCTTCTTCACACGGGGTCTTTACTGTCTCACTATTGTCTTCTGCATACGGGGACTTTACTGTCTCACTGCTGTCTTCTTCACACGGGGACTTTACTGTCTCACTATTGTCTTCTTCACACGAGGACTTGTACTGTCTCACTATTGTCTTCTTCAGTCGGGGACTTTACTGTATCACTGCTGTCTTCTTCACACGGGGACTTTACTGTCTCTCTGCTGTCTTCTTCACACGGGGACTTGTACTGTCTCACTGCTGTCTTCTTCACACGGGGACTTTACTGTCTCACTATTGTCTTCTTCACACGGGGACTAGTACTGTCTCACTATTGTCTTCTTCACACGGGGACTTTACTGTCTCACTGCTGTCTTCTGCATACGGGGACTTTACTGTCTCACTATTGTCTTCTTCACACGGGGACTTGTACTGTCTCACTGCTGTCTTCTTCACACGGGGACTTGTACTGTCTCACTATCGTCTTTATCACACGGGGACTTTACTGTCTCACTATTGTCTTCTTCACACGGGGACTTTACTGTCTCACTGCTGTCTTCTTCACACGGAGACTTGTACTGTCTCACTACTGTCTTCTTCACACGGGGACTTGTACTGTCTCACTGATGTCTTCTTCACACGGGGACTTTACTGTATCACTATTGTCTTCTTCACACGGGGACTTGACTGTCTCACTGCTGTCTTCTTCACACGGGGACTTTACTGTCTTACTATTGTCTTCTTCACACGGGGACTTTTCTGTCTCACTGCTGTATTCTTCGCACGGGGACTTTACTGTCTCACTATTGTCTTCTTCACACGGGGACTTGTACTGTCTCACTGCTGTCTTCTTCACACGCGGAATTGTACTGTCTCACTATTGTCTTCTTCACATGGGGACTTTACTGTCTCACTATTGTCTTCTTCACACGGGGACTTGTACTGTCTCACTATTGTCTTCTTCACACGGGGACTTTACTGTCTCACTATTGTCTTCTTCACACGGGGACTTAACTGTCTCACTGCTGTCTTCTTCACACGGGGACTTTACTGTCTCACTATTGTCTTCTTCACACGGGGACTTGTACTGTCTCACTATTGTCTTCTTCACACGGGGACTTTACTGTCTCACTGCTGTCTTCTTCACACGGGGACTTTACTGTCTCACTATTGTCTTCTTCACACGGGGACTTGTACTGTCTCACTGCTGTCTTCTTCACACGGGGACTTGTACTGTCTCACTATTGTCTTCTTCACACGGGAACTTTACTGTCTCACTGCTGTCTTCTTCACACGGGGACTTTACTGTCTCACTATTGTCTTCTGCATACGGGGACTTTACTGTCTCACTGCTGTCTTCTTCACACGGGGACTTTACTGTCTCACTATTGTCTTCTTCACACGGGGACTTGTACTGTCTCACTATTGTCTTCTTCACACGGGGACTTTACTGTCTCACTGCTGTCTTCTTCACACGGGGACTTTACTGTCTCACTGCTGTCTTCTTCACACGGGGACTTGTACTGTCTCACTGCTGTCTTCTTCACACGGGGACTTGTACTGTCTCACTATTGTCTTCTTCACACGGGAACTTTACTGTCTCACTACTGTCTTCTTCACACGGGGACTTGTACTGTCTCACTATTGTCTTTATCACACGGGGACTTGTACTGTCTCACTACTGTCTTCTTCACACGGGGACTTGTACTATCTCACTCCTGTCTTCTTCACACGGGGACTTTACTGTCTCACTGCTGTCTTCTTCACACGGGGACTTTACTGTCTCACTATTGTCTTCTTTACACGGGGACTTTACTGTCTCACTGCTGTCTTCTTCACACGGGGACTTTACTGTCTCACTGCTGTCTTCTTCACACGGGGACTTGTACTGTCTCACTGCTGTCTTCTTCACACGGGGACTTGTACTGTCTCACTACTGTCTTCTTCACACGGGGACTTGTACTATCTCGCTGATGTCTTCTTCACACGGGGACTTGTACTGTCTCACTGCTGTCTTCTTCACTCGGGGACTTGTACTGTCTCACTGCTGTCTTCTTCACACGGGGACTTGTACTGTCTCACTGCTGTCTTCTTCACACGGGGACTTGTACTGTCTCACTGCTGTCTTCTTCACACGCGGACTTGTACTGTCTCACTGCTGTCTTCTTCACACGGGGACTTGTACTGTCTCACTGCTGTCTTCTTCACACGGGGACTTGTACTGTCTCACTATTGTCTTCTTCACACGGGAACTTTACTGTCTCACTGCTGTCTTCTTCACACGGGGACTTGTACTATCTCACTCCTGTCTTCTTCACACGGGGACTTTACTGTCTCACTGCTGTCTTCTTCACACGGGGACTTTACTGTCTCACTATTGTCTTCTTCACACGGGGACTTTACTGTCTCACTGCTGTATTCTTCACACGGGGACTTGTACTGTCTCACTATTGTCTTCTTCACACGGGGACTTGTACTGTCTCACTATTGTCTTCTTCACACGGGCACTTGTACTGTCTCACTGCTGTCTTCTTCACACGGGGACTTGTACTATCTCACTCCTATCTTCTTCACACGGGGACTTTACTGTCTCACTATTGTCTTCTTCACACGGGGACTTTACTGTCTCACTATTGTCTTCTTCACACGGGGACTTGTACTGTCTCACTATTGTCTTCTTCACACGGGGACTTTACTGTCTCACTGCTGTCTTCTTCACACGGGGACTTAACTGTCTCACTGGTGTCTTCTTCACACGGGGACTTGTACTGTCTCACTGCTGTCTTCTTCACACGGGGACTTGTACTGTCTCACTATTGTCCTCTTCACACGGGAACTTTACTGTCTCACTACTGTCTTCTTCACACGGGGACTTGTACTGTCTCACTATTGTCTTTATCACACGGGGACTTGTACTGTCTCACTACTGTCTTCTTCACACGGGGACTTGTACTATCTCACTCCTGTCTTCTTCACACGGGGACTTTACTGTCTCACTGCTGTCTTCTTCACACGGGGACTTTACTGTCTCACTATTGTCTTCTTTACACGGGGACTTTACTGTCTCACTGCTGTCTTCTTCACACGGGGACTTTACTGTCTCACTGCTGTCTTCTTCACACGGGGACTTGTACTGTCTCACTGCTGTCTTCTTCACACAGGGACTTGTACTGTGTCACTACTGTCTTCTTCACACGGGGACTTGTACTGTCTCGCTGATGTCTTCTTCACACGGGGACTTGTACTGTCTCACTGCTGTCTTCTTCACTCGGGGACTTGTACCGTCTCACTGCTGTCTTCTTCACACGGGGACTTGTACTGTCTCACTGCTGTCTTCTTCACACGGGGACTTGTACTGTCTCACTGCTGTCTTCTTCACACGCGGACTTGTACTGTCTCACTGCTGTCTTCTTCACACAGGGACTTGTACTGTCTCACTGCTGTCTTCTTCACACGGGACTTGTACTGTCTCACTATTGTCTTCTTCACACGGGAACTTTACTGTCTCACTGCTGTCTTCTTCACACGGGGACTTTACTGTCTCACTATTGTCTTCTGCATACGGGGACTTTACTGTCTCACTATTGTCTTCTTCACACGGGGACTTTACTGTCTCACTGCTGTACTCTTCACACGGGGACTTGTACTGTCTCACTATTGTCTTCTTCACACGGGCACTTGTACTGTCTCACTGCTGTCTTCTTCACACGGGGACTTGTACTATCTCACTCCTGTCCTCTTCACACGGGGACTTTACTGTCTCACTGCTGTCTTCTTTACACGGGGACTTTACTGTCTCACTATTGTCTTCTTCACACGGGGACTTTACTGTCTCACTGCTGTATTCTTCACACGGGGACTTGTACTGTCTCACTATTCTCTTCTTCACACGGGGACTTGTACTGTCTCACTATTGTCTTCTTCACACGGGCACTTGTACTGTCTCACTGCTGTCTTCTTCACACGGGGACTTGTACTATCTCACTCCTATCTTCTTCACACGGGGACTTTACTGTCTCACTATTGTCTTCTTCACACGGGGACTTTACTGTCTCACTATTGTCTTCTTCACACGGGGACTTGTACTGTCTCACTGTTGTCTTCTTCACACGGGGACTTTACTGTCTCACTATTGTCTTCTTCACACGGGGACTTGTACTGTCTCACTATTGTCTTCTTCACACGGGGACTTTACTGTCTCACTGCTGTCTTCTTCACACGGGGACTTTACTGTCTCTCTGCTGTCTTCTTCACACGGGGACTTGTACTGTCTCACTGCTGTCTTTTTCACACGGGGACTTGTACTGTCTCACTATTGTCTTCTTCACACGGGAACTTTACTGTCTCACTGCTGTCTTCTTCACACGGGGACTTTACTGTCTCACTATTGTCTTCTGCATACGGGGACTTTACTGTCTCACTGCTGTCTTCTTTACACGGGGACTTTACTGTCTCACTGCTGTCTTCTTCACACGGGGACTTGTACTGTCTCACTATTGTCTTCTTCACACGGGGACTTTACTGTCTCACTGCTGTCTTCTTCACACGGGGACTTTACTGTCTCACTGCTGTCTTCTTCACACGGGGACTTTACTGTCTCACTATTGTCTTCTTCACACGGGGACTTTGATGCAATCCTCTATCCACTGTGCTAGCTGTACTCAGCAAAAACCTTTGCATAGAGAAAGTCAATAGTTCAATCGAGGTTATCATGAATGGAAAATTATTTGGGAATATTTCGTTAACCTTTAGGATATAATTCACACGCCATAAAATCTTACTTTCAAAACGTTTTTTACAATTCTATTGAACATTTCCAGATTATTTCTAAACTTACACTCAGTAATCCAGACACTGACCAGAAGCCATTCATGTTTTAACTAAAAACAGTATTCTTACTTTCGATCTGAAAGACTTGACACATAAAATATGTATTTAGTCGTTGTTGTTATTTCTCACTTCATGTTTAAGTAAATAATTATATATATGGTTGGTGCTGATAAAACAGCCAGTTGTTCTTGAAATAGTTTTTGGTCTAAGGGAGTTGATTAATAAGTGTTGTCTATATGTGGACCAAGAGGCTTTTGGAAGAACACATCTTCATTGAATTGATAAATTCTGTAATGTTCCCAAACATTTTGTTTCAAAACATTCTAAAAAGACTAACACTCTTATACCCCACACCCACGTCATTGTTACTGCCCCTGACACTCTTATACCCCACACCCACGTCATTGTTACTGCCCCTGACACTCTTATACCCCACACCCACGTCATTGTTACTGCCCCTGACACTCTTATACCCCACACCCACGTCATTGTTACTGCCCCTGACACTCTTATACCCCACACCCACGTCATTGTTACTGCCCCTGACACTCTTATACCCCACACCCACGTCATTGTTACTGCCCCTGACAAATCACATATCAGTTCAATGAGAGTCTCATAGTTAAGTGTATCCCTGTAAGGATGAGATGAAATCTCTTAGATCATATATACCACTGATAGGACGGTTTTTATGGGGCCTTTCTTTCATCCCCACCATAGCAGATAGTGCAATATCCATGGAGGCACCACTGGAGATATAGCGGGAACTTTCACAATAACATAAAGTATCCATTAATCGGAGATCGAACTAGGGATCCTCAGGTCGTCAGTCGAGCGCTTTACCGCACGACCATCCGTTTCCCCTCATAGTTTTGTGAGAGTCATAAGATTCAACGAAAGTCACACAGTTTAGAGAGAGTCAACCAGTTTAGAGAGAGTCAACCAGTTTAGAGAGTCACGCAGTTTAGCGTGAGTCACACGGTTTGGCGAGAGTCACACGTTTAGAGAGAGTCACACGGTTTAGAGAGAGTCACGCGGTTTAGAGAGAGTCACACGTTTAGAGAGAGTCACACGGTTTAGAGAGAGTCACACGGTTTAGAGAGAGTCACATGGTTTAGAGAGAGTCACACGGTTTAGAGAGAGTCACACGGTTTAGAGAGAGTCACACGGTTTAGAGAGAGTCACACGGTTTAGAGAGAGTCACGCGGTTTAGAGAGAGTCACGCGGTTTATAAAGAGTCACAGTTTAGATAGAGTCACAATTTAGAGAGAGTCACAGTTTTGAGAGAGTCAGTTTTTTTTACACGGTTTAGCGAGAGTCACACGTTTAGAGAGAGTCACACGGTTTAGAGAGAGTCACACGGTTTAGAGAGAGTCACACGTTTAGAGAGAGTCACACGGTTTAGAGAGAGTCACACGGTTTAGAGAGAGTCACGCGGTTTAGAGAGAGTCACGCGGTTTAGAGAGAGTCACGCGGTTTAGAGAGAGTCACGCGGTTTAGAGAGAGTCACGCGGTTTAGAGCGAGTCACGCGGTTTAGAGCGAGTCACAGTTTAGATAGAGTCACAGTTTAGAGCGAGTCACAGTTTAGAGCGAGTCACAGTTTAGATAGAGTCACAGTTTAGAGAGAGTCACAGTTTAGAGAGAGTCACAGTTTAGAGAGAGTCACAGTTTAGAGAGAGTCACAGTTTAGAGAGAGTCACAGTTTTGAGAGAGTCACAGTTTTGAGAGAGTCACAGTTTTGAGAGAGTCACAGTTTTGAGAGAGTCACAGTTTTGAGAGAGTCACAGTTTTGAGAGAGTCACAGTTTTGAGAGAGTCACAGTTTTGAGAGAGTCACAGTTTTGAGAGAGTCACAGTTTTGAGAGAGTCACAGTTTTGAGAGAGTCACAGTTTTGAGTGAGTCACAGTTTTGAGAGAGTCATACGCTTTAGAGAGAGTCATACGCTTTAGAGAGAGTCATACGCTTTAGAGAGAGTCATACGGTTTAGAGAGAGTCATACGGTTTAGAGAGAGTCATACGGTTTAGAGAGAGTCATACGGTTTAGAGAGAGTCATACGGTTTAGAGAGAGTCATACGGTTTAGAGAGAGTCATACGGTTTAGAGAGAGTCATACGGTTTAGAGAGAGTCATACGGTTTAGAGAGAGTCATACGGTTTAGAGAGAGTCATACGGTTTAGAGAGAGTCATACGGTTTTAGAGAGAGTCATACGGTTTAGAGAGAGTCATACGGTTTAGAGAGAGTCATACGGTTTAGAGAGAGTCATACGGTTTAGAGAGAGTCATACGGTTTAGAGAGTCATACGGTTTAGAGAGAGTCATACGGTTTAGAGAGAGTCATACGGTTTAGAGAGAGTCATACGGTTTAGAGAGAGTCATACGGTTTAGAGAGAGTCATACGGTTTAGAGAGAGTCATACGGTTTAGAGAGAGTCGCACAGTTTAGCGAGTGTAGAACCGCATTACGCCTGGAGGAACAATACAAATTTCATAGTTTAATTCTAGCCAGGTGACATCTTGGGGCCCCCATCGGAGGGGTGGCCTGCGGCTGGTTGCACTCGTTTCCACCCTTAAACGCCGCCATAGTCTAAAATAGCGCATCACACTTTTGGTCTTTGGTTTTAAGTTCCGTAAATATTTTTTACAAATTGACTTTTTTTTCAGTTAATAATTAATTCAGTAAATGTACACATTTTACTTTTGTTCGATTGGTCAAACAATCGATATATCAATCAGTCGATAATTAAAGCCCCATGGCCCACAAATAATTAGTTGTTTTTTTTTTAATCTTTCTGTCCTCTCTCTCTCTCTCTCTCTCTCTATCCTGTCAGTGATAGTTCAATTCATAAATGGTTCAACTGTATGATGGCGCTCGACGTCATGGGCGTATTCAAGGTGGGGCTTATAAGAGGGGGGGCATTTGCTCCCCCCTCTTTACATTTAAAAAAATGTCATAAAGTTGTTATTTGCCCCCCCCCCCCCTGGAAAATTTTAGCCCCCCCCCCCCCATGGAAAAATTCCTAGCGACGCCCATGCTCAACGTATTAATGATCCGTCTCTCTCTCTCTCCTGTCAGTGATAGTTCAACTGTATGATGGCGCTCGACGTATTAATGATCTGTCTCTCTGTCTGAATGAAGACACGTCTTTAAAAAAAATATAGTACAAGCTGACAAATATTTTTTAACATTAAAACATTTTTTTCTTTGTGTGCGCTTCTTTTTTAACTGTTGCGCAAAGTGACAGAAATAATGAAATTTACGAAAAGTAGCGCAATGTAGCATCACAGAAGTATGCATCCATTCATTATCGTGATTGTTCCCAGGCTTTGATTCGATAGCACCAAGAGATCCGTTTACTGAGAGGTGGCCTTAGCATTAGTGCAGGGCTTGGAGCGGTCGCGCTAACCTTCTCTATCACTCGCCATGGCTAACACATACTTGGTGGCTTCATGAACATTTCAGAAATCTCACAATAAATGACGCAATTACCCCCCCCCCACACACACACACACACAAACACACTGTTTTTGGGTGTGCCTTAATGGGTCCTGTTCTAGATATTCATGTACATCAAGGGGGTCGTGAGGTAAAATATGAGATATTTTGTAAACGGACTGCATGCACTGCCCGTCACTTCCTGTCTACTCACTGACCTGTATCAGCAAATTTCATGACGGTCTTCATTTGTAGTTTTGTCTAATGTGGCTGGCCTGAAAAGCTAATGGAACTACTGGGTTGGGACAAACTAGAACTTAGAAACAATGTAAGATACCGACTTGTATACCCGGTGAAGTCAGAGACATGATGTAAGACTTGTATACCCGGTGAAGTCAGAGACATGATGTAAGACTTGTATACCCGGTGAAGTCAGAGACATGATGTAAGACTTGTATACCCGGTGAAGTCAGAGACATGATGTAAGACTTGTATACCCGGTGAAGTCAGAGACATGATGTAAGACTTGTATACCCGGTGAAGTCAGAGACATGATGTAAGACTTGTATATCCGGTGAAGTCATAGACATGATGTAAGACGTGTATACCTGGTGAAGACAGAGACATGATGTAAGACTTGTATACCCGGTGAAGTCAGAGACATGATGTAAGACTTGTATACCCGGTGAAGTCATAGACATGATGTAAGACGTGTATACCTGGTGAAGACAGAGACAAGATGTAAGACGTGTATACCTGGTGAAGACAGAGACATGATGTAAGACTTGTATACCTGGTGAAGACAGAGACATGATGTAAGACGTGTATACCTGGTGAAGACAGAGACAAGATGTAATTAATCGACCTATATACCCAGTGTATCGATTTCTTTTGTTTGTTTTAAATGATCGAACGTATTTAAAACAACCAATGGCCTTCTCAACATCTTCCACGTGAAATCACAAATACTCCGTTCATACAGGACATAAAACGTAAACATCTGTTGTATAAGCCAACAGTAAACGTATTGATTCATCCATGCGACGCCAAAGAAGTAAAATACATTTCTACAGTTTGTATTGCGTACCCACATATATGTAGTTTTGTGTGCCCACATATATGTAGTCATGTGTACCCACATATATGTAGTTTTGTGTGCCCACATATATGTAGTTTTGTGTACCAACATATATCATATGTAGTTTTATTATTACCACTGTTTATTATTTTACATTTTCTTTTCTTACTTAATCTTTCTAACCAAGCCACATCATTGTTGACTATTAAAGTTAACACAATCCGAAGCGAGAATATTTCAGCAGTATTTCAGCAGTATTTCGGTAGTTACCTGTAAGTTATTGGAATAAATTGTAGTGGTAGAAATAAAAGGAACATCTATTCTCCCGGCCATCTCCTGTTATCAGTGTTTTTTATTGAAATCAAAGGCTCTCAATTATTTATTTTTTTCGATTCCTGACCCACTAAGAAATCTGTTCAGATTTTTGGAAATACTTCTAAACAAAATTAAAACAAAAGGATCAGAGAAAGAAAATCAATAATGTATTTATTTGTTTAATAATTTGTACTAAATTGTGTGACCAGATTTAGCTCGAGACCCGCTGGTGGTAGCCACAAACAATCCGAGAATAACGTACCTAAAGTAAGTGTAGCCTTGTACAACAAATTTATTGAAATAAAACACATACACACACACACACATACACACACCGATCACTGATTAGATAAACGTCCTGGTAGTGTGAACAAATACCATTGTGTTTCAGAGCAGGTTTGACTTCTGCTACACTGTCGTCTGCAGACTTGATCAGTGGTTCTCAAAGCGTGATTGTAAATTTCGAACTAATTTGAAGTGAGTCAACCCAATCTAGATTAGTTGTGTGCAACCCATGTTGATTTTACCTGAATCTTTGAAAATGACATAGTTGCATTAAGTTAAAATGACATAGGTGTACTATAATTGTCCTGGCTTCTGTATCAATATTGTAATGCTTCATCTTTAGCTAGTCGCGTGTATTATTGCGATTTTTGATAACACTATGTAACAATTTTTTTTTCCTGGTTTCAGTGTGTGTTTTCCCGACCCGTTATGTCTAAAACAAACAGAAAATAGCTATTGTCACAACAAACAGAAATAGCTATTGTCACAACAGACAGAAATAGCTATTGTTACAACAAACAGAAATCGCTATTGTTACAACAAACAGAGAATAGCTATTGTCACAACAAACAGAAATAGCTATTGTTACAACAAACAGAAATAGCTATTGTTCCACAAAAACTTTGTTTCTGTGATCAGGATAATGATATTTTGAAATTCGTGTTTTCTGGAAAATTCTTTATTCGCAGTCTATGCTTAGTAGTCTTCTAGAATATTCTTGAACTGCAGGAATCGTCTCTTTTCTAGAAAATTCTTGATTTGCATTCAATACTGTGTAGTTTTCTAGAATATTCTAACTATAAACTTTTAGAACTTTCCAGGGCTTTCCAATTGTAGTCATACAAGTATATAAGCACTGGTGACTCGAACCAACATTTCGGTTTATTTTATTGCTAAGTAAGGGAATAACAAATCGTAGTTTAAGAGTAATTTTTGATTTAGACGGCATCAAGAGGTTGTTTGCACCCAGCAGATGAATTTTGCTTCGTGTGTGGACAATTTATAAAGAAAAGTGCCACAAAGTATTCTGTGAAAGCATGTCGTAAGATGTTCAAGGCTTACAAGACAAGTCACAGGCACCTCATTTCACAGGCGTTTATTGCACCAAAAAAAAACAACTTTTGAAGGTAAGGTAAACATTTGCTGCTCGCTTATATGACAGTGCTTTATATTGTAGAATTTCAATGATTTAGATCTTGTACAATTCGAGGAGTTGCTATTGACAAAATTGTCACATTTATCAATGTATTATAGTTAACGTGTGTAATATGCTAATATCATATACTGTATTGCATAATGTGTACAATTTCCTACTTGTAAATTTATATAATTAATTATATTTACTATGTTACATTTTGGTACAGGTGAGAAAAGAGTTATGAAGTTTGCGATCCCGCCATCAAGCAACTGCTACTTCTGCATGATGGACCCTAAAGAACATCGCACTGGCAAAAATGCAAATCGTTTATTCAGATATTCTTTCTTCCATTGCCCCTGTACCACACTGCCCCGAGCTGCTTTTTTCCACTTCCTTAAAGAGGGATCAGCTATCTACAGGAGACAGCAACAAGTCAGACAGCGAGGAGGATTTTGGAGACACAGATTACGATTTTACAGATGTGACTGGGGAGAGAATGTCACACTTCCCTAACATGAAAGACGTTAACGATCTGATCAGAGACCTTGGTCTGACCAAGTCCAATGCTGAGCTTATGACATCCAGGCTCAAGAAGTGGAACTTGGATGAATGCGTGCAAGTCACTGATCAGAGAAAGCGTCACCAAACATGTTCCAACTTCTTCAGTCGGCAAGATGGGCTGTGCTTGTGCAACAAAGTGACGGGTCTATTCAAGGCTACATGTATCACATGTAACCCCTATTCGTAGAAAGCACTTCCCGGAGCCTCAAAGCTGAGCTGCTTCACAATTGAAACAACTATCAGTCTATCCATAAGGCTCACTATGTGCATCTCAAAGAGGACTACATCAGTGTAAAGATATTTCTGAGTACCCTGTAATATGACGACTAGGGATGGCAGGTCATCGGAGACTTCAAAATAGTGTCATTCCTGATGGGCCTTCAAGGTGGTTTCACAAAATGTCAATATATATTGGACTTTGAACGTCGTTAACGACAGTCATGTTATAGTCTGCTAGATGGATGAGTCACGTGAGTTGAAGTCTGACACCTTTCCCCAGACATAGGGTGTTTCTTGGAGAAAGTGCTTTGGAAGTACACTCTCAAATCTAGAAAACCTGATCATTTATAAACTTTTTAAAGTCATTCTCGACTGTCTATGTCTATTTATCATGTTAGTGTTTTTTTAGAACGCATGAACGAAAATGTAAATATTTCCTTGTCTTGTCCCAATAAATATGACATTTTTCAGGGCTGTGGAACAAGTTTGTGTTATATAGTGTAATCACACGCCCCAACTCAATAAAGTCATCTCTGAATATATTAGTATATGCAGTTGTATGGCTTACACCTCTCTCATACATACATACATACTTACACGCCCTCATACATACATATTTATAATACAAACATACACTCATACTAGCTGTTAAGAGTTGGTTAAATTGAATTGTTCATGCCAGTTATGTTAATGTATGCCTCTTTCTCTCGGTTTATTTATTCCTTAGACACAACTCGGAAGAACCAACCAAACAAGATGCTTTGTTAACACAGCGAATTATTTACATAAATGCCCATAATAATTCAATAAGTCCATACATGAAAACACTTCTAATGCCCACAATAATTCAATAAGTCATTAATTCAATAAGTCCACAAATGAAAAATCTCTCTGCCTTTACTCTGACTAACCAACGATTCTAAGTCTTTTCGATTATGTACCTATTCTCAACTTGTACTCGCTGTGTTCTTCGCTCAACTATCTCTGTCAATTCAACTCTCAACTCTCTTTACACTACCCTTCTCAACTCTCAACTCTCAACTCTTTACACAACCCTTCTCAACTCTCTTTACACAACCCTTCTCAACTCTCTTTACACTACCCTTCTAAACTCTTTACACTACCCTCTCAACTCTCTTTACACTACCCTTCTCAACTCACAACTCTTTATACTACACTTCTCAACTCTTTACACTACCCTTCTCAACTCTCAACTCTTTACACTACCCTCTCAACTCTTTACACTACCCTTCTCAACTCTCAACTCTTTACACTACCCTCTCAACTCTCTTTACACTACCCTTCTCAACTCTCAACTCTTTATACTACACTTCTCAACTCTTTACACTACCCTTCTCAACTCTCAACTCTTTACACTACCCTCTCAACTCTTTACACTACCCTTCTCAACTCTCAACTCTTTACACTACCCTCTCAACTCTCTTTACACTACCCTTCTCAACTCTCAACTCTTTATACTACACTTCTCAACTCTTTACACTACCCTTCTCAACTCTCAACTCTTTACACTACCCTCTCAACTCTCTTTACACTACCCTTCTCAACTCTCAACTCTTTACACTACCCTTCTAAACTCTTTACACTACCCTCTCAACTTTCAACTCTCTTTACACTACCCTTCTCAACTCTCAACTCTTTATACTACCCTTCCCAACTCTTTACACTACCCTTCTCAACTCTCAAGTCTTTACACTACCCTCTCAACTCTCTTTACACTACCCTTCTCAACTCTCAACTCTTTATACTACCCTTCTCAACTGTCAACTACTTTTACTCTGTCCTAATCCAGCCGTATTTATCATACTAACGTCCGAGTTTTAATTTCTCCAATCTATTCTATTCTATCAAAAAAAGAGTCAAAAGGAGTGACCTGGTTGACACTGTTTAACTCTTCTAGACTCTAGACTGTCCGATGTCGCCCCAGGTCTACTTCTAGACTCTAGACTGTCCAATGTCGCCCCCGGTCTACTTCTAGACTCTAGACTGTCCAATGTCGCCCCCGGTCTACTTCTAGACTCTAGACTGTCCAATGTCGCCCCCGGTCTACTTCTAGACTCTAGACTGTCCAATGTCGACTCCGGTCTACTTCTAGACTCTAGACTGTCCAATGTCGCCCCCGGTCTACTTCTAGACTCTAGACTGTCCAATGTCGCCCCGGTCTACTTCTAGACTCTAGACTGTCCAATGTCGTCTCCGGTCTACTTCTAGACTCTAGACTGTCCAATGTCGCCCCCGGTCTACTTCTAGACTCTAGACTGTCCAATGTCGCCCCCGGTCTACTTCTAGACTTTAGACTGTCCAATGTCGCCCCCGGTCTACTTCTAGACTCTAGACTGTCCATTGTCGACCCAGGTCTACTTCTAGACTCTAGACTGTCCAATGTCGCCCCCGGTCTACTTCTAGACTCTAGACCAGTGGTTCCCAAAGTGGTCCCTACGGTGGCATCCAGGGGGTCCGCGGACATTTTTTATTCATTTGGGGGTCCCTGAACAACCCCAGGGGGTCCGCGCAAGGTTAAATGTAAAATAGTAAAATTAAAATCCATTTTATTTTAATGGAAATAAAAACAATAAATAAACTAAAAGCACCAGCTAATTAAGTTAATAACAAGCATGGCATGGTAAGAGACAGACGGCAGAAAGCACGCTTATGCAGACAAGGCGCCATATTTACTCTGACTCTCTGAGATTACAATGTCGGTCATGTTTAGAGAGAGTTTGTATTTTTAGGTGACACATACCTGTGGAAAAAGGATGACTTGGTTAGGCTGGAATCAAAAGCAATGCTAAGCGCCCTTTTATTTTCAAGAGACAAATGTTGTGATAAGCTAATTATCTACTGTCTGGTATCGTATGTATGTTGCCGAACTTTCACATGGGCTTGATTAATGTTACAAAGAATCAATGTCCCAAAGTTTCTAGGTTGAGCATTGAATTTTCAAGAATATAGGTTGGGCATTGTATTTTCAAGAATATGGATCATTAGGTCAGGGATGAGTTAATTAATTAGTTTGTCATTTAAATACAAAAGTCCAGGGATACTGCTGTTTTGACTGAAATAACAGAATATCACCGACCAATCAGAGACAAGGACGTGTGTTTGAAGACGTTGTAATTAGGGTCTTATAAAAGAAGCTAGCAGATATTTTTGACAGATAGATTGTGTGGTTTACAGTGATAAAAAATATAAGGATTTAACGCTTTTTCAAACAGTCAAAGAAAAATATTCGAATACTCCGTCACTGCAGAAACTCATTGGGACAACATATAAGTGAGATGATGATGGACTGCGTGCTTCTTATAACATTTCTTTATTGATTGCAAAGTCCGGAAAGCTGCATACTATTGGTGAAGACATTATTTTACCAGCTGTAAGTGAGGTAATACTCACCGTGTTGCACAAACCAGCTTTCGACATTATAAAAAGAATTCCACTGAGTAAAGAAGTATAAAGAAGGATTGACGAATTGGCTCAGTCCGTAGAAAATTCTTTATGTGAGTACTTAAAAACTTCTGAATTCTCTATACACCTTGATGAGTCAACTTTACCAGGAAACGAAGCTTTACTTTTAGCTTATGTAAGATTTATAAAAAAAAAGAAAATTTTTGTCAAGAATTGTTATTTGCTAAATGTTTGGAAACCGATACAAAAGGAGAAACGTTATTTACTCAATTAAAAAGTTATTTTGATGTAAAAGCTATACCCTTAACTAAAATTATCTCTATTGCTACTGGTGGTGCTCCGGCAATAGTAGGAAGATACCGAGGCTTTTTGGCATACTTAAAACAAGCTATACCAAATGTATTTTCAGTACATTGTGTCATTCATCGACATAATTTGGTCGCAAAAAATCTTAGTGAACATTAACATGGATCACTAGATCATTAACTCAAAAAATGATATAGCCTATTTTACTGATTTATTTGACAAATTTAACCAAACTAATTTGAAACTACAAGGTGACCAATTAAATTTAATCAAAACTAAAAGCGTAATGTGATAATGTCTGCGATTGTGGCAATTTTTTCTGTACAAAACAAAACTTGGCAAGAGGAGAATGTTCTCAGTTTCCAAATCTTTTGAAATTGCAAAAAAGGGATGAAGATTTGCTTGCCTACTGTCAACACTTAACGGCTCTTCATGGAGACATAAACCAAAGATTTGAAGACATTCTTCACTTGGATATTCCCGACTGGGTGCTGAACCCTTTCGCAAGTGGACAAACTCACATACCTAGCACAGATGAATCTGTAGAAATACAGGAGCAGCTTATTGAAATATCAACAAATGAGGAACTTAATAAACCATTGTATGAACAAGGATATCACAAATTTTGGTTACAAAACAGATAACAATTTTATATCCCGCATTATGGGTTATTGTACAGAAGTTATTGACTGCTTTTCCGTCTTCCTATTTGGTAGAACGTGGATTCAGTACCGTCATGAATCTCATCACAACAAAAAGAAACCGACAAGAAATTAGTGCTCGTGGGAATTTGCGGCTGCTACTCACAAACCTTGAGATGGACATAAACACACTCATAGCATCTCATTAAAATCATTAATTTTTTTTTATTTTAAACAGAAACTATAATTTCAATGAATACTTCTTCGTCAAAATGTTTTTTTTCTTCATTCATTTGTAATTTGTATAACATGCATTTATGTAGGTTTTTCACTTGGGGGTCCGTAGGAACGTTTTGATTCTAAAAGGGGTCCATGGGTCAAAAAAGTTTGGGAACCACTGCTCTAGACTGTCCAATGTCGCCACCGGTCTACTTCTAGACTAATCTAGACTGTCCAATGTCGTCTCCGATCTACTTCTAGACTAATCTAGTCTGTCCGATGTCGTCTCCGGTCTACTTCTAGACTAATCTAGACTGTCCAATGTCGCCACCGGTCTACTTCTAGACTCTAGACTGTCCAATGTCGCCCCCGGTCTACTTCTAGACTCTAGACTGTCCAATGTCGCCCCCGGTCTACTTCTAGACTAATCTAGACTGTCCGATGTCGCCCCGGTCTACTTCTAGACTAATCTAGACTGTCCGATGTCGCCCCGGTCTACTTCTAGACTAATCTAGACTGTCCAATGTCGTCTCCGGTCTACTTCTAGACTAATCTAGACTGTCCAATGTCGCCCCCAGTCTACTTCTAGAGTCGTCCCACCTTTGCTGTTGTACTTGTCTATTGTTTTCTCCCCACCTGGTCTTAAGTTGTCTATCATTCTGTTTACCATAGTTCGTCTTAATCCAACTTGCTAGACATCTTTTATCTCATAACTTCGAGGGGAATAGTTTCCGGTCTCTTAAGTCCAACCCCATCTCTTAACACTAGCTTGCATACATACATACGTGCTTGCATATATATATACATATATTCCTGCATGTATACATTCATACTCAAGCTTAAAGAATAAAAACACAGTAGCTGTGGTCCTGAAGAGTATTACACGACCAATTGACTCATCATTAATCAGCCAATTTAGTCATTACAGTCATTGTGTAATGCTTAACTGTCTTTGATGAAATGTTAACTGTTGCGCCCATATTGTCATGTATTAATGTAGCTATGTTGTTATGTATTGGTGTAGTTACATTATGATATGTTGTTATCAATTTTGTGATGCACTGATGTGGTTACACGGTGATGTATATATGTGAAGTAGCCATTTAGTGATGTGTAGATGTGGTTACATATAGGTGAATTGATGTAGCTACACAGTGATGTGCAGATATGGTTACATTGAGCAGTATAATGTAACTACCTAGTGATGTGTAGATATGGTTACATTGAGCAGTATTATGTAGCTACATAGTGATGTGTAGATATGGTTACATTGAGCAGTATTATGTGTAGATGTGGTTACTTAGAGCTGTATTGATGTAGCTACACAGTGATGTGTTGGTTTTGTTAATGGTAATGTATCCATGTGGCTATTTATGATGTATTAATTTATTTACATAGCCAAGTGTTGATGTTGTTAAATATTGATGTGATTACTTGCTGATACACTTACCTAATGTGTCAATGTGGTGATATATTGATACGAAATCACGGAACTCTATTGATATAAATGGGTTGTAGTAAATATTTTATTCCACCTGTTTACTTTAAACTACACTCTGCAGTAATTGGGCTAATGCGCAACTTTAATATCATCCCTCCATTTCTCCTTGCGATACAAAATGAATGAATTCCCTTACTCATTTTTGTTTCTCTCAGTAATTATTCATGTGCTAAGACCCTCTGATCTATTGTCTGAAGTAAACTTTAAGTACGTTACAGTGGTACCTGTAGAGATATGTATTAATAGCTTCCAATCAAAATATATGTGTCTGTTTGTTCTTATGGGACACACTCCTCAGGGCAATTGAATAAAGTAACAGAATACTTCTACTTCAAAGCTGTCAGTCTATTCATTATTGATAAGTTCATAGTTCGTTATCTTTGTTGACCAACAAACAAATATTCCTGTTTAGTTTCAAATAACAAATATCGGTTGCTACTTATTTTGAAAAAAAAAATTACTTCAAAGTATATTCATTCTTTTAGTTTTTTTCTTTGTTTTGTTTTCACCAGACCGTTCAATGGTTTGCTCGGGCTATCCTTGATAGTTCAACAGTTTGCTCGGGCTATCCTTGATAGTCCTACAGTTTGCTCGGGCTATCCTTGATAGTTCAAACAGTTTGCTCGGGCTATCCTTGATAGTTTAAACAGTTAGAGACAACTCTGTGCTAAACAAAAATATCGCCAATATCTATTCACGATCCAGTCACGATTTATTCATAGTTTTAACGACTTATTTTTATTAATCAGATTGGTTTGCTGATTTATGTTTCACTTCTGTGACACCGTTACATTGAACAGTTAACGACAGTCATGTTATCGTCTGCTAGATGGATGAGGCACGTGAGTTGAAGTCTGACACCTTTCCCCAGACATTGATTCTCTTCACTGGAATAATCAGACTGACATTTCGATGTGGCAGAGAATGTTGCACTTATTTCTAAGGGGCATCACTCCACTAGTTCAAGACATTCTCACTCCTGACTCACTCACCCCACTACCCCACACACCATACACACACCATACACACACCATACACACACCATACACACACCATACACACACCATACACACACCCGTCTCTCATGTTAATTATCTCCAGAGATGGTGGTAGTGTATGTGTGTGGAGGCGTAGCTGTGTGTATATAGGTGTTTTGTGAGTAGGTGTGTGTGTAGTGTGGGTGGCTATGTGGGGTTGTGTAGGTGGTGGTGTGGATGTGTGTGGGTTGTGTAAATGTGGGTGTGTGTTGTATGTGACTATGTGGGTGTTTGAGTGTAAGGATGTGTATGCGTTTGTGTACGGGTGTGTGAATGTGTTTGTATCCACTCACGTTATTATCATCTCTAACTGTACAGAAAACACACACACACACAATCCGTTTTTTTTAACCTCAATATAAACTTCCTACATAGTCCAGGTATGTACATTTTGGCATTTAGAAGTAAACGTGAATGAAATCAGGAAGTAAACGTGAATGAAATCAGGAAGTAAATATGAATGACATCAAGAAGTAAACGTGAATGACATCAGGAAGTAAACGTGAATTACATCAGGAAGTAAACGTGAATGAAATCAGGAAGTAAATATGAATGACATCAAGAAGTAAACATGAATGACATCAGGAAGTAAACATGAATGACATCAAGAAGTAAACATGAATGACATCAGGAAGTAAACATGAATGACATCAGGAAGTAAACATGAATGACATCAGGAAGTAAACGTGAATGACATCAGGAAGTAAACGTGAATGACACCAGGAAGTAAACGTGAATGACACCAGGAAGTAAACGTGAATGACATCAGGAAGTAAACATGAATGACATCAGGAAGTAAACATGAATGACATCAGGAAGTAAACATGAATGACATCAGGAAGTAAACATGAATGACATCAGGAAGTAAACGTGAATGACATCAGGAAGTAAACGTGAATAACACCAGGAAGTAAACGTGAATGACATCAGGAAGTAAACGTGAATGACACCAGGAAGTAAACGTGAATGACACCAGGAAGTAAACGTGAATGACATCAGGAAGTAAACGTGAATGACATCAGGAAGTATACGTGAATGACATTAGGAAGTAAACGTGAATGACATCAGGAAGTAAACGTGAATGACATCAGGAAGTAAACGTGAATGACATCAGGAAGTAAACGTGAATGACATCAGGAAGTAAACGTGAATGACATCAGGAAGTATACGTGAATGACATCAGGAAGTATACGTGAATGACATCAGGAAGTATACGTGAATGACATCAGGAAGTATACGTGAATGACATCAGGAAGTATACGTGAATGACATTAGGAAGTATACGTGAATGACATTAGGAAGTATACGTGAATGACATCAAGAAGTAAACATGAATGACATCAGGAAGTAAACAAGAATGACATCTATAACTAAAAGAGCCCCGCACAAACACCCTCTCCCAGTTGTCCAATCTTAGACTATCAAATTTGTTTACAAACAGCACTGTCTGCTGTCTGCTGTTTGTAACACTGAAATAGACTGTATGAATATTGATTAGGAAAGTGAGCAATGACTCTGTTTGTTTGAGACCTCGACCTGCAAGCTGTAAGGTATTGGTTTAAATCTCGAGTCCACAATATAACTACATCTTTTATTTTCCTTTACAGACTGGAGGGAGGGGTGGGGGTAATTTAAAGACCGTATTATGGCTTGTGTGATCTAGAAATACACATTGCATCATTTCATGGAATTTTTATAACTGAGACTGTCCTGTGTTTGAGGATTTGGTATGTGGCAGTATTTGTTGATACATCATATTTAAAACAGAGGAACTGCTCACTATTGATAGCCTACATCATTTTATAACATATGAACCGGACACCATTGATACATCAGATTTATATCAGATGAACTGGACACTATTGATACATCAGATTTATATCAGATGAACTGGACACTATTGATACATCAGATTATATCAGATGAACCGGACACTATTGATACATCAGATTTATATCAGATGAACTGCACACTTTTCAATATTTCTTTTCACTTATTTTTTGTCATTAGATAGTTAGTGAGTTTAGACTCAGTTTAGATATAATATATTTATGTTATATGTTATATGACGTAACTTAGTTATTGATGAACTGGAAATATTTCGTCCTTTAAAAAAAATTCAAACGACAGAATCCAGTTTAAACTGGGATGTCAAACAACAGAATCAAGTTTAAACTGAGATGTCAAACGATAGAATCAAGTTTATACTGAGATGTCAAACGACATGATCAAGTTTATACTGAGATGTCAAACGACATGATCAAGTTTAAACTGAGATGTCAAACGACAGAATCAAGTTTAAACTGAGATGTCAAACGACAGAATCAAGTTTAAACTGAGATGTCAAACGATAGAATCAAGTTTATACTGAGATGTCAAACGACATGATCAAGTTTAAACTGAGATGTCAAACGACAGAATCAAGTTTAAACTGAGATGTCAAACGACAGAATCAAGTTTAAACTGAGATGTCAAACGACAGAATCAAGTTTAAACTGAGATGTCAAACGACAGAATCAAGTTTAAACTGAGATGCTATAAATCTTTATGAAATGACAATAAATTATTTACTCTTTCATGTTGAACATTAAAATAAAACATTAAAATCTAAATTCACTTTAAACTTTTGTTAAGTTATTTTTTTAAGGCATCTATCATCTAACAATAAGTAATAGCTACCTGGAGCTGTTGATTATTAAGTAATAAAAATTATTATCTTTCCGAAGATGAATGGAATCAAGGTCCTGATGAAAGTCAATGGTACCTGACTTTATAGGAAGTCAATGGGGTGAGGGTATATCCCTCCATGTTACTGGTACTTCGTTGAGGGCTAAATAATGTAGGTCTTTTATTTTTGCTATGAATGTAGATGCAAATATTTCGTTCTTGGCATGTAGCTTTCATCACACGCCAATGTTTGAAGGACATTAAAATGAAAGAACCATTCTACCAATTCTCAGCATTCAGAAGAATAAAGAGGAGAGTGAGATAGAGAGGAGAGTGAGATAAAGAGGAGAGTGAGATAAAGATGAGAGTGAGATAAAGAGGACAGTGAGATAAAGAGGAGAGTGAGATAACGAGGAGAGTGAGAGAGAGGAGAGTGAGATAGAGAGGAGAGTGAGATAGATAGGAGAGTGAGATAGAGAGGAGAGTGAGATAGAGAGGATGGATAGAAGTAAGACGAGTTCATTTTGAAAAGATCGTCTACTGTACATGGAAACATTTAATTGTATTAGCTGTACCCGGCAATACCTTTGCATACAGTTATGTTCCCTTAGGTTTGATCAGTAGCCTAGGTTATTTTTGGTTTCGGGCAGATTCGACTTTGTCATGATTTTATTACAATTTAAAGTTGCAATATGTTGTAGAAATACAAAAAAAAAAAAGAAATATTTTAATGCAATTTTTTTTTCACATTTTGGCATTTGGGTTTCATGTTTGAATACCGCAAAAACTATTCAAATCTGTAGAATTATCGAATAGAGACGCAGGCAAGTAACCATTTTGAATGATTTCTACTTTCGATATAACGCAGACTCGAGACCGCTATTATTTAAATAGAGACACGGCAATGAGAATCCATAGTCCATTTATTTAATTAATCTCCATCAGGTAAGTAAGTACAGGGAGCACCAAGGTGGTTTTTTTATTATATTTATTTGCTCAAAGTCTTCGTTATCGATTTCCAATTATTTCTGGAAAGTTCCTGTAACCGATACCTGACCGTCCCACGGGGTGCGACTATTGTTCGTACGACTCAGAAACTCTATTTACCTTGGTCGTCTTGAGTGAACCCAGCAACACTTATCAATATTTGAAGCAAGATGCCGGCGACAGCGAATCAATAAATTACCATCAGCGCGAAACCGTGTTTGTGTGTGTGTGTATGTGTGTGTGAGAGAGTTCTACACAGTTCTTTGTTTAGTTTTTATACTACTGGCTTAGTTAGTTGATACTTCGTGTAGGTTAGCTATGTATGTAGGTAACTAGAGAAGAAAGCATTACTTCATCATTTGATTCATACAGGTTAGCCGCAATAAGGGAGCAACCAAAACAAATGTCAAGTGGGAATGAATGAGTTAAAAGAAACTGTATTAATGTAAAGACCGAAGGGAAAGGAAATATCAGTAATATTTGTATTTAATCAACAAGAAAAGTGTTTAATCATTAGTTTATCAACAATAGCTCAAGAATATAATTGAGGAAACTAACGAAATAACCAAACCTCTTGTGGCCTTTAGATCCTGTGACATTATGTTTTGTGTAAAATTGCCTGAAGTCGTATTTCGAAGCAGAGACGTCGGGTATTATTGTCCTGTTGTTTAACACAAGGCCATAACATCATAATGTATTACTTCATCTTCATTTGAATGTACAACTCACACATACAACTCACACATACAACTCACACATACAACTCACAATCTCACACATACAACTCATACATACAACATACGTTCAGCTCATACATACAACATACGCTCAGCTCATACATACAGCATACGTTCAGCTCACACATACAACTCAGACATACAACCCACACATCTCATACATACATCTCACACATCTCATACATACAACTCACGTTCAGCTCACACATACAACTCACGTACATACAGCTCACACACAGCTCTGGACTTCCGTAACACTCATTTCTATTATTCCGATCTTCCCCATCCCCCATCTATCTCTCCCAGTGCTATTATAAGTCTCTCGTATTATTTAAATGAACTTAAGGGATTCATCATTGTTAAATTAAAAATATTCAGTTAATATTCTTTGGCCATAGTCTGATGGCGGCCAAAGTGACCAAGGAGGGACTACGTGGGTGCACCTTGTATTTCTTAGTAATCTAGAGATGAATGTATAACGACAAAAATAATGTGATCTGGCAGATATAACCCGTGATTTGGCAGATACTATCATGCGACCCGGCAGATAACATCCTGTGACACGGCAGATACTATCATGTGACCCGAAATATACTATCCTGTGACCCGGCAGATTCTAACCCGTGACCTGGCAGATTCTAATCCGTAATTTGGCAGGTTCAAACCCGTAATTTGGCAGGTTCAAACCCGTGACCGGGCAGATACTAACCCTGACCCGGCAGATACTAATCCGTGACCCAACTTACAGCCCACATTTCTCGATTGTATGTATGACCTGTTTAAAGTAAATCAATACCTGGGAAATAAATATCTGCATCCAGCTAATGTTATCTGTAGTTGATTGTTGGGTTGCCAACTGTCTCCATCTTGTGTTATCTTAAGTAGATGCATAAGTGGATCCACATTATGGTCGCATAAGCTACTTGGGGTATTTAGATTATGGTTTATGAAGTTGATGAATAAGTTGGCAATTGTATCCAGTGGTTGTTGTTGTATCAAGTTGATATCTAGTCTATACCCTAAATCACGATAGTGTCCATTGTGGCTTTAGTATGACATGGTGTTAGTCACATTGTATATTTTGGTAGCTTGGACACATTTATTGGAACAAGGACAACAGCGTATACAAACTTTTACATTTTCTTATAAAAAATTTAATATTGAATGTAATTAGTTTGACATTATATTCAACTAGTTATCAATATTTCCAATATCAATATATATATCAATCCATTTATCAATACTTATTATATTTCACTCAAGCGAGTCTTAATTCATAATTGGCGATTTCTACCAAGATTTGTTTAAAACACATACTACATATGTATGTGGCTTTACCCGAAAACAGTTTCTGGATACTGTTAGTGGATATTGTTTGTGGAATGTAGTCCTTAGATGTATTCTACGGATACAGTTTGAGCATGCATTCTGTGAATGCAGTCTGTGAATACAGTTTGTTGATACGGTCTGTGAATATAGTCTGTGGATACGGTCTGTGAATACAGTTTGTGGATACGGTCTGTGAATATAGTCTGTGGATACGGTCTGTGAATACAGTTTGTGGATACGGTCTGTGAATATAGTCGGTGGATACAATTTGGGGATACGGACTGTGAATACAGTTTGGAGATACTGTCTGTAGACACAGTTCGTATCATGCTTTTCCACAAATCAATGGTATTGATGTGTCCTGCTTCATGCTATTTGTTTAACATATATGAACGACTGTTTCAGTAAGTAACAGTTGGACTAATCTAATGGGATGTATCGCTAAGTCTCTAGTCAATTCTGTTTTGTTTCTCTCTACAAAGTGTCCACTAAGCTCCTATAACAGGAAATGTTGGTCTAAAGTTTTATTGGCCAACCAGACTACACCCTGGGGTCACCCGTGGTTGGGACTAGCCAACAATGGCCTGCAGAAATGGAGATGGGTCTAATTAGGGTGCTGAGACGTTGGGGGTGAGATGGGGTGGACGTGGAGAGATGATGACTGAAGTGGTCATAATGGATGGACAGATTTACAGGGCGAATAGCAGAATAGAATGAAAGAGGAAACAAAACCAATCTACTTGTATGGTTGGCTATTCGGTCCAGTCTAAGTTATGTTGGCTATTTGGTCCAGTCTAGTTTATGTTGACTATTTGGTCCAGTCTACTTGTATGTTGACTATTTGGTCCATTCTACTTGTAATGTTAGCTATTTGGCCCAGTCTACTTGTAATGTTAGCTATTTGGTCCTGTCTACTTGTATGTTGACTATTCGGTCCATTCTACTTGTAATGTTAGCTATTTGGCCCAGTCTACTTGTAATGTAGCTATTTGGCCCAGTCAACGTGTAATGTAGCTATTTGGTCCAGTCTACTTGTAATGTTAGCTATTTGGTCCAGTCTACTTGTAATGTAGCTATTTGGCCCAGTCTACTTGTAATGTAGCTATTTGGTCCAGTCTACTTGTAATGTTAGCTATTTGGTCCAGTCTACTTGTATGTTGACTTTTTGGTCCAGTCTACTTGTAATATTAGCTATTTGGTCCAGTCTACTTTATGTTGAATATTTGGTCCAGTCCACTTGTAATGTTGACTATTTGGTCCAGTCTACTTGTATGTTGACTTTTTGGTCCAGTCTACTTGTAATGTTGGATGTTTGGTCAAAGTTGGGAGATATCATTTAGCCCCATATTCAAAGACCTCGTCATAAATTGTAAATAATTTAAGTAATAGAGAGAATTATAAATACAAAGCTCTCATTGTATGTGCATATACCGTTGTCATGGAGACAAGCGGAGTAAATAAGATCCCAGAAATGTATCAAATTTCATGAAATAGAAATCAACTATAAGAGAAAATGTAGAGAAATCTGAAGAAAAATGTGATTAAATTAAATTCACAAACAGTGACACAAGTTTGGCTGTACTCATTCATTTAGATGTATACATTCATTTAGCTGTACACATTCATTTAGCTGTACACATTCATTTAGCTGTATACATTCATTTAGATGTATACATTCATTTAGCTGTACTCATTCATTTAGCTGTACACAATGTACACATTCATTTAGCTGTACACATTCATTTAGCTGTACACAATGTACACATTCATTTAGTTGTACACATTCATTTAGCTGTACACAATGTACACATTCATTTAGTTGTACACATTCATTTAGCTGTACACAATGTACACATTCATTTAGTTGTACACATTCATTTAGCTGTACATATTTTCTCTCTCCCGGCTTTCGGGACTCCATATTATCCGGCCTATGGAAAACAAATTATGTTTTTATTTTTAATAAAGAGATATTTTAAATGTTATTTGTAGAGGTTCAAAATAGATTCGGCCTATTTGGATTGTGGCTCTTGGACACGGTAGTTAGCCACAATAGGCCGGCTAATCTATGATCTATCGGATTAATTCCCATTGGCTACTGACATAGTGTATTTGTTTGCAGGTACATAGTCTGTTATAATAAACTGAACTGTTGAATTAGAAACACACCGTCTCTGAAACTGAACTAATGTGAAATACAAACATACTCTCATGTCAGACTGAACTAATGTGAAATACAAACATTCTCTCATGTCAGACTGAACTAATGTGAAATACAAACATTCTCTCATGTCAGACTGAACTAATGGGAAATACAAACATTCTCTCATGTCAAACTGAACTAATGGGAAATACAAACATTCTCTCATGTCAGACTGAACTAATGGGAAATACAAACATTCTCTCATGTCAAACTGAACTAATGGGAAATACAAACATTCTCTCATGTCAGACTGAACTAATGGGAAATACAAACATTCTCTCATGTCAGACTGAACTAATGGGAAATACAAACATTCTCTCATGTCAAACTGAACTAATGGGAAATACAAACATTCTCTCATGTCAGACTGAACTAATGGGAAATACAAACATACTCTCATGTCAAACTGAACTAATGTGAAATACAAACATTCTCTCATGTCAGACTGAACTAATGGGAAATACAAACATTCTCTAATGTCAGACTGAACTAATGGGAAATACAAACATACTCTCATGTCAAACGAAATATTTACAGAATAATATACCAGTATTTATCTTCACATTACATATCTGTATAAAATAGCATAGTATATGTTTCAGCTCTTACGATGTTTTCCAATATATATATACACGCGGTGCTTTTTAGAGCATTTTCGAAAAAAAATGCTCTATTGTCCCCGTTTTGTCTGTCTGTCTGTCTGTCTGTCTGTCTGTCATCACCCTAGATCTCAACAACCATAAGTCCTAGACCCATGATGTATATATCATTTTGTAGGTCTTGGCCAGCCAAGAAATGACTTTTTTCCATTTCGCGATCTGATCTCTCAGGGCCGTAAAAGGGGCCTTATAAAGTACCGTTTTTTACTATATAAGCTATATTAATAATGGACCGCCCTATATCTCAGCAACCATAAGTCCTAGACCCATGATGTATATATCATTGTGTAGGTCTTGGCCTTCCAAGTGTACATCAAAAGTCCATTTCGCGATTTGACCTCTCAGGGCCAAAATAAAAGAATTTTTTATGTACCGTTTTGCTTATATTTTAAATATAAATAATAAAAGCTAATCAAAGGGGTGTAATCATTATTTATTTTTGTAACAGTTATTCAACATGACTTACTTGTCCTTTTAATATCTTTTTTCAGATATATGCATTATACAATTGAATTTATAAACATTTCCAAAATTTACAAATATTTACAACATGAAAATGCGCTAACACGTCCTGTGTCCAGAATGGAACAGGCTTAATTGCTTGTTTTTTTTTTGTGGCGGACGCACCGGTACGGCGTACCGGCACCTTTTTCAATGTGGGAAAAAAAATTACTTTTTTTGTATTTTAACGTTTATTATTAATTTATTAAATTATTAATATGTTAAAATCGAATTATTTTAAAATTGCGCGCAATAAGAATTAAAATAGGTGCGAACTGGTAGTTAAAACTTCGGCGATTCATCGCTGAGTACCGGCACCTTATTTTTTTTTTACAAAAAGAACAAAAGCACTGTATATGTGTGTGTTTGTAAATAGCTAATTGTATTAGAATAATATTATCTGCATTGACCAAACTAATGACATTACATTCTTTCTATTCGTACAGGCTGACCAACTGACAGAAGAACAAATCGCCGGTAAGTTTTTTTTTTCTCTGTATTTCATTCTTTCTGGTAACTATTTTGTAGTGGTTTATTTTTAGAAATCACGTGTTATGCTCTTTGTTTTAGTCATATTCTGTTATTAAAAAAACCAACTTGCTGTTTGGAAAAGTACGTTGTGATTGTCTTACTGTAGTGTGCTATGTTGCACTTTATATATACATATAGACACAATGAAATATATTGCATAAAATCACAGTGTGATCTTACATTGAACTCTTCTTAAATCAGTGTGATCTTACAATGAACTCTTCTTAAATTACAGTGTGATCTTACAATGAACTCTTCTTAAATCAGTGTGATCTTACAAGGAACTCTTCTTAAATCAGTGTGATCTTACAAGGAACTCTTCTTAAATCAGTGTGATCTTACAATGAACTCTTCTTAAATTACAGTGTGATCTTACAATGAACTCTTCTTACATTACAGTGTGATCTTACAATGAACTCTTCTTAAATCAGTGTGATCTTACAAGGAACTCTTCTTAAATCAGTGTGATCTTACAAGGAACTTCTTAAATCAGTGTGATCTTACAATGAACTCTTCTTAAATCAGTGTGATCTTACATTGAACTCTTCTTAAATCACAGTGTGATCTTACATTGAACACTTCTTAAATCACAGTGTGATCTTACAATGAACTCTTCTTAAATCACAGTGTGATCTTACATTGAACTCTTCTTAAATTACAGTGTGATCTTACATTGAACTCTTCTTAAAAATCGTTATAAAAAGCAGAGGCGTATTTATCATGACCAATTTGGGGCCCCCTCGCCTATAAGGCATTTAAAAATGATCAGAATACAACAATAGTCAGAACACTCATGTATTATTTAACATGCATACTACATAGTTATGCATACTAGCTAGAACTTACAATTTTCAGTTTATTACAGTTATATAACTTTTTTTCTGCTCTTCAATTTCGCGAACGTGTCAACGTGCGCATTGAAATTGTATTCTAATGTCTCCTGTGATTCAATGCATAAAATAGACAAATCTCCCAGCCTACATTGGCTGATGGAATTCCGCAAGTAATTCTTGATCCTTTTCAACACAGAAAATGACCGTTCTCCATTTGCATTTGATATAGGAATGGTAAGAAAGATTCTTAGAAGGGTTTCCACATTGGGAAATGTACATTGTAGTCCACCCACTGCTATAAGCTGGTACATCTCTACCGCAGATTTAGCGCCTTCTTCTTTAGCGAAATGCAAAAACTGTTTGATTTCATCGGCAGTGGTATCAGAATTAACATCGTCTTTGTATTCTTCGATCAAGGCCGAGATCTTTGTGTTCAAGTCACCTACCTTGTCCTTGAAAAAAAGACTGAACAAATCATGTATACCTTTGTATGCTTCGATTCTATGATCAATTTCCGTGATCAATTTATCACATATGGCGTTTACTGTGTTAACAATAAAATTATCACGACCAGTTAAAATAACTTCCGGTTCATTGCTTTCATCAGAAAACGGTTTTCGCTTCTTCTTGCGGCTCAGTTCATCTAAATATTTACAGTCTTTGAGATCCTCGTTCATAAGCAATGCTGCTCGCTCTTCAATACGAGTGAAATCGTTTCGGACTTCGTTGTTAATAAATAGCTTCAGTGATTCTAGAAGATTTACACCAGCATCAGGATATAAATTTGAATTTTGCAGGGATTTGCTGGTTGCATTCATCCGCTGTAAAATTGTATCCCAATGAACAGTCATCAATGCAGTTTCAAAAAGATCCATTTTATTAGCAAGAGCGTTAGCCTCATTTCTAACAGCTGCCTTCTGATCACGATCTTCGGCTGCTTGAAGAAGAGCTTCCTGAATACCAATGTAGTTCTGATGCAATGCAAACACTGCATCCGCTCTAGCTGACCATCTTGTGTCCGAAACTTTCTTTATGGTGCATCCATTTTTGACTAGATGACTTTTAATGATGTTCCACCTGTGTGTGGATGCTGAGAACCAAACATAAACATGTTAAATAAAGTCAAAGTATGATACTGCTGAAAGCGAAGATTTTGCAGCGCATTACCAATTAGATTCAAGCTATGGCTGGAGCAGGGAAAGTAAACTGCATTGGGACTGTGTGCCTTGATTCGAGCCTGCAAGCCCGAGTATCTGCCAGACATGTTAGAAGCATATTGTCGTAGCTCTGTCCCCTGCATTTTGTTATATCTAATCCCCAGTTCTTCAAAACGTCTATTATCACTTGCTCCAGATTTTGAGCGTTATGAGCATAGATATCAACAAAAGTTAAAAATCATTCTTTAATTTCACCATCAATGAGAACATATCTGAGTATCACAGTTAGCTGGTCCACGTGGCTAACATTAGGTGTTGAATAAACAATCAAAGAGAAATATATCGATTTCTTTACTTCTGATATAAACTGATCTGACAGCATTGCCCATTATTTTAATAAATTCGTCACAAGTAGCATGTGACAAATAACTGACAGAACCACTTCCCTTGTTACCGTACCGTGCAATATGATTTGCTAAGAAAGGGTCAAATTTTGACAAGTAATTCAAGCAACTGGTAAAATTACCGTCATTGTTGGCATGACCACGAAAGGCCAAGCCTTCAGAGGAAAGAAACTGTACAGTTACTACAATCCTTCGTAGAACTTCTCTCCAGTATTGCCTTTCATCATCTGTTTGGCTATCTGTTCGTCAATACGCCCTTTTGCGTTCAAGCGTTTAGCGAAAGTGCACATTGCTTGAACGTGGCCATACGAATTCTCATGTTCAGAAATTTTGGCGGCAATATTTTTCAATCAGAACACCCGTTTGTTGAAAATTGACCAGCTTTACTTGGAAACAGTTTGCATACATAACAATACACGCTTCCACTAGTTTCACTGAACACTAACCATTCACGTCTTTCTTTTTGGCCATTTGCCTTGGTTAAGTAAAAGTTATGTTCAGACAAATGACGAAAATATTTTCTGCCACGATCTGTCATCAACATGCCAGCGCGTGAAAGGTCGCCAACATTTTTTGGTTTTAAATCCAAAACATAATTACGCATGGTTTCTGTCAAATTCGCTGGCCACATAGCAATATCTGTCAAATTTTCACTACAGTTGTTATCATCAACATTTTCACTACTCACGACCTCCGGTATAGGACCTTCAGCCGGTTGTTCAGGTTCTGTCAAGTCTGTTGGCTCGGGCTCAGAATCCATACTGGCTGTTGCCGAGATGACTGGACTTGGATTATTAGCTGTTATTTCTGTTTTAGTAGTTTCTGATGGTGGGATTACCGGTCGTTTCGCTAAAAATGTCAACAAGGCGCCTTCGTTTTTCGCATCTTCTGCTTTTCTTTTGGATATCACGCTTTTTTGCACCTGAGGGATATTGTCTCATAGACATAGTTTTAATGAAACGATTGTGTCGCAATCAGCCACAACAGTAAAGGAATATTGATCAATGATCATTCATCCGCACAAAGCGTAGTGAGTAGCAAGAACAAAATTATCAAAATAGTGTAATAAACTGGCAATTAACAATTAGTTATTGCAATTTGCAAAAAAATTAAAATTTGAATTAGAATTATTAATTAAAATCTGTGACGAAAGGTGCGCCAACTACTGGTACGTACCGTACGTTACTTGTCACTTCGAACACTAGCGCAAACTTTATTAATACGTCACAGCAAGCAAGACACAGTCAACCACCTTCGACAACTCGCATTGTTTACCAGTCTGAAAGACTATTTATAGATTTGTGGAATTCCCAAAACCCTCACAGCAACCGGATTTTTTTATTTCTTTTATAAAACCAGGTTTTTGGGGCCCCTAAATTATCTGGGGCCCTAGGCGCGCGCCTAGTGCGCCTAGGCCTAAATTCGCCACTGATAAAAAGTAAAATGGCCATCATTAAGGAAAATTTAAAATGAAATAGACCTGCGGCGGGAGGGGGGGTAGCCTCCAAGTCCCTCTGAGATAGTGTTGTTTTAGTCCCAGGTCATATCTTAGTTTCAGTTTTTATTTCGTTTTTTTCTGTAATAATTTCAGTTTTCGTCTAGTTTTAGTCTTGCTTCTAATTTAAGTTTTAGTTTTAGTTCTCGTTGACGAAAAGTCAACATTTTCGTCAACGAAGGTTGTAGTTTTAGTTTTCGTCAACGGAAACAACACTACTCTGAGATACTGTTCTCATTGGTCACTTTCCCTACCTGGGGGGGGGGAGATGGTAGGTTCAACAGACTTTACTTGGGTCCATGCAGATCCGGTTTGATTTTTGTGGGGGCCCTGGACAGAGGTTTAAGGGGACTCCTTACAAATACATTGGACAAAAATTGTACTGCAGGGAACCAGGGACCCTATGGGGTCGTTCTAGTTGTCACTGTCCATAAGAACGGTCCTATCTGTCCACCCACAGATAAATATTTTTTTTTTCCTTTTAAAATGTTTTTGTTTCTTTTTCCGAAATCTGAGACACCTGCACATCACAATTTATTTTCATTTATTTTAACTTCCGTAATGTAAAATGGAGAAGTATTTAAATTGGCCTAAATTAAAAAAAAAAAAAAATTGCTGACGCAGACTTTGTTGATAATAGTATAATCTAATCACTGTGTTTTCATCTATCTCTGATTTATACAGTGCTTTTTTCTAGCGGAATGCACCGGAACTGCATTCTGGCACCTTTTTTCCCTATTCAAAAGTTTACTCCGCTATATTTTCAGTGTTATTTCTTTACTAGCTTTACCCTGCAAAACCTTTGCATAGAGTTATATCCCCCTTAGGCTTGATCGGTAGGCTAGGTTATTTTTGGTTTCGGGCAGGTCCGATTTTTTCATGACTGTATTTTTAACTGGAATACTGCTGTATTAATTCTTTACTTTCGATCTAACGCAGAACCCAAACCGCTATTATTTTATTAGATGGCACGACGGACATAATTAGGAGTTCCGGTACCTTTTTTTTTATAAAAAGTACACTGGATTTAAGTAGGGCGTGCCAAGCCAGCGGGCACCTTGCTGCCATGATAATATTAATGAGACCCATACAAAGAATTACTTAATCCTTTAGCCTGCTTGTTGTATTATTTGAAATCAGATTTATCTGTATAATATGTGGCCCACCGCAACTCGTTTTCCTCTGATGCGGCTCGGTTACGTTGAAAGTTTGCAACTCCTGTTGTTACCACCCATTACTATCCACTACTATCACATTGATATACCTACAATTTTAGGTTGGTTGGTTGTTCCGCATAGAAATCCACATCGTTGAACTAAAATATACGAAACTTGAAATGGTAATTCATCGAAAGCCTAGGAATGCATGCAGCTATTTATTTATTTTACATTGTCGGGACTTATGCATTTTTGCATTTTATTTTACTAATTTTAATATTTTTTTACATATTTTAAGAAAAGTGACCAGTTAAAAACAATATAAAGAATAAAATGACTTGTGTCCCATACAATTTGAATGCTAGCAATGTTTCAATAGTCACACATATGACTGAATGCTAGCAATGGTTTAATAGTCACAATATTACTGTGAACTCTCCCCCCACCCATCCCCTTTTGATTTCACAGGTCAAATTATTTCATCTCTTTGATAAGAACACTATTAGCACAAAGCCTTAACAAAAAAGTAGCAGCACAATGTAGTACACATAATTTCGGCCAATTAAACTTCATGTTTTTATGAGCCTAGCAAATTTAAAATAAAAACCAGTTTAAATGATTAAGAAGAGGTGTCACATGGCACCTCGTTTCCCGGGCAACGCCGGGTATGAAACATCAAGTTTATTACACTTAAAACCGATGACAAATAAATATTCTTATATATACCTTACCCCATTAATCCCACAACCAAGTGACATAGATAAGCTACTACTTTCAACATCAATAAAAATCAACATCGTACTAATTATACTATAAATCTCCAAACTCGATCTGAAAGATCTGCCTAAGAAAATACACTCATACCTCGCTATACGGCCGCTCTTTATACGGCATTTCGCTATAACGGCCTTCATCATTTATGGCACGTTTTCGATTTACGGCCTAAAATGTTTCGCTATAACGGCCAAAAAAAAAAACACTTTTGTACAAAAGTGAAAAAATATTGATTATTTTGGATAATGCACCAGGGCATCCTACCTAATTTATCCGAACTACCTGAAGATGTTATGATTGAGTACCTTCCGAAAAATACAACAGCACTGATCCCACCAATGGATAAGGGTGCAATAGGCACTTTTAAGGCACATTACCTACACCGAACTCAACTCAGCATAGGGGAAACCGATGGTGAATCTTCAAGTAAAACATTTTGAAAAAACTATAACATTAAGGATACTGTTGACAGCATCAGTGAATGATTTAAGGAATTAAAATTGACAACAATGAACCATGTATGGAAAAAAATATGTCCAGAATGTGTAAAAATAATACTGATGCAGACAGAAGCGTACCTAGGGAGGAGGTCCAAATTCAAAAGTCCCCCCCCCCCCGGCCTTAGCTTGAGGGGCCGCCAAATATTTTTTTTACATTAAATATAAAGTACATTATCTCATGTCATGTTGTCGAATGTCAAAATGCAGGGACCTCCAAAGAGGGGCCCTAAAATCCCTAGGTTCGGCACTGGATACAGAAGTTCTTCCTGAAATTAGGCAAAATATTTTGAATCTAGTAGAAGATTTCGGCTTGGAAAGTTAGAACGAACGTGATGTGCTTGCTCTACTTGAAGCTGATAGGGAACATCCTCCTTGAAAACGATTCTGACGTCAGACGTAGCGCTCAATTTCTCAAGGAATTAACTCAGTCATTAGCAGTTATAACTCATTGAAGAATGAACTAGACAAGAAGGCAAGACAAACAACGTTGCACAATTATTGTAAGCCAGGCCCATCCTTACCAGCGGAAAATGATGACGTCATTGATCTTCAGGTTACCATTTCTTCATTGTCTTCATTTAAAAAAAAATTATACATATTCATATTTTATGTAACATGAAATTGTTTCATTTTCGTTTATAGACTATTGTTGATTGTTGGAGTTTGTTATTATTTTATGTACAAATGTATGTAGCTTTAAGTTAAATGAAATAAAAAGAGAAAATACATTTTGAATGATAAACCATGTTACATATTTAAACCTATCTCGTCGAATTTGTATGGATTTGTACTAGAGCAATTGATTCCCTATACGGCTTTTCGCTTAGCGGCCAAATTTCGTGGAACGTATCTAGGCCGTAAAGCGAGGTATGGGTGTACACATAGATTCCACGCATGCGCAGATGTGCGCATTTATGATTCTTTGGTCGAAACATAACAATCTCTAATCCAATCATCTGGCCTTAATCTAAATGTTACTCTATAAACTTGCAGCAAACTTTTCAACGTGTTGCTAGATCCGAAGCCGTTATTGATCTCTCGGAATCTTATTTCTAAGTAATCGATTTTCTTTTTACATCACTCAACTCAACATGTTGCACGAGTATGTAAAGCTCATCAAAGCTCCATCTGTGACAATCTGGAATCGAATCTACACTCATTCTGCCTACATTCAACTCCTTGACAAAAATATGCCTCTTTTCCTAGATAGGGGAGCTAGTTCTATTTTTTTTTTTAGATACACTTTTTTTACGTTAAGTTATCTTTTCCTTGCATTCGTAAACAATGCGCTTATGTTTGCATATGCCGGTGGGGGAAGGGGTGAGGTGGGGAGGGGGGGGGGCAAGCCTGACCGTTCAGGGCCACTTTCCGTTTAATTTTTCTTACGTTATAAATAGCCACAACATAATTAATAACATTTTCTCCCTAATCGGCCGATATTGTCCAGTACGTCTGCCAATAGTAAATCATTTAGTAAATAACACAGTGGCTGATGCTCACCATACAAGGCCGCTGTTAGGGGGTGGGGCTGCGAACCAAACTCTTGTAGGGGACACTTACCTTGTGGGCACCTGTTGGATCAGTTATCTGTTTTAAATATGATACAGTGAGAGGTTTATGTGATATGTGTGACGGATGGCCGATTGGTGTCGATGATTGACTGTCGATCTGAGAGTCATGGGTTCGATCCTCGGTAAAAGCCAAGGGGAATTTTCCAGGTGCTAGTGAAAGATGGTTAAAGTCTTTAAAGGTGGGGAAGTAAGGGTAGCAGGGCGTTTGCTAGACCACACCCTTTATATGCCGTGTTGATAGAAACCGTTGAATTCTACACTTCATCTGCCCCGATGGCTCTTAAGGATTAAAGGTTTTTTTTTCTTTTGTGAGTTATAGGAGGGACATCTGTTAGTATATATTGTAAGTGTCCTAAAATTAGCTGAAGGAAGCCCTGCACTAGCTGAATGATAAGAGCATACAATTAAAAGTGTCTTATACATATTAAATTAACCATTTCTAAATTTTAAAAAAAATACGTTCATATCTAAAAACAATTTTACTAATAAATGAGTTTACAAAATTTGCAAAGATAGATTTAAAAAAAAAAAAACTGTTCCCTCTCCTTATCTGTGATTGAAACCTACTTGGTAGTCTTCCGCTGTGGTTCTCGGGTATTTCCCTAAACGTCTTCATTTATTTGTATGGAAAAGGTTAATATATTTTCTTCCTTAGATCGATCAGATAATATATTGTCTTCCTTAGATAGATCAGATAATATATTGTCTTCCTTAGATAGATCAGATAATATATTGTCTTCCTTAGATCGATCAGATAATATATTGTCTTCCTTAGATCGATCAAATAATATATTGTCTACCTTAGATCGATCAGATAATATATTGTCTTCCTTAAATCGATCAGATAATACATTGTCTTCCTTAGATCGATCAGATAATATATTGTCTACCTTAGATCGCAGATAATATATTGTCTTCCTTAGATCGTTCAGATAATAGGCCTATATTGTCTTCCTTAAATCGATCAGATAATATATTGTCTTCCTTAGATTGATCACATAATATATTGTCTTCATTAGATCGATCACAAAATATATTCTCTTCATTAAATCGATCACATAATATATTGTCTTCATTAGATCGATCTCAAAAAGATAAAGTTTAGCTTTAAAACTAAAAACAGTTATACTATTTTATTTTCATTTCCTTGTAAACGTTAAATGATTGTTATCAGGTGTTCGATAATAAATATTGTCCACAAGCCAAACTTCATTTTCTAATTCAGCCAGAATTTTTCTCTTTGCTCTGGAAATTAAGATAGAATTTTTTAGTTCTACGAAGCGGCTGTAAACATTAAAAGATAGCAGCCATCTTTCGTCACACCATGGGACAAATCACTGGACAACTTATCGATTTCATCTCTTTTTCGCAGCAATTTTAAAGTTTATCAATTTGTAACATTGTTCAAATCACACACTAAAATTGTCCCCACATTTTCACTAATTGCACCAATACAAATTTAATTCATTTTGCGTAACATAGAAACCAGTGTGATCAGTTGAAGCATTTTTGTATTACCTGGATACTAAATGTTATCCACTCTGTAGACATGCCAATAGCAGTATGATTATTCTCGAACTAATTTATAAAAAAGTTAATGTATACACATATATCCATATATTAATAAAAATAGACAGCATATAATATTATCAATAGGTATATATGTAACAAAATATTAGAACATTTAAGAAAATAAAAGGGAAATAATCCATTAACAATATAAAACACAAGGTCATATCTGAGTTATTCATCATTAATCCATGTATATCTTTGCATTCATTTAAAAAATATTTTTTTTTAATTGCAAGAATGAGTTAGTGTGGATTGATTTTTTCTTGTTTTGAAAATAGATAGATTCAGAATTTGTTTTATTAAAAATTCAGATGTTAGATTTTATTTTGATTAATAAAAAAAATACTTAAGTGGTAATTAAATAAATATCTTAATAAATTCTCATTGAATTATGATTTTTCTATTGTATATTTCAACAAAACAGAATTTAAGGAAGCCTTCAGCTTATTTGATAAAGATGGAGATGGTACTATCACAACAAAAGAATTGGGTACAGTCATGAGGTCATTGGGTCAGAATCCCACAGAGGCCGAGCTACAGGATATGATTAATGAGGTTGACGCTGATGGTCAGTTGTAACATTTTTTTTTTATTATGTTAAACCATTACAGAATATATTTATTTAAAATTTATTTATAACTAATAAAATATGAACATCTGAATTGTAATATGAATATCTGAATTGTAATATGAACATCTGAATTGTAATATGAACATTTGAATTGTAAAAGAACTCAAAATCTTTTTAAACCAGGTTTTATTTTATCTATAAATTATTTTTTTTTTTCACCAAATATATTTGAGCCTGAAAAGCAATATAAACATTACAAATATTTATTAACAAAATTTTACCAATCTAAAAATTAAAATCATGTATTAAAAGTGATACATTTAAATTTTCAGGAAATGGAACAATAGATTTTCCAGAATTCTTGACCATGATGGCCAGAAAAATGAAAGATACAGATTCTGAAGAAGAAATCAGAGAGGCATTTAGGTAAATTGCTATGATGCAAAAAGTTTACACATTTTTTTTTTTTAAATTTTACAGTAAATTAGGAACTTACAAATAGGGTAAGATATAATTCCAGATGCGGCTCTCACAAACCTCTTGCTTGACCACTTCTGACATATCTACTGACCAATACTAATTGTAACATTTCTGAGTAAATGGGATCATAAATAAAACTATTTTCATTTTTTTTTTATTTTGTTAAAAAACCTCTTAGTCTTTTACTTTGTTGTTTTAAAGGGTGTTTGATAAAGATGGCAACGGTTTCATCTCAGCTGCTGAGTTACGTCATGTCATGACAAATTTAGGAGAGAAACTGACTGATGAAGAGGTTGATGAAATGATTCGAGAAGCTGATGTTGATGGTGATGGACAGGTCAATTATGAAGGTTTGTATTTATTTAAGTATAATTTTCATTTTTCTAATACTTATTAAATAGAAAGTGAAATAAAAATATTCTTAATAATCAAAATGAGAAAAAAAAAAGAAAATTTAATTTTACTTCAGAATCCAAATTTTATCCATTCTTGCAAGTCTTAAAACTGATTAAAACTGAAAATTGTTCCAGTAACATGGAAGTGATTTTTATATTATTATCTATCAAGGATTGATCAATTCATGGATTTCATGAACTTAATTTTTCAAATGTATATTTTAATAGTAAATTCACGTTATTTTTATCTATATATAAATAATATTTTTGAATGGGGAAAAGTTAAAAATAAACACTTATAAACAATGTTTCAGGTGATTGTATTCTGATAAAGCATTTTGTTCATGATGCGAAATTCGCTTCAAATTCACATTACAATTTTGTTCACATTTTGGGTCAATTAGTTGTTGAATTATGATCATGATAAATGTAAATGATAGTTGTTCCTTTAGTTTTACTTTTACTAATCTATTGTTGGCAATTAAAAGACTTAACTATAGAATAATACAAATAAATTTATATACATAAAGGAGGTAAGGTTTTGTAATGTTTTAAAATTGTACTAATATTTTATTAGCATCACACTTCAGAATAAAAATTAATTTAAAGTAAATATAATTTATAACACTTTTGTTATTTTTCAGAATTTGTTTCAATGATGTTATCAAAGTAACACAAGTTGAACTAATGCAGTTGTTGTTTTTTTTTTTTTGTAATTCAACTGACCAATGTACTCCATGCATCATTCCAACAATGTCCTTTACCTGGTCATACAATTGTAGATCTTATTAAAACGTTGGACTCATTTATTCAGTCTTTTTTTTATTACTGTAAACATTTGTATTTTTTCCTTCTCTGTTCTATATGAAGTTTACAAACAATTATTGATCATTTTTTACATTCACTAAATTGATGGGCTAGAAATGTTTTGTTGAATGAGAATTTATCATTTTAAAAATAAAATATTGCTGCTTAAGACACAAAATTTATGAATTAAGGTGTTCTTTTATTGTTGTCGTTGTATTCAGGGCTGTATTTAGTGGGCAAACTAAGTGGCTGCCTATATCACCACTGGTGAAGGGGCTTCCTTTAGGGAAAGTAAAGGATGATGCAAGCATGTGTTTGAGCCCCTGACTAAAATGATGAAACAGTGGAGGGGGGAGGGGAATAAGGCCCAATGATAAACTGCAAACTGTTACCTTAACAGAAGATTTACCTGTGAAACCATAAATGTAACTTTTCCTATGGAACCCCCAAGATTTGGCCAACCCCCCCTCTTTGATCCTGGCTGTTGTATTAGATTTAGCAAAAAGTAAAAACTACAGTATGTTCTGTTATTGGGGGTGGGAGAGATCTAGAAATGTTGAAGAGTACTTTTGATCATTTCTTTGACTTTAAAGTGTATTTCATAATAAAGTAATTTTTACTTAAGTCTTAGAATATCATAAAAACTGTTTTTACATGAGGAATTCCTGCCCTTTTTTATGGGGAACTAAAAAGACGCAGCGGCGTAGCGTGGGTATCTGTGTATCGGCCGCCCAAGGCGGAAGACGATTTTGCCGCCCTCTCATTTAGGTAGTTCAATTTTGCGGCCCCCCCCCCCTTAAAAAGTAATAAAAAGTGCCGCCCGGTGCGGACCGCACCCACCGCCCCCCCCCCCCCAGATACGCCACTAAAAAGACGACATTATACACATCAATCTACTATTATATAAAGACATGACTTCATACACATCAAACTACTATAATAGAAATATTTTGCAACCGCTGTTAAAAAATGTGAGGTTCATAAAATAAAAAGAATCTACAGAGGAAAGTTAGGAAACTTTTAGTGAAAATATTTTAATTTTGGAACCACTCTTGTATGGTGTAACCTAGTTTTTGTAAATATATTTTTATCTCCCTTTACTTATAAATGTGAAATTGTTTGCTGCCATCTACACAAATAACACTTTTTGATGCTTCTCTGATTACAGTGATCTGAGATTTTTTTTCCAGAAATATATTGCTTTTAATGTATTTATTTGGTAATGTACTTAGGTTTGCCCGAATTAAGATGAAAAAAAATCACTTTTAAGTCCAGAAAACACAGGAGAAATATCCGTTATCACTAAACATCTTGTTGTAACCATGTTTTCATTTTTGTTGGTTAAATTTTTGTTTCTTTACGTTGCCATTAAACGCTGAGTATAAAATATTAGTATAAAGTATAAGTATAAAGTAGTAGTATAAAGTATAATTATATAATAGTGGTATAAAGTTTAAGTATAAAATAGTGGTATAAAGTATAAGTATATAATAATGGTATATAAAGTATACGTATAAACTAGGAATATAAAAGTGTAAGTATAAAATAGTGGTATAAAGTATAAGTATAAAATAATGGTATATAAAGTATACGTATAAACTAGGAATATAAAAGTATAAGTATAAAATAGTGGTATAAAGAATAAGTATATAATAATGGTATATAAAGTATACGTATAAACTAGGGATATAAAAGTATAAGTATAAAATAGTGGTATAAAGTAGAAATATAAAATAGTGGTATAAACTAGGAATATAAAAGTATAAGAGATTCATCTCAGAGAAAGAATGGCATCATAGTCTTATTATCATCCCACCGGAATCTAGATCTGCGGATCAAGGAATGGGAGTTTGAATCTTCAATGTTCTCCCCAGCAGCATAATGATTTGTTCTTGTGACCAGGTTTGAGGAGCCGGAGCCGCTACTTTTTGCTGGAGCCAGAGCCGAAAAAATCTGGCGGCTCCACGGCTCTTAAATGCTTTTTTTTTACAGCAGAATTTTTTTTTTAGCTTTAAAATTGCAAATTTGTTTGAACCATAAGTCCTAGACCCATGATGTATATATCATTTTGTAGGTCTTGGCCTGCCAAGTGTACATCAAAAGTCTATTTCGCGATCTGACCTCTCAGGACCGAATATAAGAGTTTTTTAAGTACCGTTTTTTTGCTTATATTTTAAATATAAATAATAAAAGGTAATCAAAGGGGCGTTATCATTATTTATTTTTGTAACAGTTATTCAACATGATTACTTCCCTCTCTATTTATCAAAACTCATATGCGTGGAGCAAAATCTATGGCTGTAACCCGGAAAAAAAATACGGATTTCGTCCGGCGTAACCGTAGCCACTGCGTACACGAAAATGCTCTAAAGTGTCCTTTGTCCGAAACGGAAAAGACTTAAATTGCTTGTTTTGCTAATTGTCACAGCTTCTGTGGTTACCTCTCAAAATGATCGTGTTTTATTTATCACACGTTTTACATTTATTAAAGGATGAATTAGGAGAGTTGTGTATGAATTTTCGCGTCATCTTGTGTTTGTTTTCTCCCTCAATGACGTCATTACGTTCAAGTTTGGATGTGTTTTTGGCGCCTGTGTGTGTTTATTAATAGTAAAAGTTGAAGGTTTTCCCATTTCGGCCAATCAAATCACAAGTAAAAATGCAAACATTCCATATGTTTCTGAACGTTATTATTTCTTTTTCCGATTTTTCACAAAATTGATCGCATTAGACAATTGCCCACAGAAGTCCACAGAAGCCCATAGAAGTCAATTGTGTTTCTCACAACGAACAACACCCATAACGAACGCTCCACTGTAACAAGTACCGGTGTACTCCATAAAGAAGCAAGGCATCAGTAATTCAGATATATACATAAGAGTAATGTGAAAGGGGAATAAAGTCGAATGTCTTGTGAACCTTAAATAGTTAAGGCAACCCACACCCCCTACTCCCTTCCTGTTAAGAGAAATATTATTTATATTTTTTTGGCTTAACGAAATCAAAATAATTTTATGTTTAGTCTTTTTTTTTCTTTTATCTGAACCGTGTTGTTTCTCAGGAGTTTTAATACGAGTTTATTTGGGAAATGTTATGAGGTACACATTTCGGCAGGATAGAATTACTAACAGACAGTCCAGGGTTAACATGGCTTAACAGTCAGCTGTGACGGATTATATGGAACCCAAGTATCCTAGCGGCTACTCTAACAGTGTCTTTGTCAATAGAGCTCAAGCGCTAAATGTACCTTCAAATATAACCCACATATGTACCCTACCTAGGGTTCAAGGTTACGTAACAATGGCTCGGAATATGTATACTTCTTTCTAAAGTATCTACTCACCACAGTGGACTGAAATTTCTATAGTCATTGAGACACATTCGTGTACACAATAACAAACGTGTGCAGTAAATAAAACAAACAGTAGTAAAAGTATATCAGATTGTGTACAGAGAACTCAAGATTTATTAAATATTATTTGGATTGAACACTTAACACCATTTGCAATAATTATAACGATAGAATGAACTTAATGCAGAGATAATTTTCTACAAATATATTTTTTTCATCCGGAATTCTTAAATCGTCACGTTTAAGTGTCAGCAATGGGTTCAATTATTTATTTGTTAATAAACGTATGACAAACTAAAATAATGTTCTGCTCAACGTCTTACATCTCATTGGTACAAACATTTTTGTCTTAAAGGCAAATACTTCATTTCATGATTTATATTTATTACATAAGTCCAATCACAATTAGCTGCACATTTACTTTATTCATTTTGAACAGATTTAACTCTTAATCATTTCTAGAGTAAATAGGATTGGAATCTTTTCCCTAAAAGTCTTCTAGCATCTAATGTAGGACAAAAATATAATCAGTTCTTAAAAACATCAGTTTGAAGCTAAATCCAGTTTTATTCTCCATATTTTTCAGTCTAGTGTTGTCTAATTAATACATAATATAATAAATGGATTTTGACTTTGTTCATTACTTTTAAGACACACTTAAATAATTTATAATCTGTTTCTGGTTCACTCAGATTTCTGGCGACTAAATGTATTACGCAGAACCGTGACAATAAGGTGTTCTTTTAATCATTATAATAAAATGAAATAAAAAAAAAACGAATTTATAAAAATTAAACAAAAAAAAATCTTTTATCAAAATGTACTCCAAATTAAAAATATATTTCCTTCGGCTTAGATCAAACAAATATTTATAATAATTACATGGACTAAAATAAGCGACAGCGCCAAAATGTATAAATTATTTCGTTTCTGGCGCCCACGCTTTAATTTATTTATATGTATGAAACCAATGTATTTATTGAGGTGGGTTGGGCACATATCAGTACAGTAGACCAGAGCCCTTCATTGGGTGTAGAGAGGTGTAGTACAGTAAACCAGAGTCCTACATAGGGTGTAGAGAGGTGTAGTACAGTAAACCAGAGCCCTACATAGGGTGTAGAGAGGTGTAGTACAGTAGACCATAGCCCTACATAGGGTGTAGAGAGTAGTAGTACAGTAAACCAGAGCCCTACATAGGGTGTAGAGAGTAGTACAGTAGACCAGAGCCCTACGTAGGGTGTAGAGAGTAGTACAGTAGACCAGAGCCCTACATTGGGTGTAGAGAGTAGTACAGTACACCAGAGCCCTACATTGGGTGTAGAGAGTAGTAGTACAGTAGACCAGAGCCCTACATAGGGTTAGGAGTAGTACACAACACCAGAGCCCTACATGAGCTGTAGAGTAGTACAGTAGACAAGAGCCCTACACTGGGTGTAGAGAGTAGTACAGTAGACCAGAGCCCTGCATTGGGTATACAGATAAGTAGTACAGTAGACCAGTTTTATGGTCATTTTTTTTGTCTTTTGACTGACTACCTTATGCAATACAATTGGGTTAAAACACAACACATTGTAATGTTCTTGAGAAACAATATTTTCAATGTAAGTGATAAAAGGAGCTTAAAATTTCCAGTGAAAGTTTAGTTATAATTTCACATTAGGCAAATTAAGGGAAACCTATTATAGTAATATGCAATGGTTCGCTTTCAAAATTTGAGTTATATCCCTTGCACCGTATTCAAACATTCCGTAGCGAGGGAAAGGGGTAAGGAAAGGGGGGGGGGATTGAATGCTAAAATGCTAATTTTATTTTACAGAGTTTAGATCAGCCAGGACTTGATATAAAGTTGATAAAAGCCGTTTTCTGTTGTTGTTTTTTTTTTATAATAAATCTATGAAAGAGTCAATTAAACAATGATTCGATTCTAATAAATGGCCACCACTGGTATACACTTGAACATACTAATGTCTATTTATAGAACATTTAATTGTATTATTTTATGTATGGACAATTTTTTTTGTTTTGTTTTGTGAGAGTCAAGATTAGATGCAATTTTTAATTACAATATACTGCCGTCCTTCCATTGTACAATTACTACTAGGTTATTAATACAACATTATAGGAACTCCATTATTAGCATTACATTTTATGCACTACATTATTCGCATTGCACTATGAGTACTACATTATTAGAACTATATTATTTAATTGCGCTGATACAGGCGTAAAGCAGTAAACATGAAAAATTCAGAGTGAACTTAATGTGGATCGCTGACATCAATTTATCAAGTGACGTCAGTTATGCAAAAAGTATCAGTTTATTCATTTCAGCAACTCAAATGACATTGACTGAGTGACCTCAGTTACACAGTTGATATCAGTTTATTGAGTGACCTCAGTTACACAAATGACCTCAATGTAAATAACACGACATCAACTTTCACCAGCGTGTTTCACTGCAACTTGTCAAACAAACGACATGTAGCTTCAGACGACATTATCAAAGAGACAAACCTTCCCGTCTTAACCAATCATATTTTGATAAATGAGCTGCATGATAATAAATCGACGTTAAGTACAGTTTGAGAAACATGGTGTTGTCCACAATAAATCCACGTTTAGTACAGTTTGAGAAACATGGTGTTGTCCACAATAAACCCACGTTAAGTACAGTTTGAGAAACATGGTGTTGTCCACAATAAATCCACGTTTAGTACAGTTTGAGAAACATGGTGTTGTCCACAATAAATCCACGTTTAGTACAGTTTGAGAAACATGGTGTTGTCCACAATAAACCCACGTTAAGTACAGTTTGAGAAACATGGTGTTGTCCACAATAAATCCACGTTTAGTACAGTTTGAGAAACATGGTGTTGTCCACAATAAACCCACGTTAAGTACAGTTTGAGAAACATGGTTTTGTCCACAATAAACCCACGTTAAGCACAGTTTGAGAAACATGGTGTTGTCCACAATAAATCAACGTTAAGTACAGTTTGAGAAACATGGTTGTCCACAATAAACCCACGTTAAGTACAGTTTGAGAAACATGGTGTTGTCCACATTAAACCCATGTTAAGTACAGTTTGAGAAACATGGTGTTGTCCACAATAAACCCACGTTAAGTACAGTTTGAGAAACATGGTGTTGTCCACAATAAATCAACGTTAAGTATAGTTTGAGAAACATGGTGTTGTCCACAATAAATCAACGTTAAGTACAGTTTGAGAAACATGGTGTTGTCCACAATAAATTTTTAAACTGTTATTCATTCTACAAAGGTCTACCATATATAAAATTACCAAAATATGGTGTTCGTATGTATACAAAGATTACTTTCAGTTTGCTTTAATTTTGGCACTTTGATAAAATTTGCCATTCCCTCATATAGACAATTGAAAAATTGAGTTTTAAAAGAATATGTCAGGGAACTGTTAAAAGAATATGTCAGGGAACTGTTAAAAGAATATGTCAGGGAACTGTTAAAAGAATATGTCAGGGAACTGTTAAAAGAATATGTCAGGGAACTGTTAAAAGAATATGTCAGGGAACTGTTAATCCCAAACACGTTGCAATAACGTCTGCTGGTGTAAAACATGAGGACTAGGGGGACATAAGGGGTAATACGTCGCGCAATTTTAGCCCCCTTCCTGGCCCACCTGAAATATCGGGCTGAAGGGCCCCTATGCTGGTAGCCATTCCCATGTTTAGGCCTTTTACAAGGGAAATGTTTAACCTATGACCCGGAAGTATTTCGTGCCGCCGCCGTTATGTAGGTCAGTAAGTGTCCTGTACTAATTGGTGTTCCCGTGTATGCAACAAATGAAACATTGAACTAGGACTTTGATGCTGACTTAAAGTATTTACATTTGTAATTGACACATTTGAAATGAAGAGTAAAAGTCACTAGACAATTGAAACACACCGTATCAAGATATCAGAATCAGCTGCAGACAATTGAAACGCACCGTATCAAGATATCAGAATCAGCTGCAGACAATTGAAACACACCGTATCAAGATATCAGAATCAGCTGCAGACAATTGAAACACACCGTATCAAGATATCAGAATCAGCTGCAGACAATTGAAACACACCGTATCAAGATATCAGAATCAGCTGCAGACAATTGAAACACACCGTATCAAGATATCAGAATCAGCTGCAGACAATTGAAACACACCGTATCAAGATATCAGAATCAGCTGCAGACAATTGAAACACACCGTATCAAGATATCAGAATCAGCTGCAGACAATTGAAACACACCGTATCAAGATATCAGAATCAGCTGCAGACAATTGAAACACACCGTATCAAGATATCAGAATCAGCTGCAGACAATTGAAACACACCGTATCAAGATATCAGAATCAGCTGCAGACAATTGAAACACACCGTATCAAGATATCAGAATCAGCTGCAGACAATTGAAACACACCGTATCAAGATATCAGAATCAGCTGCAGACAATTGAAACACACCGTATCAAGATATCAGAATCAGCTGCAGACAATTGAAACACACCGTATCAAGATATCAGAATCAGCTGCAGACAATTGAAACACACCGTATCAAGATATCAGAATCAGCTGCAGACAATTGAAACACACCGTATCAAGATACACTAATCCCCCCCACCCCCCAATCCGCCGTCCTTTATACCACGCCATTGTTTCAGTGATCATGATGACGTCATACAGTCATCAGAATATCAGCTTTACACTTTTTTTTTCCCCAGTGGCCTTGTACGGTAAAGAAAGCATGACGTCATCAAGCTGAACTGAATCACGTGACACACACCTCATACTCTGAGTCCCTGGGCACATGGACATAAATAAAATAATAAAAATGACCTGGCCTCACGCTATGAGTGACGGGACTGACGGTGGTGTGGTAAAGTGCTTGACTGTCGACCTGTGGATCCCTGGTTCAATCTCCAGTGAAGACAACTGGATATTTCGTCTCATGTGGTGTCCCCAAGGCCATTGTAATACCGGCCATGGAGGAGATGAAAAAAGGGCACCATAAAAACTGTCACATAGGACCTGAGAGATTTTATCTCATCCTTACAGGGGTCCCCACACAAACGCTGTGAGTGGATAGCGGCCTCGAGGCTGAATGTACGATGTGGAAGTCTCAGACATTGGGTTCGAATCTATGGTCTTTGATTAAGTACATGGCCATGTGGATTAAAAGATAACTCCTTGAACCAAAGACGTTTTCCTGAAATAAGACCTAATCACTAAAATGATGAATATAGGTGAATTAATTAATTAATGAATTAGTTTCAAACTAAGACCTGTTAACAAATATTTATATATAAAAAGAGAATAAAATTGTTTAAAAACGTTAAATTAATAATTTAAATGCACTAATTAGTTCTAAATATTTCCTTGGACCATTCAACTATCTATTTAATTGTGGGTCTCGAACTAGTTTGGTCTACAAGTTATGTTTCTGCATTCCTTGCCAGTTGAATTGGCCTCAATGCGCGGGGCCCAGGACAAATATCAAATGTGGTGCCTTCAGCCGTAAGTTTAGTGGATGTATCGTGTCTCTATAGCGATCTAGTTGTTGTTTATTGTAGCTAAGTTTAGTAGATGTATCGTGTCTCTATAGCGATCTAGTTGTTGTTTATTGTAGCTAAGTTTAGTGGATGTATCGTGTCTCTATAGCGATCTAGTTGTTGTTTACTGTAGGTAAGTTTAGTGGATGTATCGTGTCTCTATAGCGATCTAGTTGTTATTTATTGTAGCTAAGTTTAGTAGATGTATCGTGTCTCTATAGCGATCTAATTGTTATTTATTGTAGCTAAGTTTAGTAGATGTATCGTGTCTCTATAGTGATCTAATTGTTATTTATTGTAGCTAAGTTTAGTAGATGTATCGTGTCTCTATAGCGATCTAGTTGTTGTTTACTGTAGGTAAGTTTAGTGGATGTATCGTGTCTCTATAGCGATCTAGTTGTTGTTTACTGTAGGTAAGTTTAGTGGATGTATCGTGTCTCTATAGCGATCTAGTTGTTATTTATTGTAGCTAAGTTTAGTGGATGTATCGTGTCTCTATAGCGATCTAGTTGTTATTTATTGTAGCTAAATTAAAAATGGATTCTTAATTTTAAGACGTTGTACGGCCTTTGCAGATGTTTATTCATAAATAATTATGGGATACACTTCAAACTCCATTTGCAGCAACAAGTGCTATGTACGTGTCACGTGCACTGCACTCATTATGCCATGTACTCATAACAATTCAATCAAGATTACTATAAGTCTGGATGACTCAATACACACTTGTAATGTTTTAGTTGAAGAGTCGGAAAAAAATAGTTACATAATACAAGTAGGATGTTTAACTTGGTTCTAATTGTTTCCTCCTCTTCCCCCCCCCCTTGGAGTGCAAGTTTTAATTTTTTCTGCAATCGTATAGTGGGGCTCTAGGACTTTCTCAAGCAGTTCTGGACTAGAGGAAGAAAGCTATTAGTACATAATGCAGTCCCCACCACCCCTTTTCTCATCCGTGTGCCCCCCCCCCTCTGCCCCCCCCCCCCCCCACGATGTCTCATTACCAAATACAGAACTACGTGTATTTTTAAAGATTGTTGTCTGTCTGTGCGATCTCAAGTTGCCAGGGACAGATCTTTTTTTTCCGATTTTTCTACAAAGAAAGAAGTACTGACTTCTCCTATTGCTTTCTGTGACCAAATGTATTTTTAGTTTCTGAGTCTAACCTACCACTGAGCAAATTTAGGGTGTTGGTCTAATATTTGTATACTGAATTGTACACGTTAGTATCATTGACTTGATTGAAGTGAGCTGTAGTGTATCGGGACTCATTTCCCTTTTCCAGGAATTGTTTTATTAATACCGTAAAGGGGGAGGGTTAGAATGTGGAGTTCTTAGAAATGTAAAATATTTAAAACTGTAAAATTGCTTTTGAAGTGAGTTGGTTTTTGGTAATAAAAGTACTTAAAAAGTTGTCAAGTTGAGTTGGATGGTGTGTATATGTTGACATAAAAGATATCAAAGTACACTACCCAAATGTCAAAGAGATGTGACATTACTTTCATTAAGTACTAGAACTTTGGGTTATTTTGTGCAATTTTCACGTGATAGACTGTGTCTATCACATTCCCAATCTCGAGAAGTTTCCCGCAGCAATAACCATTAGGCCAGACATGGGTAAAGGTCAGCCATGTACATCCCTATCGGCCATGTACGGCGAGTTTTAATGTTTGATCCGTCCCTTCACTCGCTACAATTTGTTCACGTCAATGACGTTTACATTTAGTTCATGTATTGTAGTTGATACATTAGTTCATGTATTGTAGTTGATACATTAGTTCATGTAGTGTGTTGATACATTAGTTCATGTATTGTAGTTGACACATTAGTTCATGTATTGTAGTTGATACATTTCGTACATGTATTGTAGTTGATACATTAGTTCACGTATTGTAGTTGATACATTAGTTCATGTAGTGTATTTGATACATTAGTTCATGTATTGTAGTTGATACATTAGTTCATGTAGTGTAGTTAATACATTAGTTCATGTATTGTAGTTGATACATTAGTTCACGTATTGTACTTGATACATTTCATACACGTATTGTAGTTGATACATTAGCTCATGTATTGTAGTTTATATATTAGTTTATGTATTATAGCTCATACATTAGTTCGTGTAGTATAGCTCTAATTCATGTATTATGCTTCATATATTAGTTCTCGTATTATACTTAATATATTAGTTCTCGTATTATAATAGTTTATATATTAGTTCATGTAAACATTCCACTCTTCTGCTCTTGATCTGTTACATTAGGTACTTCTAGAGTCATAAACTACTGTTGTTAGGTACTTCTAGAGTCATGAACTACTGTTGTTAGGTACTTCTAGAGTCATGAACTACTGTTGTTAGGTACTTCTAGAGTCATGAACTACTGTTGTTAGGTACTTCTAGAGTCATGAACTACTGTTGTTAGGTACTTCTAGAGTCATGAACTACTGTTGTTAGGTACTTCTAGAGTCATGAACTACTGTTGTTAGGTACTTCTAGAGTCATGAACTACTGTTGTTAGGTACACAGTTTAAAACTTATGGGTGCGTCGGGAAGAGGGTTTGGTGGGGGGGACAGTGGGGGACAGTGGGGGGGCAGTGGGGGACAGTGGGGGGACAGTGGGGGGGGACAGTGGGGGGACAGTGGGGGGGACAGGGGGACAGTGGGGGGACAGGGGGGACAGGGTGGGGGACAGTGGGGGGGGGACAGTGGGGGGGGGGGACAGGGGGGACAGTGGGGGGGGACAGGGGGGACAGTGGGGGACAGTGGGGGGACAGTGGGGGACAGTGGGAGGGACAGTGGGGGGACAGTGGGGGACAGTGGGGGGGGACAGTGGGGGGACAGTGGGGGGGGACAGTGGGGGGGACAGTGGGGGACAGTGGGGGGGGACAGTGGGGGGGGACAGTGGGGGGACAGTGGGGGGATAGTGGAGGGGGACAGTGGGGACAGTGGGGGACAGTGGGGGGACAGTGGGGGGACAGTGGGGGGACAGTGGGGGGACAGTGGGGGACAGTGGGGGACAGTGGGGGACAGTGGGGGGACAGTGGGGGACAGTGGGGGGGACAGTGGGGGACAGTGGGGGGGGACAGTGGGGGGGACAGTGGGGGACAGTGGGGGGACAGTGGGGGGGACAGTGGGGGACAGTGGGGGACAGTGGGGGGACAGTGGGGGGGGGACAGTGGGGGGACAGTGGGGGACAGTGGGGGGGGACAGTGGGGGACAGTGGGGACAGTGGGGGACAGTGGGGGGGACAGTGGGGGGGACAGTGGGGGGACAGTGGGGGACAGTGGGGGACAGTGGGGGGACAGTGGGGGGGACAGTGGGGGGACAGTGGGGGACAGTGGGGGACAGTGGGGGGGACAGTGGGGGACAGTGGGGGGACAGTGGGGGACAGTGGGGGACAGTGGGGGGGACAGTGGGGGGACAGTGGGGGGGGACAGTGGGGGACAGTGGGGGGACAGTGGGGGGACAGTGGGGGACAGTGGGGGGGACAGTGGGGGGACAGTGGGGGACAGTGGGGGGGGGACAGTGGGGGGGACAGTGGGGGACAGTGGGGGGACAGTGGGGGGGGACAGTGGGGGACAGTGGGGGGGACAGTGGGGGGACAGTGGGGGACAGTGGGGGACAGTGGGGGGGACAGTGGGGGACAGTGGGGGACAGTGGGGGGACAGTGGGGGGGACAGTGGGGGGACAGTGGGGGACAGTGGGGGACAGTGGGGGGGACAGTGGGGGACAGTGGGGGGGACAGTGGGGGACAGTGGGGGACAGTGGGGGGGACAGTGGGGGACAGTGGGGGGGACAGTGGGGGACAGTGGGGGGACAGTGGGGGGACAGTGGGGGACAGTGGGGGGACAGTGGGGGACAGTGGGGGGTTAACATTGAACGAGGACAAAAGAAATCCAAATGAATATTTCTTGTTATAATATCTTGAACCCCAGACCGACAACCATCTTTGTAAGACGACGTACATTTTTATAGGTCTTATAGAAACACAATATTTAAATAGATCATACAGACATAGAGACAGACATATACTAAAACATATACAAACACATTATTATGGACATAGATATATTGCAATAAATGTACAAACACAGTATAGACATACACACATATATTGAATCGCATATACAGACATACATATAATGAAGCAAATATACAGACATACATAGACAGACATATATCGAAACACATACACAGGCTGACAGACATGCAGAAACACACCCCTCCAACTATTGTGTTTATTGAATCATGTTTGACTTACCATTTAATGTCTCATTCTTTCACCAGTGACGACTCATACAAAAAAAAAAAAGCCCCCCCCCCGGTCAACCCCCTCACCCTCTCCTCGCTAATGACTCTTTTGTCTACCAGATTTAAACAAACAATGTTCCCAGGTCCCTTGACCTGTGACAAGGAAATGGGGTCAGTCTCGCACACCTGCATCATCAACATGCTGTTTTTCCAGACATCTAGAGTATTGTCCCCTTCTCCTCCCCTCCCCTTTCCAGTCTTTGTTGTCTCCCTCCACCTTGGCCCCTTCTCTGTCTATTTCCGTCCATGTCACGTGGTTCTAGCTGTGCTACATCCGGTCAAAGAAGACAATAGTTTGTACTTATAAGTTTATATTAACAATGATATTTATTGTTTCCCTGACCCCTCATTTTTAAAAAAAATCTGTTTCTTGTCATCTTCTGTCGTAACCTCTGCCAAACATTTGGGAAGTTTAAAAAAAAAACAACATCATATCAGATGTTGATATCATGTTGCAGATGTTGATATCATATGTTACAGATATTGAAACCATGTTGCAGATGTTGATATCATGTGCTGCAGATATTGATATCATATGTTGCAGATATTGATATCATATGTTGCAGATATTGATATCATATGTTGCAGATATTGATATCATATGTTGCAGATATTGATATCATATGTTACATATGTTGAAACCATGTTGCAGATGTTGATATCATATGCTGCAGATGTTGATGTCATATGTTGCAGATATTGATATCATATGTTGCAGATATTGATATCATATGTTGCAGATGTTGAAACCATGTTGCAGATGTTGATATCATATGCTGCAGATGTTGATGTCATATGTTGCAGATGTTGATATCATATGTTGCAGATATTGATATCATATGTTGCAGATGTTGAAATTATGTTGCAGATGTTGATATCATATGCTGCAGATGTTGATGTCATGTGTTACAGATATTGATATCATATGTTGCAGATATTGATATCATATGTTGCAGATATTGATATCATATGTTGCAGATATTGATATCATATGTTACATATGTTGAAATTATGTTGCAGATGTTGATATCATATGCTGCAGATGTTGATGTCATGTGTTGCAGATATTGATATCATATGTTGCAGATATTGATATCATATGTTGCAGATATTGATATCATATGTTGCAGATATTGATATCATATGTTACATATGTTGAAACCATGTTGCAGATGTTGATATCATATGTTGCAGATGTTGATATCATATGTTGCAGATGTTGAAACCATGTTTCAGATGTTGATATCATGTTGCAGATGTTGATACCATGTTGCAGATGTTGATATCATGCTGCAGATGTTGATATCATATATTGCAGATGTTAATGTTATGAGGTCACGAAATAAGTGGAAAATTAAGATGGATCTGAGAGTCCTGGGTTCGATCCACGGAGAAAACCAAGGAAAATTTTCCCGATCATAGGGAAATTACCACAAGTCCACCCAGCTTTTAATGGGTACCTGAATTAAGTTGGTGAAGTAATGGCGGTAGGGCGTTGTGCTAACCACACAATCCCCTTATATGCCAAGATTACAGCCACACAATCCATTTATTTGCCAAAGGTTACAGCCACACAATCCACTAAATACTAAAAGAGTCATTCCAACAAACCACTAAATACCAAAAGAGCCATTCCAGCGAACCACTAAATACCAAAGAGTCATTCCAGCAAACCACTAAATACCAAAGAGTCATTCAAGCGAACTACGAAATACCAACGGGTCATTCCTGAGGACCACGAAATACCCAAGAATACCAACTTTAAAATAAAAAAAAAATCATTTACAAAATGCATAAATAAAGTTGTAAAGACGCCAAGTGTAAATTACCTTAAATAGGTAAAGACACCAAGAGTAAATAAATAAATTAATGGACCTATATAGGTAAAGACACCAAGAGTAAATAAATTAATGGACCTATATAGGTAAAGACATCAAGAGTAAATAAATTAATGGACCTATATAGGTAAAGACACCAAGAGTAAATAAATTAATGGACCTATATGGGTAAAGACACCAAGAGTAAATAAATTAATGGACCTATATAGTTAAAGACACCAAGAGTAAATAAATTAATGGACCTATATAGGTAAAGACAGCAAGAGTAAATGACCAAACATAGATATTCACACGCACTTATGGCATCATTAGAAGAACCTTGCCTCCCTCCACATTTCCCCCGACCCCCGGATTCCCTCTTCAGTTTCTCAATGGTGACGGGGGTGAGAGGTCAAATTGGAGATGAATGTGAAGTGTAAATAAGGGAAGGTGGCGAGGGAGGGGGGAGTAGGTCATTAGCCACATCTTTTATTTTTCTTACCTGCTAGTGTAAGGACTAAAGACAACAAATGGCTGACGGATTACAAAATGGTCGAGCATTGAGTGACTTGTTGTGACAGAGTTCCTGCCTGTTGTTGGTAGACAGAACTGTCTTCCTGCTGCACTGTGTTATGGAGGAACATTCACTGTCACAGCGCTTCATGGGAACATCGCATTCTGCCTCTATATGTCAGAATGACATCTGAGTGTCAATGGTTGGTGTGTGTGGCGGGATGGTAGAGCAGGGAGGGTCGGGTACAGCTGGTGTGAATATACTTGCATATTTATTTAGTACATTTCTTCAACATTACATTGCATGGTAGAGAGTAACCTGCTGCGGCCTTCATGTCTCTAGGTCTACAATCTTCGTGGCTCATGTCTCTAGGTCTACAGTCTTCGTGGCTCAGGTCTCTAGGTCTACAGTCTTCGTGGCTCAGATCTCTATGTCTACAGCCTTTGTGGCTCAGGTATCTAGGTCAAGCCTTCGTAACTCAGGTCTCTAGATCAACAGTCTTCGTGGCTCAGGTCTCTAGGTCTACAGTCATCGTGGCTCAGTTCTCTAGGTCTACAGTGTTCGTGGCTCAGGTCTCTAGGTCTACAGTGTTGGTGGCTCCGGTCTCTAGGTCTACAGTCTTCGTGGCTCAGGTCTCTAGGTCTACAGTCTTCGTGACTCAGGTCTCTAGGTCTACAGTCTTCGTGGCTCAGGTCTCTAGGTCTAGCCTTCGTGGCTCATGTCTCTAGGTCTACAGCCTTCGTGGCTCAGGTCTCTATGTCTACAGTCTTCGTGGCTCAGGTCTCTAGGTCTACAGTCTTCGTGGCTCAGGTCTCTACGTCTACAGTCTTCTTGGCTCAGGTCTCTAGGTCAACAGCCTTCGTGGCTCAGGTCTCTAGATCAACAGTCTTCGTGGCTCAGGTCTCTAGTTCTACAGTGTTCGTGGCTTAGGTCTCTAGGTCTACAGTCTTCGTGGCTCAGGTCTCTAGGTCTACAGTCTTCGTGGCTCAGGTCTCTATGTCTACAGCCTTCGTGGCTCAGGTATCTAGGTCTAGCCTTCGTGGCTCAGGTCTCTATGTCTACAGTCTTCGTGGCTCAGGTCTCTAGGTCTACAGTCTTCGTGGCTCAGGTCTCTACGTCTACAGTCTTCTTGGCTCAGGTCTCTAGGTCAACAGCCTTCGTGGCTCAGGTCTCTAGATCAACAGTCTTCGTGGCTCAGGTCTCTAGGTCTACAGTCATCGTGGCCCAGTTCTCTAGGTCTACGGTGTTCGTGGCTCAGGTCTCTAGGTCTACAGTGTTGGTGGCTCCGGTCTCTAGGTCTACAGTCTTCGTGGCTCAGGTCTCTAGGTCTACAGTCTTCATGGCTCAGGTCTCTAGGTCTACAGTCTTCGTGGCTCAGGTCTCTAAGTCTAGCCTTCGTGGCTCATGTCTCTAGGTCTACAGCCTTCGTGGCTCAGGTCTCTATGTCTACAGTCTTCGTGGCTCAGGTCTCTAGGTCTACAGTCTTCGTGGCTCAGGTCTCTACGTCTACAGTCTTCTTGGCTCAGGTCTCTAGGTCTACAGCCTTCGTGGCTCAGGTCTCTACGTCTACAGTCTTCTTGGCTCAGGTCTCTAGGTCTACAGTCTTCGTGGCTCAGGTCTCTATGTCTACAGCCTTCGTGGCTCAGGTATCTAGGTCTAGCCTTCGTGGCTCAGGTCTCTATGTCTACAGTCTTCGTGGCTCAGGTCTCTACGTCTACAGTCTTCTTGGCTCAGGTCTCTAGGTCAACAGCCTTCGTGGCTCAGGTCTCTAGATCAACAGTCTTCGTGGCTCAGGTCTCTAGGTCTACAGTCATCGTGGCTCAGTTCTCTAGGTCTACAGTGTTCGTGGCTCAGGTCTCTAGGTCTACAGTGTTGGTGGCTCCGGTCTCTAGGTCTACAGTCTTCGTGGTTCAGGTCTCTAGGTCTACAGTCTTCGTGACTCAGGTCTCTAGGTCTACAGTCTTCGTGGCTCAGGTCTCTAGGTCTAGCCTTCGTGGCTCATGTCTCTAGGTCTACAGCCTTCGTGGCTCAGGTCTCTATGTCTACAGTCTTCGTGGCTCAGGTCTCTAGGTCTACAGTCTTCGTGGCTCAGGTCTCTACGTCTACAGTCTTCTTGGCTCAGGTCTCTAGGTCAACAGCCTACGTGGCTCAGGTCTCTAGATCAACAGTCTTCGTGGCTCAGGTCTCTAGGTCTACAGTCATCGTGGCTCAGGTCTCTAGGTTTACAGTGTTCGTGGCTCAGGTCTCTAGGTCTACAGTGTTGGTGGCTCAGGTCTCTAGGTCTACAGTCTTCGTGGCTCAGGTCTCTAGGTCTACAGTCTTCGTGGCTCAGGTCTCTAGGTCTACAGTCTTCGTGGCTCAGGTCTCTAGGTCTACAGTGTTGGTGGCTCCGGTCTCTAGGTCTACAGTCTTCGTGGCTCAGGTCTCTAGGTCTACAGTCTTCGTGACTCAGGTCTCTAGGTCTACAGTCTTCGTGGCTAAGGTCTCTAGGTCTAGCCTTCGTGGCTCAGGTCTCTAGGTCAACAGCCTTCGTGGCTCATGTCTCTAGGTCTACAGCCTTCGTGGCTCAGGTCTCTATGTCTACAGCTTTCGTGGCTCAGGTATCTAGGTCTAGCCTTCGTAACTCAGGTCTCTTTGTCTACAGTCTTCGTGGCTCAGGTCTCTAGGTCTACAGTCTTCGTGGCTCAGGTCTCTATGTCTACAGCCTTCGTGGCTCAGGTCTCTATGTCTACAGTCTTCGTGGCTCAGGTCTCTATGTCTACAGTCTTCGTGGCTCAGGTCTCTAGGTCTACAGTCTTCGTGGCTCAGGTCTCTACGTCTACAGTCTTCGTGGCTCAGGTCTCTAGGTCAACAGCCTTCGTGGCTCAGGTCTCTAGATCAACAGTCTTCGTGGCTCAGGTCTCTAGGTCTACAGTCATCGTGGCTCAGGTCTCTAGGTCTACAGTGTTCGTGGCTCAGGTCTCTAGGTCTACAGTGTTGGTGGCTCCGGTCTCTAGGTCTACAGTCTTCGTGGCTCAGGTCTCTAGGTCTACAGTCTTCGTGACTCAGGTCTCTAGGTCTACAGTCTTCGTGGCTCAGGTCTCTAGGTCTACAGTCTTCGTGGCTCAGGTCTCTATGTCTACAGTCTTCGTGGCTCAGGTCTCTATGTCTACAGTCTTCGTGGCTCAGGTCTCTAGGTCTACAGTGTTGGTGGCTCCGGTCTCTAGGTCTACAGTCTTCGTGGCTCAGGTCTCTAGGTCTACAGTCTTCGTGACTCAGGTCTCTAGGTCTACAGTCTTCGTGGCTCAGGTCTCTAGGTCTAGCATTCGTGGCTCAGGTCTCTAGGTCTACAGTCTTCGTGGCTCAGGTCTCTAGGTCTACAGTCTTCGTGGCTCAGGTCTCTAGGTCTACAGTCTTCGTGGCTCAGGTCTCTAGGTCTACAGTCTTCGTGGCTCAGGTCTCTAGGTCTACAGTCTTCGTGGCTCAGGTCTCTATGTCTACAGTCTTCATGGCTCAGGTCTCTATGTCCACAGTCTTCGTGGCACAGGTCTAGGTCTACAGTCCTCGTGGCTCAGGTCTCTAGGTCTACAGTCTTTGTGGCTCAGGTCTCTAGGTCTACAGTCTTCGTGGCTCAAGTCTCTAGGTCTACAGTTCTCGTGGCTCAGGTCTCTAGGTCTACAGTCTTCGTTGCTCAGGTCTCTAGGTCTACAGTCTTCGTGGCTCAGGTCTCTAGGTCTACAGTCTTCGTGGCTCACGTCTCTAGGTCTACAGTGTTCGTGGCTCAGGTCTCTAGGTCTACAGTGTTCGTGGCTCAGGTCTCTAGGTCTACAGTGTTGGTGGCTCCGGTCTCTAGGTCTACAGTCTTCGTGGCTCAGGTCTCTCGGTCTACAGTCTTCGTGACTCAGGTCTCTAGGTCTACAGTCTTCGTGGCTCAGGTCTCTCGGTCTACAGTCTTCGTGACTCAGGTTTCTAGGTCTACAGTCTTCGTGGCTCAGGTCTCTAGGTCTACAGTCTTCGTAGCTCAGGTCTCTAGGTCTACAGTCTTCGTGGCTCAGGTCTCTAGGTCTACAGTCTTCGTGGCTCAGGTCTCTATGTCTACATTATTCGTGGCTCAGGTCTCTATGTCTACAGTCTTCGTGGCTCAGGTCTAGGTCTACAGTCCTCGTGGCTCAGGTCTCTAGGTCTACAGTCTTCGTGGCTCAAGTCTCTAGGTCTACAGTTCTCGTGGCTCAGGTCTCTAGGTCTACAGTCTTCGTTGCTCAGGTCTCTAGGTCTACAGTCTTCATGGCTCAGGTCTCTAGGTCTACAGTCTTCGTGGCTCAGTTCTCTATGTCTACAGTCTTCGTGGCTCAGGTCTCTAGGTCTACAGTCTTCGTGGCTCAGGTCTCTAGGTCTACAGTCTATGTGGCTCAGGTCTCTAGGTCTACAGTCTTCGTGGCTCAGGTCTCTAGGTCTACAGTCTTCGTGGCTCAGGTCTCTAGGTCTACAGTCTTCGTGGCTCAGGTCTCAAGGTCTGCTCTCACTAAGGTCATTGAGTTGATTTCTTTTATCATACTTTGATTGAGGCCGTTGTGGTTCTGTTTAGGGGGCTAGGCCAACATTGTCTGTGGCTCTGTACTGTTTAGGGGGCTAGGCCCACATAACATGTGTCTCTTTTCTGTTTAGGAAGCTAGGCCCAAATAACATGTGGCTATATTCTGGTACTTGGATAAAATTAAAAATTAATATTTATTTTTGTAAAATCGTCCCAAAATAGTAAGGGATTTAAATAAATTAATACTATAGTAATAAATCAAAGATATCCAACTGTTATCGTATTAGATTTAAAATGGCCAAACATTATCATACTAGATTAAAGATGGCCAAATATTATCGTATTGAGTTAAAGGTGGCCAGATATCATCGTATTGAGTTAAAGGTGGCCAGATATCATCGTATTGAGTTAAAGGTGGCCAGATATCATCGTATTGAGTTAAATGTGGCCAGATATCATCGTATTGAGTTAAAGGTGGCCAGATATTATCGTATTGAGTTAAAGGTGGCCAGATATCATCGTATTGAGTTAAAGGTGGCCAGATATTATCGTATTGAGTTAAAGGTGGCCAGATATTATCGTATTGAGTTAAAGGTGGCCAGATATTATCGTATTGAGTTAAAGGTGGCCTGATATCATCGTATTGAGTTAAAGGTGGCCAGATATCATCGTATTGAGTTAAAGGTGGCCAGATATTATCGTATTGAGTTAAAGGTGGCCAGATATTATCGTATTGAGTTAAAGGTGGCCAGATATTATCGTATTGAGTTAAAGGTGGCCAGATATCATCGTTTTAGATTAAAGATGTCCGAATGTGGCGGTTTGTTGAAGTTGATGGCACTCACATAGAAAATTAAAAAAAATATATACAATTATTAATTCAATTTTATCCATATTGGCCTCTTTAAATCCAATAATGTAATTTTTTACAATGCCAATGATTCTTTAATAAAGGAACAGGCTTAAAATAGTATCACGTTTACATTGACGGCAAAATACCAAAATACAAAATTCAATCTTGATTAATGCCGTGTCAGTGCGTGCATATTTTCAGAAGAATATAACGTCAATGTGATGTTGACAGTCTAGTTTAACAAGTTAATTCACTATAACTATAAGTGTTTTACTGTGCACAGATTACGAGACATCAGCAACATTCATTTAAGAATCACTGTACTGTTTCACTTCATCCCTCTGACCTGTCAAGCAGACAATTTTCTGGTTCTTCTTGTCTGATATCACATAACTATTTTTATTTCTTCACCTGTTTGTTTTTTTTTAGGTTTTTCTAGTAAATATTTGTGGTGATAACGTATTTCATTGACAATGGTTGATACCTTCCACCACCACCCCCACCACCACCCTCCACAAATCGTCACTCAGAGGGACATTAGTTTCATGTTCATCACACCTGCAAAAACATTTTATTTTTTTACACCCACTTGCTTATTTAACCATTCACTCGATGGGGGGAAAAAGTCTGTAATAACAAATAGAATGCGGCGCTCCTTCTATTTACACAACAAGTTAGCATTGCGACAATGGCAGTTTGTGATGTGCTAGATAAAACACAGATTTGCCACAAGTAATTAATATCTAGCAGCGATTTACGTTGTTGATATCTTCACGTTGAATGTCAAAAAGAATTCAACATAATTATCATTAAATATCCTAAAGTTATATGATGTCATCATGTCATTTGAAATATAGAAGTAGAGCTGGATTAAGGTTAAATGTAGGCCTTAGACCTTTACCACAAACACAATTAAGGCTAGTTTGGAAGACCACAAAAAAAAAAAAAAACGAATTATCTGTGTATCGTATTTTGTCACTCCACATTTCATACAATCATGATTGTTTCCAGAAAATGCAAAGAGTGGATTATATGACGTTTAACTGTATAAAGTCAACGCTGAAAAATGCAAAGACTGGATTATATGAAGTTTAACTGTATAAAGTCAACGCTGAAAAATGCAAAGACTAGATTATATGAAGTTTAACTGTATAAAGTCAACACTGAAAAATGCAAAGACTGGATTATATGACGATTAACTGTATAAAGTCAACGCTGAAAAATCTCAGAGAATCTTTTTAAACGAGGGCTGAGTATTTCCGGGGTCAAATGCCACATAGCCTCATCAACCTCATTATGGCTGAATCGGTCTTGTATAGACGTCATTATTCATCATGATGTTACCCCAACTTTTATGTCTAGTATGACATATCACGTCTGAAGTCATTCTGCGTTTTCATGTATTCATACATGACTTTATGTCTTAATGCCATCTCATGCTTATATGGCATCACTCATTTATTGTTCTTTCATGTGTTTGTGTCATTCTGTCTTAAAAGTCTTCCCAACTCTTTACACATCGGTACGTTTTTGTAACATTCTAAAATCTCATCTCAGTCTTTTGATCGTTCCGTCTTATGCCACATATTAATGTTATGTAAAGTTTGAATATATATCCATGTGTTATGCCATCAATATGTCCCCCTCACATCTAATGCCATCAATATGTCCCCCTCACATCTAATGTCATCAATATGTCCCCCTCACATCTAATGTCATCAATATGCCCCCCTCACATCTAATGTCATCAATATGTCACCTTAATCTAATGCCATCAATATGCCCTCCTCACATCTAATGTCATCAATATGTCACCTTAATCTAATGTCATCAATATGTCCCCTTAATCTAATGTCATGATTGTCATCAATATGTCCCCCTCACATCTAATGTCATCAATATGTCCCCCTCACAACTAATGTCATCAATATGTCCCCCTCACATCTAATGTCATCAATATGTCCCCCTAACATCTAATGCCATCAATATGTCCCCCTCACATCTAATGTCATCAATATGTCCCCCTCATATCTAATGCCATCAATATGTCCCCCTCACATCAAATGACATCAATATGTCCCCCTCACATCTAATGACAAAAATATGTACCCTTAATCTAATGTCATCAATATGTTCCCCTTACATCTAATGTCATGATTGTCATAAATATGTCCCCCTCACATCTAATGTCATCAATATGTCCCCCACACATCTAATGTCATCAATATGTCCCCCTCACATCTAATGACATCAATATGTCCCCCTCACATTTAATGTCATCAATATGTCCCCCTCACATCTAATGTCATCAATATGTCCCCCTCACATCTAATGACATCAATATGTCCCCCTCACATCTAATGACAAAAATATGTACCCTTAATCTAATGTCATCAATATGTCCCCCTTACATCTAATGTCATGATTGTCATCAATATGTCCCCTTCACATCTAATGTCATCAATATGTCCCCCTCACATCTAATGTCATCAATATGTCCCCCTCACATCTAATGCAATCAATATGTCCCCCTCACATCTTATGTCATCAATATGTCCCCCTCACATCTAATGTCATCAATATGTCCCCCTCACATCTAATGCCATCAATATGCCCCCCTCACATCTAATGTCATCAATATGTCCCCCTCACATCTTATGTCATCAATATGTCCCCCTCACATCTAATGTCATCAATATGTCCCCCTCACATCTAATGCCATCAATATGCCCCCCTCACATCTAATGTCATCAATATGTCCCCCTCAAATCTAATGCCATCAATATGTCCCCCTCACATCTAATGTCATCAATATGTCCCCTCACATCTAATGACAAAAAATATGTCCCCTTAATCTAATGTCATCAATATGTCTCCCTTACATCTAATGTCATGATTGTCATAAATGTGTCCCCCTAACATCTAATGTCATCAATATGTCCCCCTCACATCTAATGTCAACAATATGTCCCCCTCACATCTAATGCCATCAATATGTCCCCCTCACATCTAATGTCATCAATATGTCTCCCTCACATCTAATGTCATCAATATGTCCCCCTCACATCTAATGACAAAAATATGTCCCCTTAATCTAATGTCATCAATATGTCCCCCTTACATCTAATGTCATAATTGTCATAAATATGTCCCCCTCACATCTAATGTCAATAATATATCCCCCTCACATCTAATGTCATCAATATGTCCCCCTTACATCTAATGTCATAATTGTCATAAATATGTCCCCCTCACATCTAATGTCATCAATATGTCCCCCTCACATCTAATGCTACAATATGTCCCCCTCCCATCTAATGTCATCAATATGTCCTGCTCACATCTAATGTCATCAATATGCCCCCCTCACATCTAATGTCATCAATATGGCCCCTTACATCTAATGTCATGATTGTCATAAATATGTCCCCCTCACATCTAATGTCATCAATATGTCCCCCTCACATCTAATGTCATCAATATGTCCCCCTCACATCTAATGTCATCAATATGTCCCCCTCACATCTAATGTCATCAATATGTCCCCCTCACATCTAATGACATCAATATGTCCCCCTCACATCTAATGCCATCAATATGCCCCCCTCAATTCTAATGTCATCAATATGTCCCCCTCACATCTAATGTCATCAATATGTCCCCTCACATCTAATGTCATCAATATGTCCCCCTCAAAACTAATGTCATCAATATGTCCCCCTCACATCTAATGTCATCAATATGTCCCATCACATCTACTGTCATCAATATGTCCCCCTCACATCTACTGTCATCAATATGTCCCCCTCACATCTAATGCCATCAATATGTCCCCCTCACATCTAATGTCATCAATATGTCCCCCTCACATCTAATGCCATCAATATGCCCCCCTCACATCTAATGTAATCAATATGTCCTCCTCACATCTAATGACATCAATATGTCCCCCTCACATCTAATGTCATCAATATGTCCCCCTCACATCTAATGTCATCAATATGTCCCCCTCACATCTAATGTCATCAATATGTCCCCCTCACATCTAATGTCATCAATATGTCCCCCTCACATCTAATGTCATCAATATGTCCCCCTCACATCTAATGTCATCAATATGTCCTCCTCACATCTAATGTCATCAATATGTCCTCCTCACATCTAATGTCATCAATATGGCCCCCTTACATCTAATGTCATGATTGTCATAAATATGTCCCCCTCACATCTAATGTCATCAATATGTCCCCCTCACATCTAATGACATCAATATGTCCCCCTCACATCTAATGCCATCAATATGTCCCCCTCACATCTAATGTCATCAATATGTCCCCCTCACATCTAATGTCATCAATATGTCCCCCTCACATCTAATGTCATCAATATGTCCTCCTCACATCTAATGTCATCAATATGTCCCCCTCACATCTAATGTCATCAATATGGCCCCCTTACATCTAATGTCATGATTGTCATAAATATGTCCCCCTCACATCTAATGTCATCAATATGTCCCCCTCACATCTAATGACATCAATATGTCCCCCTCATATCTAAAGTCATCAATATGTCCCCCTCACATCTAATGTCATCAATATGTCCCCCTCACATCTAACGTCATCAATATGTCCCCCTCACATCTAATGTCATCAATATGTCCCCCTCACATCTAACGTCATCAATATGTCCCCCTCACATCTAATGCCATCAATATGCCCCCTCTCAATTCTAATGTCATCAATATGTCCCCCTCACATCTAATGTCATCAATATGTCCCCTCACATCTAATGTCATCAATATGTCCCCCTCACAACTAATGTCATCAATATGTCCCCCTCACATCTAATGCCATCAATATGTCCCATCACATCTACTGTCATCAATATGTCCCCCTCACATCTAATGTCATCAATATGTCCCCCTCACATCTAATGCCATCAATATGTCCCCCTCACATCTAATGTCATCAATATGTCCCCCTTACATCTTGTTGGATTAATATGCCCCCTACATCTAATGTTATCTATATGCCCCCTTTATATTTTACGTCGTCAATTTGCCTCTAACATACAATATCATCATTATGCCCCTTCACATAAAATGTCATTAACATGTCCTATTCATCTAATGTCATCAATGTGCCCCCTTACATTTACTATCATTAATGTGTCCAATTAAATCTATGGTCATCAATATGCTCTCCTTACATCTAACTTCCTGAAATGATAATACTACACGTATAAATGTCATCGCATTTCTCGATGTCATGCCATGTCAGGAAAATACTACACGTATTTATGTCATCTCACCACCCGTTGTATTTTTATTCCCTCACCATCCCGGGCCTCCCCGTGTCCACGACCGACATTCCCTTCCCACCCCTTCTTCCCTTCCCACCCCAACATCCCAAGTCTTGTGTCGTCGTATCGTCATTTCCTGTCTCACCTGGCCAGGTATAACAAGATTTACAGGCACGCGGCAAAGTCTTGAGACTTGTTCCCCCCCCCACCCTCCCTCATCCCACACCTACGCCTTGGTCTGTGACAACACAGAAATGGCCGTTTCATGTCCCGCGAGATCAGCCGGGCTGACGGAGCTGTCGTCTTGGCACGCGATGCCAGTTTGTCTTTCTCCCCATGCAACCCCCATCCCCCCTTCGTGGACTGTGTGAAGCTTTAAGTGCCAGGATGTAAGTGCATGCGATCTAAGCAAGTCATCCAGAGAAGCAGTTGATGGTAGAAAGGTGTTTTCCTTCCGGCTCTCTGTTGAAGAGGTCGGCCTCCAGTTCCTTTTTTTCTTTCTTTCTCTCTCTCTCTCTCTCTCTCTTTCTGTTTCTCTTTAGAAATGGTAGGAAAAAAAAGTAATCCACCAGGTCAGCGTGCTGTTGGCCTCAGGGTATAGTGACGTGCGTGACCGGCCGATGTCTGAGATGTGTTTTGATATTTCTTGTCTTTGGGGGCCATCTTTTCTGGACATTGGACAGGACAATTATTTAAAGTTGTTTTCCATGTCCAGACGTTTCGCTGCATTTCTTTTATCATCTCCCGCATTAGCAAACACACACACACACGAACACACACGCTCACACATACACACGCACACACATACACACACATTCATTGAATCTATAAGTATGAAAGATAAATGGAGCTGTGTCAAAGTTCACGCATCTAGTTAGTTTATTTATAAAGTAAAATAGAAGAATTCTTTTTTTCTTTGAAAATATACAACAATGCAATACGTAATGTGTCCATATGAGTTGTTATTGTTTGAGTTCAAATACAGTATACATTTCTTTTTTAAATATAAGCTATTTATCATAAAATCTTTTTATCATAAAAGCTTGTTATAATAAAAGCTATTTATCATAAAAGCTTGTTATCATAAAAGCTATTCATCATAAAAGCTATTTATTATAAAAGCTATTTATCATAAAAGCTAGTTATCATAAAAGCTAGTTATAATATAAGCTGTGTATCATAAAAGCTATTTACCATAAAAGCTTGTTATAATATTAACTGTTTATCATAAAAGCTAGTTATCATAAAAGTTAGTTATATTTACAATCTCTATGGTCACTTTGTCTACTGGACTTATGTCTAAACAGAAGCAAGTAGAATCACAAGTGTAAACTAATAAATCACCTGGGATACGTGAATGTTCTGGATCAGCGGCCTGCAACAGTTTGGACCACTGCATTCACGAGTTTATTCCTGCGACTACTGAATTTATCATTTGTAAAAGTAAAGTTCCCTAAACCATAAATGTTTATCGGGGCAGATGAAGTGTAGAATTATTCTATTTCTGTAGCCACGCCAATGGAAGGATTATGTGGTTATCACAACTCTATGCCGCCTTTACTTCCCCAACTTAATTAAGTCAGATACCCATTAAAATCTTTGTGAAATTAACGAACTATTAAAAAAATTGTACCAGGACTTTGAACATGTTCCTTGGCTCTCACGGAAGATTGAACCCAGTGTACCACTTGTATATTTGTTTATGTGAATATGTAGAATACATTGTTTCATTCATTAATTTGTCTATTAAGAGGTGTGGGGGTAACTTCAGCTTCAGTAGATAGGACTCTCCATTTCTCTCTTTGATCTCTAATGTCATCCATGTGCCTAACCTTATAAGTGATGCCATTAATATTCCCCCCCCCCCTTACATATGATATCATAAATATGAGCCCCTTACATATGATATCATAAATATGAGCCTCTTAATCTATTGTCTTGTAACTGAATGTCTCAACTCATATTTTAGATAGAGTCCTACATTTTAAGCTGTCTATTCATTTGTATAAGCACTTCAGATCTTTCTAGGACGGCCTCTCCTTCTCTAAAGTACCTTGAAATCTAATTTTTTCAAATGGAATTTTGTCTTAAACATGGCCGAACCAAGCCAGCTGTCACTTTTTAACCTGTAGCCAGAAAAAGGTACCTAATGATCCTCCATGTTTTAATCCTTTTCATACTATATAGGACATACAACTGACCTAAACTCTTCTACATCCAAGTGAACTAACATCTTCAGCATCCAGGTGACCTAACCTCCTCAACATCCAGGTGACCTAACCTCTTTAACATCCAAGTGACCTAACCTCTTCAACATTCAAGTGACCAAACCTCCTCAACATCCAGGTGATCTAACCTCTTTAACATCCATGTGACCTAACCTCTTCAACATTCAAGTGAACTAACATCTTCAGCATCCAGGTGACCTAACCTCCTCAACATCCAGGCGACCTAACCTCTTTAACATCCATGTGACCTAACCTCTTTAACATCCATGTGACTTAACCTCTTCAACATTCAAGTGACCAAACCTCCTCAACATCCAGGTGACCTAACCTCCTCAAAAAAACAGGTGATCTAACCTCTTTAGCATCAGGTGAACTATCTTCAACATCCATGTGATCTAACCTCCTCAACTTCCAGGTGACCTAACCTCTTCAACATCCAGATGACCTAACCTCTTCAACATCCGGGTGACATAACCTCTTCAACATCCAGGTGACCTAACCTCCTCAACATCCAGATGACCTAACCTCTTCAACATCCAGATGACCTAACCTCTTCAACATCCGGGTGACCTAACCTCCTCAACATCCAGGTGACATAACCTCTTCAACTTCCAGGTGACCTAACCTCTTCAACATCCAGATGACCTAACCTCCTCAACATCCGGGTGACATAACCTCTTCAACATCCAGGTGACCTAACCTCCTCAACATCCGAGTGACCTAACCTCCTCAACATCCAGATGACCTAACCTCTTTAACATCCATGTGACTTAACCTCTTCAACATTCAAGTGACCAAACCTCCTCAACATCCAGGTGACCTAACCTCCTCAAAAAAACAGGTGATCTAACCTCTTCAGCATCCAGGTGAACTATCTTCAACATCCATGTGATCTAACCTCCTCAACTTCCAGGTGACCTAACCTCCTCAAAAAAAACAGGTGATCTAACCTCTTTAGCATCAGGTGAACTATCTTCAACATCCATGTGATCTAACCTCCTCAACTTCCAGGTGACCTAACCTCTTCAACATCCAGATGACCTAACCTCTTCAACATCCAGATGACCTAACCTCCTCAACATCCAGGTGACATAACCTCTTCAACATCCAGGTGACCTAACCTCTTCAACATCCAGATGACCTAACCTCCTCAACATCCGGGTGACATAACCTCTTCAACAGCCAGATGACCTAACCTCCTCAACATCCAGGTGACCTAACCTCCTCAACATCCGGGTGACCTAACCTCCTCAACATCCAGGTGACCTACCTCTTCAACATCCGGGTGACATAACCTCTTCAACATCCAGGTGACCTAACCTCCTCAACTTCCAGATGACCTAACCTCCTCAACATCCGGGTGACATAACCTCTTCAACATCCAGGTGACCTAACCTCCTCAACTTCCAGATGACCTAACCTCTTCAACATCCGGGTGACATAACCTCTTCAACATCCAGGTGACCTAACCTCCTCAACATCCGGGTGACCTACCTCTTCAACATCCGGGTGACCTAATATTTTCTAAATAATCATGATCTTAATATGTTCAATAATCAAATGACCTAAAATTTCCACCAATAAACTTACAGGTTCAGCACACAAGTGATTCAAACATGTTCAACAACCAAGCGACCAAACATGTACAACAATCAAGTGACCTAACATGTACAACAATGAACTGACACAACATGTTCAGTATGCAAGTGATATATCGTGTTCTGCAATCAAGTGAACAAAAATGTTCAACAATCATATCTTTCCGAGTATGCATCAACACATTTTTTTTTCTTTGCTCGGCATCGATCTGACCCATTGCTTCTAAAAGTTCCAGTTTCCTGTTATGAATTCAAGTGAGAAGAAGTGGTTTAGTCTGAAGAGGGTAGCAGTCATTGATTCTTGTTCCAAAGTTGATAGGATCGAATTGAAATCAATGTCTTCTCTCTTCTGAAGATTCCAGTCAAAACGTTAAGCCGTCGTGTCATTCCTTACAGAAAGACACACACACACAAAAAAAGTTCATAAAGAGATGGGGGTTAGGGTGGGGAGGTGTAAGGATGGTTGGGGGGGGGGCGAAGTTTTAATTAAAGTTTCCACTGGCACTTTATCACGTGTCAGTGCCTTAAGGTCACGCTCCAGTCACCACACATTTATAGTTAAGCTGCGCTTTTATTTTTATGTATTTATTTTTCAGCTCGACTGATTGTCACTTATAGTTGGACTGATTTCAGGGCCAGTGATGTAGGGGGACATATGACATAACATGTTTTTACAACCTTTTATTTGTACATGATGTCATTTGGTGATGCTTATGCCAGTAATGAAATTTATAAATGTCACAATGACGCCCTATATGTCACACAACTGTTAAACAACCAACTGACGCCCTATATTACACAACTGTTAAACAACCAACTGACGCCCTATATGTCACACAACTGTTAAACAACCAACTGACGCCCTATATGTCATACAACTGTTAAACAACCTACTGACGCCCTATATTACACAACTGTTAAACAACCAACTGACGCCCTATATGTCATACAACTGTTAAACAACCTACTGACGCCCTATATGTCATACAACTGTTAAACAACCAACAGACGCCCTATATTACACAACTGTTAAACAACATGTTTTACTAAATATATTAATTGTTCTGTTAGCCACTGTTAGTTAGCCAACAACATGTTTTACTAAATGTATTTCTTGTTCTGTTAGCCACTGTTAGTTAGCTAACAACATGTTTTACTAAATGTATTTCTTGTTCTGTTAGCCACAGTTAGTTAACCAACAACGTGTTTTACTAAATGTATTTCTTCTTACAAGTTTGGAAAGTCTGTTGAGCAGAGCGGCCTTAATTGCCTGAAGGTCTTGATAGGATGTTGTACCTGGCAAATTGAGCAGAAGTATTGGGAAGATGCATTGCTTAATGCCTGACACTTGACTGACGGACTATAAACGACCAATAATTGTTGCATGACACCTGTGCCTAGTCTTCAAATTGTTGTTGGTTTTGTTCCAGCTACAATCAGGAATCTTCAGTGTCAAGTATGTGTCTCGCTATGTGGTCTTGTGAGTTTAGTTTGAACCATGGCACCAATCCTGTGTCCCCAGCCACTGCTTTTCGTGCTGCATCTTCAACATTTTACTTTGTAAATTCTTGTGATTGTTCCCCAGGAAGATGGACTTGGAGCCTGTGACTTCTTGTGCATGTTGAAACAAAACAAAAATAAAAGCCGCCATGAAGGAAGTTATCTCATCGTGGTCTATGTTGTCATGTTCTTTTTGGAAATATTGACACATTCTTGACCTTCATACAAATATTTCAATATTGACGCATTTTATGGAAGCTCTCAACATTGATATGACAGTTGTAATTCAAGCTGAGATAAGAGTTGATGGAAGTATAGAAGAGTTGTCAACTTCTCGACCATTGGGGATTGTACTTCAAGCTGAGATAAGAGTTGATGGAAGTATAGAAGAGTTGTCAACTTCTCGACCATTGGGGATTGCCGTTGAACCGGTGAATCATGTCGTAGAGCCTTCAAAGTTTGGGATTACCGCAAAAATAAATGCATGCTCTTGGTCACTATAATTAGGCTGTCAGATGCGGTTAAAATAATTAATTTGTGAGCATGATAAAAGAATTCGTTCGTGGAATTCAATCACGAGATTTTTGCGATTTTGGTTTTCCAAGAAATCGGATGTTTTGAAATATATCTTCAAACTTTGCGTCTAGTTTGAGTTTAAATACCCTTGCCGCCAAAATGTGGACGGCATTTCACTGTTTGTTCCTGTTGTAGGTTGTTGACAACCTCATGCCATTTTAAGTTGCATGTTATTGTTAAGAAAATATCAGGTTTTCCACAATTTTCGACAATTGCCATCGCATTTTAATAATTAATTCTGTATTTTGTTCCACTGGTTCCATTGAAAAAATGAGACAAGTTTTATTGGTTGACCAGGTTTACGTCCCAGTTGTCTCGCATCACTTTCTAATGTGTCCAACCACCCGGTATATTGTCCTATTCTTAGTTTGGACTCTGATTTGTAATCAATAATTGAGACTGTCTTCTTTTCGTGGAGCTTTCAACTAAATATTGCAAAGTTACTTTTTTTTGCGCTGAGAAAGAGGCTGATCGGTGTCCACAAGCATAGCATTGGCTTGAGTTCTCGGGCACTCCAATACCGACTACCAATACGGACTACCAATACCGACTACCATTACCGACTACCAATACAGACTACCATTACCGAAAACCTTTACCGACAACCATTACTGACAACCATCACCGACAACCATTACCGACAACCATTACCGACTACCTATACCAACTACCAATTCTTCAAGGTTGAGGGACTGTCTTTCAGCACTCTAGAAAAGAAAAGTAACTTTATTTTACCATTGAGCATTGTCTTGATTTATATTTTCTATCACCAGTGATTGTCAATGAGACTGTTGCAAGTTGTACATTCCAAGGAGCTGCTTCCAGCAAATTTGACGTGGAGATGGAACATGTCAATTAAAGATAATATATAAGAAAATGTATCGCGACCTCAGGAACTATCAGTCACCAGACTGATCTTTGGAAATTTTCGAAAGAGAAGCCAAATCGATATGAACACTTTCTTATTTGAGAACAAAACACTATTTGAATATGTATTAATGAATTTAATTCTTGTTGAACCCGAAACTAATTACTTTTCTATAATGTTTATACAAAGAGGGAAATCGCAGATATAGATTGTGGCATGTTTGGCACGAGTTCACATTTATGCTGAGTTTTGAATTTGCTATTTTTTCACGGTCTGTGCGCTATTTCTAATATTGTGTATTAGATTAAACAAACAAAAGTAAGTGAAATTCTTTAAAAGTATAAGAAAATATAAAGCAACAGATTTTTTTAGTCTTTCATTACCACACTTTGTACACAAACTTATTAGTTTATATGTACTATACAAACAAAAAGTAGAGAAATAATTTGGACACTAAAGTGTTAAAATAAAAATACAAATAATGAGACTTTTATTTAAATGGCATACACCATAACCACACACCACACACCATACACCACACACGATACACCATAATCTAACACCATACATCTTACACCATACACTATACACCATACACCATACACCATACACCACACACAATACACCATACATCTTACACCATACACTATACACCATACACCACACACCATAATCTTACACCATACACTATACACCATACACCACACACTATACACCATACATCTTACACCATACACTATACACCATACACTATACACCATACACCACACACCATTCATCTAACACCATACACTATACACCATACACCACACACCATACACCACACACTATACACCACACACCATACACCACACACTATACACCATACATATATTTATTTAAATGGCATACATCATACACCATACATATATTTATTTAAATGTCATACACCATACATCTATTTATTTAAATGCCATACAACATACATATATTTTTTAAATGCCGTACACCAAACATATATTTATTAAAATGCCATACATCATACATATATTTATTTAAATGTCATGCACCATACGTATATTTATTTAAATGTCATACACCATACATATATTTATATAGATGACATACACCATACATATATTTATATAAAGTGTTGGCGCCAGAAATAATGAAACAATAAAACCATATCGCAGTCTTTCTAAAATCATCTATGGTAACACCTCAACCATCTTAATGAAAAGTCTTAAAACATCTCGACAAGGCTACACAATTGCTGTCTCAATCAAGACATGTTTTGACTGTGCTACATACTGGGGTGTTTACATCTAAACATGTGTTGATACATCTTGACAGTGTTCAAGACTGTCTCTAGCATGTCTAAGACAATAATACGTTTAATGCACTTCTCACGCTCTTACACAAACTCGACGAGACTCAAAATCTTTTGTCACATTCAAAGCAACGGGATGTGCATTATATTTTTACCGCGAAAAGCTGGGGTGGGGGGGGGTAGGGGTGAATATTGATTTATTGGGAACCATATGCGTCAGCTGAAGATGTTTACTTCGTTTAAGTGAAGTAATGCATACCTTGCTGGTTAAAGATGTTTACTTCGTTTAAGTGAAGTAATGCATACCTTGCTGGTTAAAGATGTTTACATCGTTTAAGTGAAGTGATGCATACCCTGCTGGTTAAAGATGTTTACATCGTTTAAGTGAAGTAATGCATACCTTGATGGTTAAAGATGTTTACATCGTTTAAGTGAAGTAATGCATACCTTGCTGGTTAAAGATGTTTACATCGTTTAAGTGAAGTAATTCATACCTTGCTGGTTAAAGATGTTTACATCGTTTAAGTGAAGTAATGCATACCTTGCTGGTTAAAGATGTTTACATCGTTTAAGTGAAGTAATGCATACCTTGCTGGTTAAAGATGTGTACTGACACATACCTGTCTTTTTTTTTAATGTTTAACACCAACATTTGTACTGTGACACACCAATCATAGAACTGTAGCACTTCTGCACACAAATTGTGTAATTTGGCATGACCATCCTAAAATGGTTGCAAACCTATTTTTGTGTGGCTGCTAACAGTCTCTGCACTGTTGCACAAAACTTTGCACACCATCTTTTGTACTGCTGAGCAGGATCTGGATTTTGTTAAGCACCAATCTTTGTAAGTTGCACACCATCCTTGTACAGTTGCACATCAACATTGGTACAGTTGCACACCAACATTTGTACAGTTGCACACCAACATTTGTACAGTTGCACACCAACATTTGTACAGTTGCACATCAACATGTATAAAGCTACACACCAACATTGGTACAGTTGCACACCAACATTTGTACAGTGGCACACCAACATTTGTACAGTTGCACATCAACATGTATACAGCTACACACCAACATTGGTACAGTTGCACACCAACATTTGTACTGTTGCACACCAACATGTGTACTGTTGCACATCAACATGTGTCCAGTTGCACACCAACATTTGTACTGTTGCACACCAACATTTGTACTGTTGCACACCAACATTTGTACAGTTGCACATCAACATGTATACAGCTACACCCCAACATTTGTACAGTTGCACACCAACATTTGTACAGTTGCACACCAACATGTATACAGCTACACACCAACATTTGTACAGTTGCACACCAACATTTGTACTGTTGCACACCAACATGTGTACAGCTGCACATCAACATTTTTACAGTTGCGCACCAACATTTTTACAGTTGCACACCAACATTTTTACAGTTGCACATCAACATGTGTCCAGTTGCACATCAACATTTGTACAGTTGCACACCAACATTTGTACAGTTGCACATCAACATGTGTACAGTTGCACATCAACATGTGTCCAGTTGCACATCAACATTTGTACAGTTGCACACCAACATTTTTACAGTTGCACACCAACATTTTTACTGTTGCACACCAACATGTGTACAGTTGCACATCAACATTTTTACAGTTGCACACCAACATTTTTACAGTTGCACACCAACATTTTTACAGTTGCACATCAACATGTGTCCAGTTGCACAACAACATTTGTACAGTTGCACACTAACATTTGTACAGTTGCACATCAACATGTGTCGAGTTGCACACCAACATTTGTACAGTTGCACACCAACATGTGTACAGTTGCACACCGACATTCTTACAGTTGCACACCAACATTTGTACAGTTGCACATCACCATGTGTACAGTTGCACACCAACATTTTTACAGTTGCACACCAACATTTTTACAGTTGCACACCAACATTTTTACAGTTGCACATCAACATGTGTCCAGTTGCACATCAACATTTGTACAGTTGCACACTAACATTTGTACAGTTGCACATCAACATGTGTCAAGTTGCACACCAACATTTGTACAGTTGCACATCAACATGTGTACAGTTGCACACCAACATTTGTACAGTTGCACACCAACATTTGTACAGTTGCACATCAATATGTGTCGAGTTGCACACCAACATGTGTACAGCTGCACATCAACATTTTTACAGTTGCGCACCAACATTTTTACAGTTGCACACCAACATTTTTACAGTTGCACATCAACTTGTGTCCAGTTGCACATCAACATTTGTACAGTTGCAAACTAACATTTGTACAGTTGCACATCAACATGTGTCGAGTTGCACACCAACATTTGTACAGTTGCACATCAACATGTGTTCAGTTGCACATCAACATTTGTACAGTTGCACATCAACATTTGTCCAGTTGCACACCAACCTTTATACTTTTACTCAACAATATCGCTTTATTTCAACTAAATTTTCTCAGTGGAAAACGAATAATGCGTTCCATGAATCAGTAAGTCAAATAAATGACTGAAAAATGTTTTAATGTTTGTTTTTTGCCTCAGTCTCTGAAATTTTTATTTACAATCATTTTAAATAACTGAAAAAGTATTTTTCCTTTACTATAGTGTTTTTTATTTCGAAACCTGAGAGTATATCTTAATAGATTTCTATGCACTAATGAATTGTAATGCTTGAACAATTTTCTATTAAAGAGGTTTATCGAGAATAATAATGAAGCAGAAGAGACATAGGATTAAGTTAATTGATTTCTAGGTTGGATAGGTTTATTGTTTTCATTTTATAGGGACACGTTGATTGGCTGAGTTAGTGTGTGACTATTGGACAATATCTATTGCTGTTTTGTATATGGGGAACTCAATGAGCAGTTCCGTATATAACAGTTTTTTACACTCCCCTAAGATTGTAATTAGATAACACAGTTGGCAGTTCTAAAGGGTACCTGCTCGTATATTTTTATTTACACCCACCTTCCTGTCCAGTCTACTATAACAAGTTTTCGGTGGGGAAGATAAATAGTGGTTGCTCACATTATATTCTGTATGTAGGACACCACAGTGAGCAGTCATTATACATAGTGGTTGCTCACACTATATTCTGTATGTAGGACACACAGTGAGCAGTCATTATACATAGTGGTTGCTCACACTATACTCTGTATGTAGGACACACAGTGAGCAGTCATTATACATAGTGGTTGCTCACACTATACTCTGTATGTAGGACACACAGTGAGCAGTCATTATACATAGTGGTTGCTCACACTATATTCTGTATGTAGGACACACAGTGAGCAGTCCTTATACATAGTGGCTGCTCACATTATATTCTGTATGTCGGACACACAGTGAGCAGTCCTGCAGCTTGCAACAAATGTTATCACAAGCCATACAATCTGTGATTCCAGTGTTTTCTTACGACAATCGCCTGCACGGGCCGGACAATTGAAAAGAAGAGAAGAAGTGAGACGGTGATGATTGTTTCTCACGGTGGGGTGGATGCTATCGACAAGTTCCTCCACCCTCCCCCCCTTCCCCACCACCACCACCACCGCTCTACCTGCTCCACTACCTCACACTCACCCGGGGCAAGGACAATCACTTGATATTAAAATTGGAGAATATGATTTGCCCCCCCCCCACTCCCTCACTCCCATACCCCCCCACTCCCTCACTCCCATACCCCCCCACTCCCTCACTCCCATACCCCCCCACTCCCTCACTCCCATACCCCCCCACTCCCTCACTCCCATACCCCCCCACTCCTTCTCTTTATGAAGAAACCGCCAGGCGTAAATTCCCCCCTCCTCCCCCCGTCCCCACCCAACTTGTCGAATGACGAGATCTGATCGCCTACTTGCGGCAATTTACAGCTTTTTGTGACTTGGGGTGGGGGTGGGGTGGGGGTGTGGTGAGGGAGGGAGGGTGTATGGGTGGGGATCAAACGATTACCTTAGTGTAGGAGCCTTTCTTTATTTTATGTTGTTGTTTTTTTTCTCCTCTCTTTTTTACGTTTTTTTTCCTCCTCACCTGTGTGTGAGCTGAGCATGAAGAAGTACATCAAGGTACTCACTATGAGCCCCCCTGGAGAGGACCGTCCTTCAAGTTATTATAATGTCCTCCAGCTCAACAGCTTGAGATTAGATCAAGTCTTTTATTAAAGATTTTATTTCTAATAAAAAAAAGTAAAAGAAAGAACGAAATAGTTTTTTAAAAAAGGGGCAAATCACGGATGTATTGAGGCAACGATCAATTCTTGCATGTCTAGATCATTGTCACAAAAAAGAAGGGGCACACCTCCATCGCAGCTCTCAATGTCAGACCTCCTCCACTCCCCACAAATTACGCCCCTTCCTAGTCCGCCCCAACGTTACAACTTAACCTCCCCCTCCCCTTACATCTCCCTATCCCGCCCCTCCCCGGGTAAAGACTTGTAAGCACCCCAGTATCACGTCCACCTTTATAAAAAAAAAGTCGTCCAAGTCGGAGAAGGCAAATAGATCGAATTACTGTGAAACAATGGAACACGCAACAGAAAGTGCACCATCCCACCCCCCCATCCCCGCCCCTGGTTTTGTCTAAGACGTTAATTCTGTACCGACCTCGCTTCATTGCTTTTTATAATTGGTCTTTTTATTTTTTTTTTTGTACATGAGAACAGCTTTTTTGTTTTCAATTGGGTTGATGTGGGTAGCGAGACAGTGAGCATGTCGGGTATAGGGGGTGTAAACCAGAGAGATTTATGACTGCATACATTAAACTGTGATCATACGAGTTAAGAAGATAAAAAAAAAAATTACACAAAGTTAAAACAAAAAGTGTTGTGAACTTTATGAAGCATTGCTTGATGATCATATCAAGTTAGATGATTATATCAAGTTAGATGATTATATCAAGTTAGATGATTATATCAAGTTAGATGATTATATCAAGTTAGATGATTATATCAAGTTAGATGATTATATCAAGTTAGATGATTATATAACAAGTACGTTTTTTTAAGGCCAGTTCGGTATACCACATTATGCAATGTAAGTCATACTCGTTGCTTTTTTTAAAGTAATTATTCTTTTGTATTAACCCATATCGCTCTCTCTCTCTCTCTCTCTCTCTCTCTCTCTCTCTCTCTCTCTCTCTCTCTCTCACTCTGGTTTTCTCTCACTCACTCACCACGTTGCCAAAATTTAGACAAAGAAGTTGTGTAAAGATTTTTGAAATTCAATTTGTGAAATCTTTTGTCTGAATATCTATTTGTGTTAGAATATTTTTTTCTTTTCTCAGCGTATTTAAAAAAAATGTAATTCACAAATGAATCAGAGAGATTAGTTAGTTTTTTGTTTGGTTTTTAACACTGATCAAATAAAGCCACCGCCTTTCTGCCTTCAGTCCAATATATAGGCCACTAGCCTCGTTTTAAATATGCTAATGTTCTCGACATGTTAACGAAAACGATTTTTTTTTAAAACTTTAATAAAGTGGTAGACAAAAGTAATCTCAACACAGAGAACACTGCTACATTATGTCATACATTGGTTGCATACATTCTCCAGGTATTGAAGGACCAGTTGTCGTAGCATGTGTTACAACGGCACTCCATACATGCTCCTTCTGACACCCCCCCACACCCAAATGATATTGGTCATTCATCGGCGGGACTTCTCAGGACTTAATGGGAAACTCGCGTCCTGTGAGCAGCCTCATGCTCACCAACGACAAAAGCCTCCCTCCCTCCTCCCTCCTTCCCTACCCCCAACATTTTTCCTCCAAAGTGCAAGGTACGGCAGTTCATTTAGTGCAACTGGTTTTCGTCACACTTTCACTCCGTCTTGTGACACACTGGTCAACTCACCTGGAAAAAAAAACTAAGATGGTTTCGCTGGAATAGCTGTTTGAATGCATGGACCAAAACCGTTCAGGTCCTAACAGACTCTTTACTCCCCCCCCCCTCAGGTTTCCCTATAACCTTAATAACAACAACAACAACATTTACGATTGGTTGTGTGGGGGGGGGGGGAGGATGGTGGGGGTGGGGCTGAAGAGGTCGTAACGAAGGAGAGAAAAGGGGGCCACGAAAGGAAGAGGTTTCAATGCCGGCATTGTTCTCCGTCCTCGGGTAACATCGTGCAACACGGTTTAACTCTGTGATTCCAGCATAACGGAGATCGGGGTGGGTGGGGTGGCTTTTATTGGGCGCTGGAGCATATTACGTTATCCAACCGTATCGTGGTCCCACATTTTCCACCTTCGCCTCCACCTGAAACACATACACCCACCTTAGTACACACACACACATGCGCGCGCACTCACGTTAACAAAATCAGTGTCTTGGTGATTTATTTTTTTCTCCCTTTGAGTCGAACTTACAGAAATGGTACCCTTACATCCCATCCACCCCCCTCCACGGCACTAAGAGGCGGAAACCGTTGATTGCTATCGATTGGGTACGTCAAGCTACATCCATGATTTGCTTTTGTTCGAGAAATTAACGTTGGCCGAAGTAAATTTAACTAACCTTGGATTCAACACAAGAAATGTTTCTTTAAAATAAAATAACGAAAAAAAAAATGGAAGAGGGAAAACACAACATTTGTTTTGGAATTAGAAGTTGAGATCAATTAGTGTGACCTCACTTAGCTGGTGTTATTGGAGGTTAAATCAGTTACGAACGTCTTCAACTGGTTTGCCCCATTTGTGTAAGTACCGTTTCATCATCGGATCATTAGCGGTGAAATATATTTTAGAACTGACGAGACATTAGAACTCAACACTTAATTTGATGACGTCAAAGTGCACATTTGTCGAGATGGGGGACATCAACGGAAAGACAAATACGGAGTGGTACGGGGAAGAAAATTAGAGCTGGCTATCAAATGAAACATGTTGAAATGGGGTTATGGATATCTCTGAGGATTTCCTTTTGTGTGTATAGAATTGTATGTTCTTGCGTGTGGGCCAAGCTTTTTTTTTGGGGGGGGGGTCCTAAGTAGACATTTAGAGATATTTGGGGGCCCTAGATAGACATTAGAAATATTTGGGGGCCCCATGTAGGCATTTAAAGATATTTGGGGGCCCTTTGTAGGCATTTAGAGATTCTTGGGGTCTCTAGATAGACATTTATAGATATTTGGAGGCCCTTTATGGGCATTAGAGATATTTTATGTCCCAAATAGACATTTAGAGATATATGGGGTCCCTATCATTGTTCCCTCTAAGCTGAGCGCGTGAGCGATCGCTCACACGAATTCAGAGCGTCGCTCATACTATACGTACGATCGCTCACTTAGACGGTCGACATCGCTAAAATCGCTCACAAATTTTGGCCTCAAACAAAATGTCGCTCAGAGACAATTTTTTTTCCTCATTTCATGTCACACCTTAGAGGGAACATTGGTCCCTATGTAGACATTTAGAGATATTTGGGGTCCTTATGTAGAATTAGTGATACTTGGGGTCCCTAGATAGACATTTAGAAATATTTTGGGGCCCTAGATAGACATTTATAGATATTTGGAGACCCTATATACGCATTAGAGATATTTGGGGTCCCAAATAGACATTTAGAGATATTTGGGGTCCCTATGTAGACATTTAGTGATACTTGGGAGACATTTAGAAATATTTGGGGCCCTAGATAGACATTTATAGATATTTGGAGGCCCTATATGGGCATTAGAGATATTTGGGGTCCCAAATAGACATTTAGAGATATTTGGGGTCCCTATGTAGACATTTAGAGATATTTGGGGTCCCTATGTAGACAATTAGAGATATTTGGGGTCCCTATGTAGACATTTAGAGATATTTGGGGCTGTAGGCTAAAATAACTCCCCCCTCCCCTCATCTTTAAATTATCAGATTTGATAGTTGTGTCGTTGATAGTTAGACAATGGTGTGGAGTTCACTGTCGTGTGTCTCATTGACATGAGAAAGTTCAATAAGATAACTTCTCTCTTATGATTCACTTGGGCCGAGGGTTTGGAACTGGATCCCCATACAGCAGTGACTATAATGCTGCTCGGGGCACATAAAATTGAGGACAAGCATTTTTTTTTTAAAAGAGAAGTTTTGAAAGTGTAAATGTGGTGTATTATGAGGCTACTCTGTGGACAGTGGTCTTCATGAAGGCTGAACGTCCATAGTGGCTCCATGTTTTGTGGATCAATGCTTATGATGGAAAGTGCAATAGAAAGCAAATCCCAATAGGTGCTACAACAACAATAACAACAACAAAAGCAACAACAGCCACTGCAGCAACTACAACAACAGCAGAAACAACAATAACAACAACATTTGTAATAATCTGTGATATGTTACGGATTGAAGACAATCTCGTTGATCTCTCGTTGATGTAATTGAGCCGAGACTTGGTCCCTTAGGACTTGTGAGATATCATGTCTGGCAGCTGATGGAGACTGTCATAGAGCCCGTTCATCCTGGACTCCTCCAGGCGTGGACACTCGTACAACAAGTGGTCTGCCTTCGTCCTCCCTGCAGTGACGTCTAGTGGGTCCCAGGTTCCCAAAGTAGGCACCAATCGGATAATGCCTAGTTCGGGTTGTACTTAAAAGGTCGCTTCATATTCCTTCTGACCTCTCGCCATGTGGTTCTGTTGTCCCATTTCGAAAGCCGTACGGTTTATTCCAGGCTGCGTAGGTGGGCAATAATTGACACTTAGGAAGCCCCATGTGGGGCACGTTAAAGATGCACCTACTGGTGATCGCCATGGTTAGTGAAGACAATCAGATCGTTCGATTTTCAATATTGTGTACTGGCTCATCAGGAGATGCTAAACACGGGAAGTCTGTGTCAGACACTGACATTACGATGGTAAAATGGAGGGGAAGCCCCATCGCTGATTACACGAGCCTAAGACTAAAATGTTTCGGGAATTCACCGGGAATTGTGCAATTAACACAGACAGTAAGAAACGCTGTGGCTAATTTCTTCACACTTCATTCAGAGTTTTTTTTTAAAAAAAAAACCCGCATTATTAGTCCCAACCTATGACCAGCGAAATGACCATAACAAACAAACACAACGACACACTTGACATAAGGAAGTAAAGAGACGGCGGAGTTTTAAAACCATTTCATGTCAAGTATCGCAAAAACTGAATGAGACCACGTGAGTAGATTGCTTGTTGTCCAGGATGTTACAGAAAGTATTGTCTTGTGATCTACTTCATTACACTTACATCGGGAAGGGGGGGGGGGAGGACAACTCGTATCCTTGTGATTCAATGTCTTCCTTCTTATCTTTCCCTTCAATTTTAGAGACCCACACATGGGATAACGGAGTTTGATGACGTCATCTGCATGACTTTTTTTTTAGTCATAATTAATACTATTGCAAACAGACCAAAAATAGAACGTCTTATTAAATGGCTGACAGTCTATATTTAGATGCAACAGAAATATTCAGTTTTTAGTTCAACCTTTTAACTTGTAACTTCCACTGAGTACATCAGACTTTTTTGTATATCAATTCATTCATTATTGCTTTATACATATATGTTTTAAAATCCTGCAGGACTCAAGTATGCACACAGATCGATTTTAATGAATGGAGTGAGAAAGAGATAGAGATCCTCCTTGAGTCTAATTGTGTACCTAGTCTCACAATACCTAGTCTCAATACATAGTTTACTAATACCTAGTCTCAAAATACCTTGTGTCACAATATCTAGTCTCATAATACCTAGTCTCATAATACCTAGTCTCACAATACCTAGTATCATAGTACCTATTCTCACAATACATAGTCTCATAATACCTAGTCTCACAAAACCTAGTCTCACAACACCTAGTCTCACAATACTTAGTCTCAAAAAACCTTGTCTCATAATACATATTTTACTAATACCTAGTCTCATAATACCTAGTCTCACAATACCTAGTCTCATAATACATATTTTACTAATACCTCGTCTCACAATACCTAGTCTCACAATACCTAGTCCTATAATACCTAGTCTCATAATACCTAGTCTCACAATACCTAGTATCATAATACATATTTTACTAATACCTAGTCTCAAAATACCTAGCCTCACAATACCCAGTCTCATAATACATATTTTACTAATACATAGTCTCATAATACCTGGTCTCACAATGCTTAGTCTCAAAATACATATTTTACCAATACCTAGTCTCACAATACCTAGTCTCACAATACCTAGTCTCACAATACCTAGTCCTATAATACCTAGTCTCACAATACCTAGTCTCACAATACCTAGTCTCACAATATATAGTCTCCTAATACATATTTTACTAATACGTAGTCTCACAATACCTAGTCTCATGAAACATATTTTACTAATACCTAGTCTCACCATACCTAGTCTCACAATACCTAGTCCTAGAATACCTAGTCTCACAAGACCTAGTCTCCAAATACCTAGTCTCCAAATACCTAGTCTCACAATATCTAGTTTCACAATACCTAGTCTCACAGTGCGTAGTCTCATAATAATAATGATCATAATACCTAGTCTCATAATACCTAGTCTCATAACACTTAGCCTAACAATACATAGTCTAACAATACCTAGTCTCACAATACCTAGTATCACAGTGCGTAGACTCATAATAATTATTATCATAATACCTAGTTTCACAAAACCTAGTATCACAGTGCATAGACTCATAATATTATCATAATACCTAGTCTTATAATACCTAGTCTCATAATAGCTAATTTCACAATACCTAGTCTCACAATACATAGTCTCACAATAACTAGTCTCACAATACCTAGTCTCACAATACTTAGTCTCATAATACCTAGTCTCACAATACCTTGTGTCACAATACCTAGTATAATAATATCTAATTTCATAATACCTAGTCTCATAATACCTAGTTTCAGGCCTAGTTTCAGATTACCTAGGACTGGCTCTAAATTTAATTAATACATGTCCCGATATTTAAACTCAAATCGTCCCTTGTATTACACTTGATCAGATCAATTTACTATTGGGAATCAAGCACAAAAATTCAATTGAAGTTTATGACAAACTATCTTTCTGAACAGTTTGGAATCTTTCACTCAAATTTGGTCTATTAAAAATATATTAAAATATGACATACATGAACGTGTTTTCAGTTTATTTGAGTCTTTTATTAGTCTCGTGTAGTTCAAGATCTAGTCTGGCTTTTGTTTACATCATTGGCTGATCTAGACCGATAATCTGTGAAGAACTCTCTAATGTTGGTAAAAGAAAAACGAAACGTACTTTGCTGTTTATAGAATCCATTTGTTAGATAACAAGTAACCACATTATCATCTAAACATTTTGTTTGTAGTAAATGTACATGGACAATCTTCATCGTCATTGCGTTTCATCCCTAGCAATTATGGGCCCCCAACAACAGATCAACAGAGTCTTTTGTCAGGGTATGGGCCACCAACAACATATCTCTAGAGTCCTCTGTCAGGGTATGGGCCCCCAACAACAGATCAACAGTCCTCTGTCAGGGTATGGGCCACCAACAACAGATCAACATAATCTTCTGTCAGGGTATGGGCCACGAACAACATATCTCTAGAGTCCTCTGTCAGGGTATGGGCCACCAACAACAGATCAACATAGTCATCTGTCAGGGTATGGGCCACCAACAACATATCTCTAGAGTCCTCTGTTAGGGTATGGGCCACCAACAACATATCTCTAGAGTCCTCTGTTAGGGTATGGGCCACCAACAACAGATCAACATAGTCTTCTGTCAGGGTATGGGCCACCAACAACAGATCAACATAGTCTTCTGTCAGGGTATGGGCCACCAACAACAGATCAACAGAGTACTCTGTCCTTTGCCATCCTCTCAAGTTGACTCCAAGCTGGAACCCATCTTTGTGGAGTCAACTTCATAGTCTCGCCACCAGGTGTTTTTTGGGCGGCCTCTTCTCCTTTTACCTTGCGGGTTTCACCTCAGCGCCTGCCTTGTGTCATACGATTCTTCTAATTATGTATAGACATCAGATAATATGTTGTGCGGTAAAACGACCGACTGTTCCGGGTTAGATGTTCGACGAGAATCTAGGGTATTTTTTCAGGAAATAGTTTTTCAGGGAGACTGTACTTGTTGTGCCGCAGCGGAAACGAACATGCACAGATCATGTCAAAACTATTGGGTACTTTTATTTTAATGAATCAACGTTCAAAAAGTTTTTAAGTTTCCAAGCACAATTTTTCACTCATAACATAAAAAATAAGGTATGAGTAGCAATGGTAAACTCATTAAACTAAGAGCTTTAAATGTGCTAATGTTAATTTGTTATATTTATGATGTAATGACTGTTCTACTATTCTGGTAAAGATATTTTTGCTCCTTCACAAAATTATAATGTTTTTATCAAAACAGAACCACAACGAGATATGTAACATCTTGAAGACAGTAACAGGATAGACCACAACAAAATATATAACATCTTGAAGACAATAACAGGATAGACCACAACGAAATATGGGAATGTTTACGAAAACGCAAAAGATAACATTGATTGATAAACAGCGTGCATTTGATATGGCCAAAGAACTCAGTGATTTTTAGCAGAATTATGACGGATAATAAAAATAAAATTTTATTCAAATTTCCCAAACCACATAAATTTTCTGCCAGACAATGCAAGTTTAATAAAAAAAAACCTATAAATAAGACAATTGTCACATAACAGCATCATAGGAAATGTGTAGTCCGTTTGCAAAATGAAACATTGACTTATCTAATTTACAAATAATTAAACTAATCCTTCAATTACAGAGGAATTGAAAATGAATTAAAGCACTCTTATTACGCAGCTTTTAATATTTTTCAATTCAAAGATTTTGAATTGCGATTTCGTATATTCAGAAAAAAATGCCCCCACCCCTAGGGTGGCCCAAAATCATATGGTAAAAAATAAAGTTTCTCACATCTAACGGGGCACCCTCTTGTTGAGTTCCATTTGTCTTACTTAGTAACTGACAACAATTTCAGCTTCCTACTGCTATTGGAAGGGAATGCTCAAGAGTCACAAAGTTTTACTATATTAATAAAAAAAACGCACTTTCGTTGAATTTTTTAATTACATTTTCAAATCATGCCATTACTGTAATGTAACTGTTAAGTAACGAAAATGTCAACATAAAATGTAAATTGTAGAGTGCTGAAGAGTCAGAGTACATTGTCTAAACATTGTCTACACCGGAACAGCACAGATGGCAGACTTCTTTGTGGTTTGTGTAGGGATGACTTTTCTGTTGGCTTCAACAACTTGCAAAATAAATTGCTTTTCTTCCTCCTCGTTTTTTGTCAGCAATCTATTATATTCCATAAAAAGTTTCACTCCACGTTCTGCAGTATCGTTGACCACACACAGTGTCGTTAATGAGCTGCTTACCCTTCTGGCATTCAATATTATCATTCCACTGTTCTCGAGGAAGAACTAGAAACGAGTTGCCTATGTGTAGCTTTGTAAGCAGGTTCTATGAACGCCTTGTGGAAAAGTGACCCAAGCTGACTCATTCATTTTGGTGCAATGATGGATGACCTCGAACATGTCGTTCACTAGGTTCTATTCCAAAACCTGTTATTATTTTCTGTTTCTCAATTGGTGATACTTCATTGGAAAACAATGCCAGGCTGACAGTCTCATCAGACAGATACCACATGTGGTTCTGGAGAATTTTTCGTGCTGCAATACTGATGTCGTGATCAACAGACTGATATTGCTGTAGGTCCTTCCAGAGCAAAAGATCTCCTCCAGGTGCTTCCGCTGCACAGGGTGCTTGAATCCAGGACTTTGTGTACAACAAGGTTCCAAACTGCACAAATCGTTTGAGTTGGCTCTCTTCCTTGGATGTAAGACTGAAAATTTCTTTCTGATGACGGAAGATGTAAATTTTGGTGGCATAGATCAGCTTAGCCATCCACCTAGCATGATGTACAGGGCCTGGTGCTCTCCAATGAATGGTTTTTGGTGGATCTCCTAAGATGATCATTGTCAGTTCAATAAGTTCTTGAAAATCATCTTTGACCTGGGACTTCAAGTCAACGATATTTGTCAGGAAGCTCACCGTGTTTTCTCGGAAAACATCAGTGCTTGAAGGCAGTTCCAACTTACTATAGTTGTCAAGATTCTTTAAATATTTTGAAGATAAGTATGTTTAGTGAGTTAGATGGACCGCAACACAAACTGAATGCTTTTGCCAATACATTTTAAACGAAAAATGTTTGATACTCGATGCCAATACTTTTCTATTGCCACTATTAGCTATTTGCAGAAAAACAATAACGATTTTAATACATGTACATTAGGGTTAGTACTTTTTACATTTTTTTTCAGAATCTTATTTTACATGGCATTTTTTATTGAACAATTGTGAACAAAATATGAAAATAATATTAATTTATTTTTCACTCAAAAAAACCTTCCCCACCATCGCCATCTAGTGTTTACAAATAAGAAGCGTTTTTCTATAAAATTACTTCTTTATGGATTGCGCATTAACAAATATTTGATCACATTAATTACATCCAGGAACTTTATAGGGTATTTTTTACCTCCATGTCTGAAACAAAATAAATCAAAAAAGTTTATTTTAAATTTTAAGTGCACTGTTTGAATGTATTATGCGTCTACTGCAACTGTACCAAAAATAATCAAATCTTATGATACCTTTGTTTGGTAATTGTCACGAGTAGTCTGCATGGAATTTGGAAAGTCTGCTTGGAATTTGGAAAGTCTGCTTGGAATTTGGAAAGTCTGCTTGGTTGATTTTAGAATATTGTATTCTTTTATTTCAATTTCATTCAACTGTAATCGTCTGTTTTAATTAATTTTGTAGGAAAGCAAATTCGTCAACAAATAAAGCTTGTAAAGTTTTAAAAATAATAAGCGAACACTCTCCCAATATTGAAGCTCCTTCGCAGTCAGGAGTGTATAAGGCAACCTATAAAGAAGCAGATTTGTTGAAATTTCAGTTTATAAAAACAGCTTACAAAATTTTGAATGGTGCATACATTTTGACAGAAAAAGAATAGAAGGAGAAAAACAAGTTGTTTTACTGAAAAACGTTGAAAAAGAAATTCGATTAGCCATATTGTCTCTGACAAATGGAAAAGCAGAGACAATATTTACAGCAAATAGGGCTGTTCTAGCTGAATACGAACTCTATTCATGTATTCGAGTAATTATTTGCGATACAAGGAATACACATTCTGGCAGCAAAAATGGTGTGATACGCAATCTGCAAAATTACTGTCATCAGAACAGTGGACAAATCCCTCAGTACATAGGCTGCCAGCTTCATGTTTTAGGCCTAGTACTCAAGCATGCTATGGATTCTATTTTCGGCAGGGGAACGTCTAATCTAAACAAATTACGAGTCACTTAAAGAGTCACTGGATTCTCAAGATAGTAGTTCAGAAATCATGTGAGAAAACAAAGGATGGAAAGACGACATGAAGTTCTTACATCATTTGACGCAAGTATTTCACTATTACGAATGAAATAAAACCTTTCCAGTAATTCATTTCCAGAGACTGCCGGCTTTAAGTAATGCTCGTTGGAATTCAAGTGCAATACTAGCACTTCTGGCATTCCGGAAAATAGAAACGAGAAATTTGAACTTGTGTGTACTTTCATAGCGAGGACATGCATTGTCTGAAGTATGGTTTTCAGATCAAAGGGACTGGAACATAGGGAAAAGAGATTTTAGCACCTGCTTTGCATAGATACACTGAAGCAGAAAGATGCTTCTTGAGGCACTGGGTTTGTGAAGATTAAGCAATACTTGGTATAGAACGAAGTAACTGCTATGCAGAAAGAGCTATACAAATAATACAAGATATTGTTCCACGTTGTGAGACTTCAAAGACACTATTAACTGTTTTATTCTCACTAATGATGAAGCATAAAACTTAATTTATGTTTCCTACGCTGTCCTTTATTATCATTTCACATCTCTATACTCATGCTTACATGCATTGCACTTGTTGTTCTTATGTAAATTTCCCATTACAGTGTTGTGTTATATATATTAATATATAATATTCGTTTTATGGTTTGGTGGGGAAGGTTTTTCAAATATTTTCAGAAAAGGTTATTTTTGTCATAATACACTCATTAAAAGTCACCTTTTCTTGCCATGTAAATATGAGGTTACAAAAAAGTCATAACCCTAATGTACATTGTTTTTAAAGTAATCTACATAAGTTCAACCACTACTAGCAATCATAGCCATCAACCCTACCAATTTTAACACCTCCCACCCCACCACCAAGACAATTTGGATCACAAGGCTGAAGTTGAACAAACCATTAAGCGTGCTTGCAGTGCACTGAGGGCAGTTTCCACTCCTTACTCGGCAAGGTGGTGCAGCTTCAATACAGTCAACAGTACAGATTTACTGCACGGCGGCAGAACCGGCTTAACCCTACAGTGCCCGATTTATTTTTTTATATTTGTACTATTATTAACATCAGATCGGAAATAAAAAAGCGAAAGTTGATTTTGCAGGCTTTTCCGGTAATTTTACATCCCTCTGAGTAATCATGAATAAATACATTCACCTTTTTAGGCCAAAGTTAATAATAAGATTATAATAATGAGAAAATATGGTTGATTCATATATGAATCATAGCTGCTGGAGTAGAAGATAACTCATAAGAAATGCTGTCATTAGCACCCTACCCAACCTACCCAAGCATTAAGAAACTATATTGCTAAGTTGATCGGCTATTGCCGAGTTGAGCGCCTGTTTTCATTGGGTGGGGGTGTTTTTATGACATTACGTTCTAGGTTAAGCAATGATCGTTTTGAGATGATGGTCACGTGCAGCCAAGTGGTGAAATAGTAAGAAAAGTTCCCTTTGCCCTGACATGCCATCGGGGATTCATCTGTTTCTATAACCTCGCCATTTACTTCCCCAGCTTAAAGTCGGGTACCTATTTAAACTGGGTGGACTTGTGGACTTCCCATTGTTCTCACCGAGGATCGAACCCATGACTCTGAGGTCGACAGTTGAGTATCTACACCATTCGGCCATCCGTCAAGTGTTGAAGTGATTAGCATTAAAATTGTGCTTTGACATTGTACTTTATTGTTTTACTTAATTTTTTGAACTTGAAAAACTTGCACTCATTATATTTCTCAAAAGTATTGGTATTGTATTGGTATCGATTTTTGAGTATTTGTATTGGTATTGGCGATACTATTTTCATGAAGTATTGGTATTGACCCACCCCCCTTTTTTACCGTAACTTCTTTGACTATTAGCCTTTACCTTGAAATTTTAATCCATCATTGTTTTATTTTTGTATAAATCCTTACTATGTTCATTTTTATCAACTGAGACGAAAACTTTCAAGTGTTTCACAGCACTTGCCTCCACTTGTAACTCAATGAATGCTATCATGCATTGTTTCGTAAGCAACCAATTTAAAAGTTTATTATTAGCTTGTCATATAGTATAACTGAAAATATTTGTCGGAAATAAATTCCATCTTGTTATAATTACTAAACAAGTTATAGTTTGCTGTGATCCAACTTCAAGTAAAAACTATTTCAATTCTCTTCACATTTGGACTACTTCAGAGCATGGCTTCCGTCTTATATATGTTGTACAAGATATATTTCTCGCTAAATTAAACTTAGATGTTTAGAAAGAACTGTTATACATCTTATACCTTGTACCCGCGGCGGGTATACCAAGGCAGCGACACACAAAGGGCGGCGGGTATACCAAGGCAGCGACACACAAAGGGCGGCGGGTATACCAAGGCAGCGACACACAAAGGGCGGCGGTATACCAAGGCAGCGACACACAAAGGGCGGCGGGTATACCAAGGCAGCGACACACAAAGGGCGGCGGGTATACCACGGCAGCGACACACAAAGGGCGGCGGGTATACCAAGGCGGCGACACACAAAGGGCGGCGGGTATACCAAGGCAGCGACACACAAAGGGCGGCGGGTATACCAAGGCAGCGACACACAAAGGGCGGCGGGTATACCAAGGCAGCGACACACAAAGGGTGGCAGGTATACCAAGGCGGCGACACACAAAGGGTGGCAGGTATACCAAGGCAGCGACACACAAAGGGCGGCGGGTATACCAAGGCAGCGACACACAAAGGGCGGCAACAACGAATTATAGAGACCTAATTTTGAAGAATTGTAAAAGTGCATTAACAATTCTATATTTTTAACAACACAATGATATATACTCTGATTACACAAATAATACGCACTAAATATGATACATTAGACTGTGGACTCAGGCAGTTCGTACAGAACACCAGAAAACAGTCCGCACTATCCTACTGATAAGAAGGATACCATAGCAATACAAACATTTGATTATACAAATAAATATTTTCCCAGTGGTTTTTAAGGATACAGAGAGTTAATTAATAATACGCAGCATACCCAACAGTATACCCAGCGATATACCCATCGATAGATCTAGCAATATACCCAGCAGTATACCCAGCAGTATACCCAGCAGTATACCCAGCAATATACACAGCAGCATACCAAGTAGCATACCCAGCAGCATAACCAGCAATATACCCAGCAGCATACCAAGTAGCATACCCAGCAGCATAACCAGCAATATACCCAGCAGCATAACCAGCAATATACCCAGTAGCATAACCAGCAATATACCCAGCAGCATACCAAGTAGCATACACAGCAGCATAACCAGCAATATGCCCAGCAGCATAACCAGCAATATACCCAGCAGCTTACCCAGCAGCACACACAGCAGCACACCCAACAGTATATCCAGCAATATACCCAGCAATATACCCAGCAATATACCCAGCAGCATAACCAGCAATATACCCACCAGTATACCCACCAGTATACCCAGCAATATATCCAGCAATATACGCAGAAATATACCCAGCAGTGTACCCAGCAATATACCCAGCAATATACCCAGCAGTGTACCCAGCAGCACACTGGTACATGTTGGTTGAACTACCTAGTACATGTAGGCTGAACTACTAGTATATGATGAATTACTAGTAGATGAAGGCTGAACTACTAGTAGATGCAGGCTGAACTACTAGTACATGCATATCGAGCCACTATCATGTGCAAACTAAGTCACTAGTATAGCCCCTTATTAGATGCCAGATGTAACTAGTGTGTCATAACCGTCCCCCTCCTCTCCTCTCACATCTATCCCCCACTCCCCCCACTCCCCTCACGACTGGCCCTTGCCCTGTAGATTTTGGCTGACGTGACGTAAAAGAGATAGATATATTGTAGACACACGCCAAGTTCATGTTATACCAACTGGGTCATGGTCACATGAATAGACCAGAAATGGGGCAGAGCTGGTGTAGACAGGACGTAACCCCCCACCCCTATGTGGGTGAGCTACGTATGTCAACAATACTAAAGTCGAGCAACAACTATGTGCATCACATGCTACAGACTGTCATGTGTGTGTGGGGGGGGGGGACAACATCTACCGACTGACCACTTAGTTTAGGGGGGTATATTTCAGAAGATGTTTTTTAAATCGTCTGACAATGTTTATGAAGTCGTGTATTACTCATTCTGTCTGTCTGTCTGCTTCTGGTCACACCCACCGAGCTGGTAGATTGTTTTTCTTTTTAAATGCATCAATCTTTGAATTTTGTCTCATGCAATAAGGTTTTATTTAATCTCGTACTATTCAAATTTGTGTCTAGATAGTCTATCAGATTATTATTTACTAGCTGTACCCTGCAAAACCTTTGCATAGAGTTATATCCCCTTAGATTTGATCAGCAGGCTAGGTCATTTTTTGTTTCGAGCAAATCCGATGATATTTTCATGATTGTATTTTAAACTGGAATACTGTTGTATTAATTATTTACTTTCGATTTAAGGCAGAACCCAGATCGCTTTTATTTATATTATATTTTCCTCAATATTTAAGTGTTTGTTGCTTTTTGCAATTTTCCAGTTCAAAATTTGTAGTTTTTTTTAAATATATTCATGATAATCTTTTGCTTGGGGGGGGGGGGGGGCAGAGAAATATCGACAATTCTTCACAAACTGAATAAATGGCGATTCTTTGAACTATTTTTACTGCATAAAAAGGACTTTGGTCCTAAATGATCCTGTGCGACTTCTTGTCCAGTGATTCTCACACCGTTCTGTACAAAGAGGCTTGAAACTGGGAAGTCCATCTAAGAAATGAAATGTTCATCTCAGTAGGTCTAATAAACTACTAATTGGACGTTTTTTTTTTGGTAGCGCCATTCTTTTATCCCCACCACAACGGAGAGTGTAGTGACTATGGAGGCACATCGGGAGATAAAGATATCAAAGCTAGAATATGCTGAGACCTGTGTGGAAAACAGCTTCCGTCTCAACAATATATAAACTCCATATATTCAATAGCAATGTAAAATCCGTCCTGTTGTGTGGGATATATTGATCAACAAACTTCTGACATTCGCAAAAGTCGGTAGCCTATTCTAAAATAGTAGCGTATTCTAAAATAGTAGCGTATTCTAAAATAGTAGCGTATTCTAAAATAGTAGCGTATCCCAAGGGGTAAGTGGTAGGCAGTAAAATATAATTTTTGTTTAAAACAATCAAAAGTTTGAAAAAAAGGCTGACAATTTGCTGCTAGACTCATCACCAAATTACGTGCCTAAGTATCGCATCAGAAAGGCTAGTACATTCCGTTGTGAACATAAGTACATTTATTCGTCAACTTGTACAAGTACCCGCGGACATAGTTTCGCACCCTTTGGAAAGTCTGAGAACCACTGTGTCCTAAAGATACGGCGACTAGGTAAAATTAGGAATGAAGATCTCTGGCAGGCTGCAATAGAAGACCCACTGGACCTAAAGATACGGTGACTAGGTAAAATTAGGAATGAAGATCTCTGGCAGGCTGCAATAGAAGACCCACTGGACCTACAGAAGGAAATGGAGTTCCATTGGTCACTCACTCAAGAAGCCACAAGAAGACATTACAAAACGGCTCTGTTGTGGTACCCCCCCCCCCCCCAGATAAAGGTTGGCCGCCCAAAAAAAAACAACACTTGGAGAAGGTCTTAACAGAAAATGACGTGTTGAAACCTAACATAGAATGAACTGAAAAGGCGTCCCCAAACAGAGCTATTGGTGAGGCCCTTTGCTCCACAAGAAGTCCAATGATTTAAGCAACTAAGCCAGGGGTGGGCAAACTTTTTCTATGGAGGGCCACATTGAAACCTTGATTGTTATCGGCGGGCCGCATATATATTTTGTCTACTTTAATTACAATTAACAGCCTGTGAAAGTATAAATAAAAGATAATGACCATGAATTTGTCATTTTACTTCCCACACTCTATTATACGTGCACATTACATTTTAAAATACGAACTAAATCAGCTGCTAATCCAACCAAGAGAGTACCACAAAAAGTCTTTGATTGCATCTCGAAACTTGTGCATCAAATTGTCAATTATCTTTTTAACAGTTCGCCTTGATAAATGTTATATAATTTTGTTTTCTGTTCTAGACACAAAATACTTTCTGCATCTTACAAGCCGTCAGAAAAAGGCTCGATTCGTTTTATGATCTTATGGGACAGCACCAAACTGGCTTCGGTTGTAGCATCTTTAAATAATGTACCAACTCCTGGTATTTTCTTTGTTCTCTCCTTCGTTCAATGTTCTCTCCGTTCGTGAAATTGTGCCCGAAATCCAAATGTTCTGTTAGGTGGTGTCTTGTACTCTTTAAATACTCCCACTTACTCATGGCACAGCAAGCAGACTGCTTTGCTCCCAACTCTGGTGAAGCAGTATTAAGCATTCCATTCGTCATCAAAAACATGACGTTCTTCCCCAATTAATGGCTCGTAATCACTAAAAATCTTAAACCATTAAACCAATTTAATATCCCTGTATTAGAATGAAATAGTCGTCATTAAAATTTAAAAAAAATATAGCGACAACTCTATACAAAGCAAATTACCATCGACATAGGATCGCAACATGTGCATGTATAATATACTTTGACGGACCGCATGCGATCCGCGGGCCGTAGTTTGCCCACCCCCTGAACTAAGCAAACAAGCACGTCTCTTAAAGTACTTTTTGAATGTATAAACACCGGAGTGACACCTCTCACCGGCATCATGTTATACAATACGTATATTTGTCTCATCATGTTATACAATACGTATATTTGTCTCATCACGTTATGCATTACGTATATTTGTCTCATCATGTTATACAATACGTATATTTGTCTCATTATGTTATACAATACGTATATTTGTCTCATCATGTTATGCAATACGTATATTTGTCTCATCATCTTATACAATACGTATATTTGTCTCATCACGTTATACAATATGTATATTTGACTCATCACGTTATGCAATATGTATATTTGACTCATCAAGTTATGCAATATGTATATTTGACTCATCAAGTTATACAATATGTATATTTGACTCAGCTAACGTCAGTGTAATAAGAAAAACAGAATTATTGACTTTTACAAATAATGTTCATAAGACACCAGGAATCTGAGGCCATTACCCTGATATGGTGTTTGGTCCGCGGGGAGAGTTGAGATGTGTGACATTGAATATATATCTGCACAATGATAGATTTGTTATACAAACAATTTGGATTTTTTTGGACCTTCGTATCACACTCACCAATTATTTCTATGTATGTCTGTGTAACATATCACAGTATCCAACAGGTCACAGTACCTTGTTGCTGCTCATTAATAAAAGTAAAACGTCGGTATCATCATTACTGTTTGTCCGAAATCTCAATGTCATCATGACATTAGTGAATTATTATACACCATACACAAAAAAACTTTCAGTGAATTGTTTTAAAGACTGACCAACCTCCCCCCCCCACTCTCTCACCTATTTAACCTCTCTACCCCCCACCCCACCACCCCCTCTTGACATAACACTTGGTGAAGTAATGAGATGGACATTGGTGGAATCTTTTGATCTAGTGAGAGATGAGTTCAGCTGCCGCAATGTCCTCAATTGTTTTAGTACGGGCGGGGGTGGGGGGTGGTTCTACACTAGCGCAGTGCAGTGCCTGGTTGTATGTAACAGCCTGGGGATCACGGGGTGGGGCTAGGGTGTGGGTAGAGAGGTCTAATTAACTTCAAGATGTTATGTCATTTCACAGAACAAGCTGGTGAGGATGGTGGGGTGGGGGGGTGTGAGTGGGATGTTTTTTTATATAATTGATGTCACGTAGAGAGAAGTGAATTTTGAATTAAGAAAACTTGATATTCCAGGACGTCCTGTAGTTGAAATGACGGGAGGGGGCACTACGGGGATTTGATTCTGACACGTGGGATACTAAGTAGATCTTGAAGAGTTTGTTGTATCTGTGTCTATATGTTGTATCTGTGTCTATATGTTGTATCTGTGTCTGTATGTTGTATCAGTGTCTAAATATTGTATCTGTGTCTATATGTTGTATCTGTGACTATATGTTGTATCAGTGTCTATATGTTGTATCTGTGTCTATATGTTGTATCTGTGTCTATATGTTGTATCTGTGTCTATTTGTTGTATCTGTGTCTGTATGTTGTATCAATGTCTATATGTTGTATCACTGTTTGTATGTTGTATCTGTTTCTGTATGTTGTATCAGTGTTTGTATGTTGTATTAGTGTCAATATGTTGTATTAGTGTCCGTATGTTGTATTTATGTCTATGTGTTGTATCAGTGTCTATATGTTGTATCAGTGTCTATACGTTGTATTTGTGCCTATATGTTATATCAGTGTTTGTATGTTCTATATGTGAATATGTGGTGTATCTGTGTCTCTATGTTGTATTATTGTCCATTTGTTGTATCAGTGCCTATATGTTGTATCAGTGTCTATATCTTTTATCTGTGTTTATATTTTGTATATGACATGAATCCAAATTAACGGCAACACATGACAGTAAACCTTGAAGGGTGAACACTTCGGTCCAGGCAACACATGACAGTAAACCTTGAAGGGTGAACATTTCGGTCCAGGCAACACATGACAGTAAACCTTGAAGGGTGAACACTTCGGTCCAGGCAACACATGACAGCAAACCTTGAAGGGTGAACACTTCGGTCCAGGCAACACATGACAGTAAACCTTAAAGGGTGAACACATCGGTCCAGGCAACACATGACAGTAAACCTTGAAGGGTGAAAACTTCGGTCCAGGCAACACATGACAGTAAACCTTGAAGGGTGAACACTTCTGTCCAGGCAACACATGACAGTAAACCTTGAAGGGTGAATACTTCGGTCCAGGCAACACATGACAGTAAACCTTGAAGGGTGAACACTTCGGTCCAGGCAACACATGACAGTAAACCTTGAAGGGTGAACACTTCGGTCAAGATGACGGACAATATAAAACATAAATTTCTCCGGGTGGCCTAGCAATGTAGACAGCTCGACTGGCGATTATAGAGTCACGGGTTCGATCCTCAGAGAGGGAATGTCTCTAGCTCCAGATAAAAGTTGTTAAAGTCCATCAAGCCTTCCCAGCTTTAAATGCCGAGAATGTTAATGTGGCTTGGCGTTGTGCAACAATCCCTTTGTATGTACCATGGTTGCAGAAACTGATAAACCCTCTGTACTGCCGTGATGGTCATTTAGGAAAGTCTACTTCTTTTCTAGTATACATTCATCACGACCATCATATTTGTCCTTAAACTGGAACAAACTAACTGCCAGTAAAATTTAAATATTTGTAATTGTTGTCAATGATCATAAGGATATGTTGATCCAAGACCGAAGGCAGGAAACCTTCAAGTTCTAACTCTCTTAAACTAGTTTTCATGCCCCTCCCCGGGGCCTGAGACGTGAGGTCGGTTACACCCATCTCCCCCATTTCGGAAGCGGCTTTGTATTAAAGTATGGCTGTATGTTTTAATTAGTTGTTGTTGAATTCACGAATTCTACCAAATTCATACAAGAAAGAGAAATCTATGATGAGCCAGGGTAAATATTTATCTAAACCACAGGCTGAGAGTACACCAGTTTTTTTTTTTTTAAATAAAATTTAGAGTGCTTGGGAAATGGTTCAAGACAAAAACAATAAACAGGTCTCGTTGTTATTGTTTAGACTTTATGGAATATAAAAAAAGTTTTGATTTATGGCACGGGCCATGTGTGTGTGAGAGGCGCCATGCATCATTCACGCACAACAAAGGGGAAACAAATGTACACTGTCAAGCTAGCTCTTTTCTTTTCATGCTTCATAAATACTTAAGTAATTGTTTTTATCTTGATTGATAGGGATACTTTACCCTCAAGTAAACACAACATCGCCTGACTCTGTAGTTGGCAGGGCTGCTGACTGTGGCGTCGTTGTAAAGGGCGCGGCGCCCGATGCTGGGTGGAATGTGCGTTTGAGGGGCTCCATCTTCAAAAATTTTGGATCTGGGACCCAATCTGTTAGTGACATCTTTTGACAACTTCTTATAGAGATGTAGCTGCATTCTATTGGTGAAAACTGTCCGTCCCCTATTTTTGGTCTACTACTGACATATATATTATTTAGATATTACAGGGCAATATGAATAATGTAGAACAGTGGTCCCCCACCCCCGGTCCGTGGATTGAATGTTATTTCCTTTTTATTTATTTATCTCGTTATTGAGCGACTTTCTATGGACGATAAATAATAAACGCCTCCCCCCCCTCTTACACTGGGCCGTGGTGAAATTATCAAACGTTCACCGGTCCGTGGTGAAATTATCAAACGTTCACCGATCCGTGGTGAAATAATCAAACGTTCACCGGTCCGTGGTGAAATTATCAAACGTTGACCGGTCCGTGGTGAAATTATCAAACGTTGACCGGTCCGTGGTGAAATGATCAAACGTTCACCGGTCCGTGGTGAAATTATCAAACGTTGACCGGTCCGTGGTGAAATTATCAAATGTTGACCGGTCCGTGGTGAAATTATCAAACGTTGACCGGTCCGTGGTGAAATTATCAAACGTTCACCGGTCCGTGGTGAAATTATCAAATGTTGACCGGTCCGTGGTGAAATTATCAAACGTTCACCGGTCCGTGGTGAGATTATCAAATGTTGACCGGTCCGTGGTGAAATTATCAAACGTTCACCGGTCCGTGGTGAAATTATCAAACGTTGACCGGTCCGTGGTGAAATTATCAAACGTTGACCGGTCCGTGGTGAAATGATCAAACGTTGACCGGTCCGTGGTGAAATGATCAAACGTTGACCGGTCCGTGGTGAAATTATCAAACGTTGACCGGTCCGTGGTGAAATTATCAAATGTTGACCGGTCCGTGGTGAAATTATCAAACGTTGACCGGTCCGTGGTGAAATTATCAAACGTTCACCGGTCCGTGGTGAAATTATCAAATGTTGACCGGTCCGTGGTGAAATTATCAAACGTTGACCGGTCCGTGGTGAAATTATCAAACGTTCACCGGTCCGTTGTGAAATTATCAAACGTTGACCGGTCCGTGGTGAAATTATCAAATGCTGACCGGTCCGTGGTGAAATTATCAAACGTTGACCGGTCCGTGGTGAAATTATCAAACGTTGACCGGTCCGTGGTGAAATTATCAAACGTTCACCGGTCCGTTGTGAAATTATCAAACGTTCACCGGTCCGTGGTGAAATTATCAAACGTTCACCGGTCCGTGGTGAAATTATCAAACGTTGACCGGTCCGTGGTGAAATTATCAAACATTGACCGGTCCGTGGTGAAATTATGAAACGTTGACCGGTCCGTGGTGAAATTATCAAATGTTGACCGGTCCGTGGTGATATTATCAAACGTTGACCGGTCGTGGCGAGAAAAAGGTTGGGGACAACTTATGTAGAATATTCTGTTTTTTTTTTTAATCTTTATGTTTTTTTCGATGGCATATAATCACATTTACTCTGTAATAGGCTATTGAGAATTCAATTGAATGTCGATATTTGTAGGAAATTTTCAACCAACTTTTTTTACATTCGTAAATTTCATCTCACTAAAGTTGCGAAGCTCAATACCTGATTTCAGCGATCGATATTTTAAATATTATCTTTAATCTGTGATTCTCACATGCCAACTCACTTGGCTCCGTACTAAACTTTCAATTACCCTTACATTGAGTTTGAAGGCGTTATTTGTGAAATAATATAGGATGGAAAAAATAAACAAACAATGAGTGGATTCTGAACCCGTGGTTAATATTTTTTTAACAGTGGCTTTATAGATGTTATGGCTGTTATAGATTTTATTGAAATTATGGCTGTTATAGATTTCAAGATGTGTTTTGGGTGTTATAGAATGTAAGATGTAATAAGGTTATTAGGTTCCTTTAAGCCCCTAAGAGCTCATCTGGGCAGATGAAGTGTAGAATTCACCTGTTTCAATAACCTCGGCAGATGAAGTGTAGAATTCACCTGTTTCAATAACCTCGGCAGATGAAGTGTAGAATTCACCTGTTTCAATAACCTCGGCAGATGAAGTGTAGAATTCACCTGTTTCAATAACCTCGGCAGATAAAGAGATTGTGTGGTTAGTACAACTCCCCCAACTTAAAGTCAGGTGACCCATTTAATGCTGGGTCCACTTGAGGACCTGAAAAAAATCATGAGGTTCGAGCCCAGGAATATCCGGTCGACACCCGAACGCTCTACACCGCACGACCATCCGTCCCCTGTTATGTGTTGTCATGTGAACGGCGGAGTACTGGTCTGGAGTTCAAGTCTGTTCAAAACTGGGGATGATTATTTGATTTTTATTATTCTTGGTCTATTTATCTGTTTATGTAAAACTGTCAAAAATCAAGCGTCCGTTGGGTTTTTCTAGCTCCACGTCAACTCTACAGTCTACATGTACGTCTAATGTAAATCTATGAATTTACAATTCTTTTGATCTGAACATTTCAATTATTCGTTGTCTACACAGGTCAGACTCACTCAATGGGAGTAGAGATATGATGGAGAATAAACCATCATGAAATACAGACTCAACCTATGGGAGTAGAGATATGATGGAGAATAAACCATCCTGAAATACAGACTCAACCAATGGGAGTAGAGATAAGATGGAGAATAAACCATCCTGAAATACAGACTCAACCAATGGGAGTAGAGATATGATGGACAATAAACCATCCTGAAATACAACTAACAAGATTTATTTGTTCATCTCTTTACTGCTCATTACACCCATACACACACACTTTCTTCTGCCAGGTAATTAAGTAAATTGTGAATCTTCCACTTGATGAGTAGATAGAAGTTGGATTAGTCAACACTATTTTGTTAAGAAAAGAAATGCAGTAATACAAAAATTCATTATATATATATATTTATGTGTGTATATATACATGTGTGTGTATATATACGTGTGTGTATACATGTGTGTGTGTGTATATATATATATATATATATATATATATATATATATATATATATAAATTTGTAAACAATAAATATTGTAAGCCTTCATTCGTTCATATGAGTTGACATTTACAGGAGAATGTCTCTCAGTCTACAAGGGTCGTGCGGGTGAATCATTTGAATGTCGACCTTAGGAACCCAGGCTCGATCTCCGATGAGAACCAATAGACATTTACAAAGTTGATCATGTTATATCTCCCGTAGTGCCCCCACGACCACTGCACTATAGGCTTTGATGGGGATGAAAGAAAGGCACCAGAAAAACAGTTTCATTAGTGGTTTATAGGATTTAAGATGTTTGATCTCATCCTTACAGGGACTTCCAAGACAATCATAGATGGAGACTGTAATAATGCTACATGGATATGTCTACACTGTTTGTCTCTTAACTATATGTGGTATAACTATGTGTGGTATAACTATGTGTGGTATAACTATAAGTGGTGTAACTATATGTAGTATAACTATATGTGGTATAACAATAAGTGGTATAACTATAAGGGGTATAACTATATGTGGTATAAAACTATAAGTGGTATAACTATAAGGGGTATTATATAACTACAAGTGGTATGACTATGTATGGTATAACTATATGTGTTATAAATATAAGTGGTATAACTATAAGTGGTATAACTATAAGTGGTATAACTATAAGTGGTATAACTATATGTGGTATAAATTTAAGTGGTATAACTATGTGTGGTAACTGCCAGTGGTTTTTGTAGGTACATGTATTGAAACTAAGTTATCCATTGTCTTTAATGTATCTCTTCTATGAATTAAAAACGTGTTTTGCTGTCATTGTTTACTGGAAAAGGTGATGAAACTGAACGTTTGACAATTACTTGTCAGATGTATGCTTGACATGTATTTGTCAGATGTATGCTTGACATGTATTTGTCAGATGTATGCTTGACATGTATTTGTCAGATGTATGCTTGACATGTATTTGTCAGATGTATGCTTGACATGTATTTGTCAGATGTATGCTTGACATGTATTTGTCAGTTGTTTGTCTGACAGGAATTTTACCTGGGTACTTTTATTTTTTAGTTGTTTTTTTTCCAGTTGTATGTCTAGCAGGCATCGGATGCTAGATTATGTTTTAGTTGTTATGTCTAGCAGGCATCGGATGCTAGATTATGTTTTAGTTGTTATGTCTAGCAGGCATCGGATGCTAGATTATGTTTTAGTTGTTATGTCAAGCAGGCATCGGATGCTAGATTATGTTTTAGTTGTTATGTCTAGCAGGCATCGGATACTAGATTATGTTTTAGTTGTTATGTCTAGCAGGCATCGGATTCTAGATTATGTTTATTTGTTATGTCTAGCAGGCATCGGATGCTAGATTATGTTTTAGTTGTTATGTCTAGTAGGCATCGGATGCTAGATTATGTTTTAGTTGTTATGTCTAGCAGGCATCGGATGCTAGATTTGTCTAGTAGGCATCGGATGCTAGATTATGTTTTAGTTGTTATGTCTAGTAGGCATCGGATGCTAGATTATGCTTTAGTTGTTATGTCTAGCAGGCATCGGATACTAGATTATGTTTTAGTTGTTATGTCTAGCAGGCATCGGATGCTAGATTATGTTTATTTGTTATGTCTAGCAGGCATCGGATGCTAGATTATGTTTTAGTTGTTATGTCTAGTAGGCATTATAAGCTGGGTACAAAGGACAAGTTGTCTTTAGATATTTTTTTGTTATTGTTTTGTCTCCAGAACCAAGAATAGCTCCCACTTCATATAACCAGAGTACTCTGTGACCGTGACTTGCCAAGTGGACATATGAAGAGCAGAGATGTCCAGGTTGTTGCTAATAGGACACCAAACAAAAACATTTAGATCCATCATGTTGCTATACCTTGTTGTTAATACATATAATCAACATCAACTTTATATATTTTGTTTGAATTAGTTGAACAAATTTATTATAGAAATACATAAACATATGCCAAACCAATTTAGTAAAATACAAGGGGGGGATCCGCTGAGAAAACTGGAGCAATGGGCAACCACTTCCTTTATTATATTACCGCCCCATGGTTTATGTATATATAAATATATCTCATGGATTATGTCGTGGAAGTGCCTAAGCTCGTCAGTTGTCTGAAAAGTGTCTATTTTAACGTAGTGTGTCAGGTAGTGTGGGAAAGTGTGAGGTGTTGTCAGGTAGTGTGAGACAGTGTCAGCAGTTGTCAGGTAGTGTGAGACAGTGTGAGGTGTTGTCAGGTAGTGTGAGACAGTGTGAGGTATTGTCAGGTAGTGTGAGACAGTGTGAGGTGTTGTCAGGTAGTGTAGGGTAATGTTCGGAAGTTTCAGATAGTGTTTGGATAAATTGGAAGCTAGTGTTTGGAAGTGTGATGTAGTGTTTGGAAGTGAAAAAGTGTGAGGTCGTGTTTGGAAATGTAAGATAATGTTTAAAGTGTGGGCTAGTGTTTGGAAGCGTGAGGTAATGCGGGTAGTGAAGGGTTGTTTGTGGCTGTTTTAGGTTGTGTGAGGTAGTTTGCAGTTGTTTGATGCTGTTTGGAGCAATGTGAGGTAGTTTGAAGTTGTGTGATGTTGTGTTGAGCAATGTGAGGTAGTTTGAAGTTGTGTGATGTTTGTGTGGAGCAATGTGAGGTAGTTTGAAGTTGTGTGATGTTGTGTGGAGCAATGTGAGGTAGTTTGAAGTTGTGTGGATCAATGTGAGGTAGTTTGAAGTTGTGTGATGTTGTGTGGAGCAATGTGAGGTAGTTTGAAGTTGTGTGATGTTGTGTGGAGCAATGTGAGGTAGTTTGAATTTGTGTGATGTTGTGTGGAGCAATTGAGATAGTGTGGAGGAATGTATTATGGATGTCTATTTTATTGCAAACCTAATATTGAATTTAATTGATGAAGACGTACATATTCTGTCAGTTAATCCACCAGTAACAGACGTACATATTCTGTCAGTTAATCCACCAGTAACAGACGTACATATTCTGTCAGTTAATCCACCACGTTACTAGTGGATTAACTGACATAATACGTACGTCTGTTACTAGTGGATTAACTGACATAATATGTACGGCTGTTACTAGTGGATTAACTGACATAATATGTACGTCCGTTACTAGTGGAATAACTGACATAATATGTACGTCCGTTACTAGTGGATTAACTGACATAATATGTACGTCCGTTACTAGTGGATTAACTGACATAATATGTACGTCCGTTACTAGTGGATTAACTGACATAATATGTACGTCCGTTACTAGTGGATTAACTGACATGATACGTACGTCCGTTACTAGTGGATTAACTGACATAATACGTACGTCCGTTACTAGTGGATTAACTGACATAATATGTACGTCCGTTACTAGTGGATTAACTGACATAACATGTACGTCTGTTACTAGTGGATTAACTGACATGATATGTACGTCCGTTACTAGTGGATTAACTGGCATAATATGTACGTCTGTTTCTAGTGGATTAACTGACATGATACGTACGTCTGTTACTAGTGGATTAACTGACATAATATGTACGTCCGTTACTAGTGGATTAACTGACATAATATTACATCAGTAACTAGTGGATCCACTGACAGAATATGTACATCTGTAACTAGTGGATCCACTGACAGAATATGTACATCTGTAACTAGTGGATCCACTGATAGAATATGTACATCTGTAACTAGTGGATACACTGACAGAATATGTACATTTGTAACTAGTGGATCCACTGACAGAATATGTACATCTTTATCTACTAAATTCAATATTAGGTTTGCTTTAAAATAGACATCCATAATACATTCCTCCACACTATCTCAATTGCTCCAAACAACATCACACAACTTCGAACTATCTCAATTGCTCCACACAATATCACACAACTTCGAACTATCTCAATTGCTCCACACAACATCACACAACTTCGAACTATCTCAATTGCTCCACACAACATCACACAACTTCGAACTACCTCACATTGCTCCACACAACATCACACAACTTCAAACTACCTCACATTGCTCCACACAACTTCAAACTATTTCACACAGCCTTAACCAGCCCCAAACAACCCTAAACTGCACCCATTACCTCACAATACCACACACACCCAAAAACCAGACCACACACCCAAACACTAGCTTCCAATTCCAAACACTAGTCCATATTTTAAACACTATCTAACATTTCCAAACACTACCTCACACTTTTCTTACTTCCAAACACTACATCACATTACCAAACACTACATCACACTTCCAAACACTAGCCCAGGGGTCGGCAACCTTTCGAGACGGAAGAGCCAAAAGTTAAAATTTGCATTTTTCTCAAGTTTTTAAAGAGCCTCTAAATTTTTTTGTTTCAAGATTATGGTATTTGATTTGGCCGCCGTTTGACTTCGAAAGAGCCGCAACTTGACATTGAAAAAGCCGCATGCGGCTCGCGAGCCGCAGGTTGCCGACCCCTGCACTAGCCCATTTATCCAAACACTATCTGAAACTTCCAAACATTAGCCTACACTATCTGACAACACCTCACGCTGTCTCACACTACCTGACAACACCGCACACTGTCTCACACTACCTGACAACACCTCACACTACTGTCTCACAATACCTGACAACACCTCACACAGTCTCACACTACCTGACAACACCTCACACACTACGTTAAAATCAGGGGTGGGGTGTCGGCCAAAATATTTGCCGACACCGACACCGGCGTCGGTTTTCTAAAATCCGCCGACACCGACACCGGGGGGGGGGGCAAGGGAAGATAATTGTGTATTTTTCCCTGTATCTCATACTATATATATATATAAAGATGCTCGTCTAATTGTATATTTATTCTTCTTGGCTCTACAACCCATTTAGGGTCCGTGGATCAAATGGAACTGGGCCGCCCAAGAAACATTAAATTATTTACTTTTTATCTATTGTAGTTGTATTTCTCTCAGGATAGTGCGACACCTACCCTTCTCGGGCCGCGGTAAAATTATCAAATGTCGACCGGTCTTCGGCGAGAAAAAAGGTTAGGGACCACTGCACTAACACACACACACACGCACCACTTCTATGGTACCGGTAGCTTTTATTTTGTTTGAACAAAATAAAACTTGCCTTTGTATCTTACTAAGCTACTCTTTCAATGCAACTTTGTCGGCATATTTATTTTTCGACCTCACATGAATATACCTAATTTTATAGATGAATTAAAAAAAAAAAACTTAAAGAAGGTATAATTATGCTGCAGCATGCATTGTATGGGCCTAATTTGTAATGTAATTACTAAATAACAAAAGTAAATAAATAAAATTTCCGAACTGTGCAGTTAAATATGTTTATTTAAATAATTATGCACAGGGCGCCAAGCTAGACGGGTCTCCGAAATAGTAATCTTGAAAACAATGTTCACCAGACATGGGCAATTTAAGTCCCGTTAAACGTTTTGATTTGACCCGCAGTACACTCCCCTTTTTTCATTTACATTGATAACATTTACATTTATGTTAGCTCAGATAAAGTATTATAAACACCCATTGATCTGCTCTTGGTCCTGCCCTCCAATCAAATTTAAGAACCTATTGTGGTTCTTCAGTAGTTATAAATTTACATCACTGATCTACGATTTTGCAGCATGTCCATTACGATGAAAAAAAAAGATATCAGTTGTACACGTAACATTGAAAGGTCACGGAAAAACACTAGATATGGACATCAAGAGTATCTGCAGTGGATACATTGAAGTAAAAAAATTGTATGGTTTACTTCAAGATATGCCACAGTATGCGGTATGTTATTTTTATAGTAAACCTGAAGCGGCCGATTCGCTACTTTTAATAAGTTCTCATTTATGTGTAGGCTTATGCTCAAATATTGGTCAAGATTATTATTAACGATTGCCTAAGTCAGCAAGTTACTGCAAAGCACAGACATATCCAACAACACTAGAGTAATGATGCTTGGAAGTTTATAAGTGGTCATTCAGAGAATGCAGAATGCTGAAATAAAATCACGGCAAGGGCTACAGACAATGATAAAAGATGGTTGTTCCAGACCTATTTTTTAGAAAAGAGAGAGACGTATGAAGACACTACATACTTAACAGTTAATAGAGGAAGAAATCGTTATGTTACACCCGAATCAAACCTGAAATATGTAGTGAAAATGTTTGTATTGTAATAGGTGGTGGGGGGCTCCAGCTACGGACTGGGATTTAATGTAGTGCCACTGTGACGTAGATTGGTAATGTTTCATTCTGGCTGAGAGAAATTAAGCTGTGGAGAATGTTAGTTGTGAGTTAACTTTGTAGGAACATTTGAAACAGATCATTCTTTGAGGTCCTAAAAGACTTGAATAGGTTTGTGTGTAATCTTTCTCCAACATGGATATTGATAGAGAGTTGCTAACTAAAAATTTCTCATGATTTACAATAAGTGAGTGAATAACAGAGTGAACATAGCCAGTAGCTTTCCTATCTGCTTTCAGTCAAAATTCTTTTAATGTTGACAAGTTGTTGTAATGTAGAGAATCTCGCTTTGGAAAATAATACATTTATTGATAAACAGATTTACCAAGTATTTATTTAAAAAGAAAAGAAGAACTTAAGAAAACTTTAAATTAAAGATTTGCTATAACTATCTGACGTTGTTCTGGATTATTTAATAAAAGTTCTAGTATTTTGTTTTTTGGGAGGGGGGGGGAGTTTTTCCGCAAAAACACCGAACAGACTCCGGACAAAATACAAATGCCGAGACTGACACCGACACCGGCAAAAACTACCGACACCACCGACACCCCAGCCCTGGTTAAAATAGACAATTTTCAGACAACTGACGAGCTTAGGCACTTCCATGACTTAATCCATGAGATATATTTATATATAAATAAACCTAGGGGGCGGTAATATAATAAAGGAAGTTGTTGCCCGTTGCTCCAGTTTCACCAGTGCTTCCCCCCTTGTATTTTACTAAATTGGTATGACATATATTTTGGTATTTCTTTAATAAATTTGTTCATCTAATTTAAACAAAATATATAAAGTTGGTGTTCATTATATTCATCCACAACAAGGTATAGTAACATAATGGATCTAAATGTTTTTGTATGGTGTCCTATTCGCAACAACTTGGACATCTCTGCTCTTCATATGTCCACTTGGCAAGTCACGGTCACAGAGTACTCTGGTTATATGAAGTGGGAGCTATTCTTGGTTCTGGAGACAAAACAATAACAAAAAAATATCTAAAGACAACTTATCCTTTGTACCCAGCTTATAATGCCTGCTAGACATAACAACTAAAACATAATCTAGCATCTGATGCCTGCTAGACATAACAACTAAAATATAATCTAGCATCTGATGCCTGCTAGACATACAACTGGAAAAAATCAAACTAAAAAATAGATGTACTCACGTAAAATTCCTGTCAGACATGCAGTTGGCAAACAAATGTACCCAGCATGTAATGCCTGTCAGACATACAAGTGACAAATACATGTCAAGCATGCATCTGACAAGTAATTGTCAAACGAACGGTTTCATCACCAGTTCCAGTAAACAATGACAACAAAACACATTTTTTATTCATAGAAGAGATACATTAAAGACAATGGATAACTTAGTTGCAATACGTGTACCTACAAAAACAACTGGCAGTTACCAAACATATACGACATATAGTTTATACCACACATAGTAATACCACATATAAAACGGGCCATCGGGGCAGATGAAGTGTGGAATTCATCTGTTTCTATAACTTTGGCATATGAAGGAATTGTGTGGTTAGCACAACGCCCAGCCGCCCAACATAAGTCAGGTACCCATTTAAAGCTGGGTGGACTTGTGGGACGACTTTGCACCAAATTTCACCTGGAAAAATTCCATGCGCCTTACCGAGGACCGAACCCTGGACTCTCAGGTCGACAGTCGAGTATCTACACCACTCGGCCATCAGTCCCACACATACCACATATAGTTATACCACACATAGTTATACCACAAATAGCTATACCACATATAGTTAAGAGACAAACACTGTACACATACCTATGTAGCATTAATACAGTCTCCATCTAGGATTGTCTTTGAAGTCCCTGTAAGGATGAGATCAAACATCTTAGATCCTATAAACCACTAATGAAACTGTTTTTATGGTGCCTTTCTTTCATCCCCATCAAAGCCGCCTATAGTGCAGTGGTCGTGGCGGCACTACGGGAGATATAACAGAGACTTCCATGATCAACTTTGTAAATGTCTATTGGTTCTCATCGGGGATCGAGCCTGGGTTCCTAAGGTCGACATTCAAATGATTCACCGGCACGACCCTTGTAGACTGAGAGACAATGTCCGGTAAATGTCAACTCATATGAACAAATGAAGGCTTACAATATTTATTATATACAAACATATATATATATATATATATATACATATATATATATATGTACACACACATGTATATATACACACACACATATATATACACACATACATATGTAGCCTATATATACACACATACATGTATAAATATATATAATGTATTTTTGTATTAATACATTTCTTTTCTTAACAAAAAAGTGTTGACTAATCCAACTTCTATCTACTCATCAAGTGGGAGATTCACAATTTACTAAATTACCTGGCAGAAGAAAGTGTGTGTGTGTGCGCGTGTGAGTGTTTGTGTTTGCGTGTGTGAGTGTTTGTGTGTGTGCGTGTGTGAGTGTTTGTATATTGCGGGTGTGTGAGTGTTTGTGTGTGCGTGTGTGATTATTTTTGTGTGTGATTGTGTGAGTGTTTGTATATGTGCGCGTGTGTAAGTGTTTATGTGGTGTGCGTGTGTGAGTGTTTATATATGTGCGCTTGTGTGAGTGTTTTGTGTGTGTGCGTGTGTGAGTGTTTGTGTGTGTGCGTGTGTGAGTGTTTGTGTGTGTGCGCGTGTGTGAGTGTTTGTGTGTTTGCGGGTGTGAGTGTTTGAGTGTGTGCGTGTGTAATGAGCAGAAAAAAAAGAAAGAGATGGACCAAAAAATCTTGTGAGCTGTATTTCCTGATGGTTTATTCTCCATCATATCTCTACTCCCATTGGTTGAGTCTGTATTTCCTGATGGTTTATTCTCCATCATATCTCTACTCCCATTGGTTGAGTTGTATCTCCTGATGGTTTATTCTCCATCATATCTCTACTCCCATTGGTTGAGTTGTATCTCCTGATGGCTTATTCTCCATCATATCTCTACTCCCATTGGTTGGGTCTGTATTTCCTGATGGTTTATTCTCCATCATATCTCTACTCCCATTGGTTGGGTCTGTATTTCCTGATGGTTTATTCTTCATCATATCTCTACTCCCATTGGTTGAGTTATATCTCCTGATGGTTTATTCTCCATCATATCTCTACTCCCATTGGTTGATTTGTATCTCCTGATGGCTTATTCTCCATCATATCTCTACTCCCATTGGTTGGGTCTGTATTTCCTGATGGTTTATTCTTCATCATATCTCTACTCCCATTGGTTGAGTTGTATCTCCTGATGGTTTATTCTCCATCATATCTCTACTCCCATTGGTTGAGTCTGTATTTCCTGATGGTTTATTCTCCATCATATCTCTACTCCCATTGGTTGAGTCTGTATTTCCTGATGGTTTATTCTCCATCATATCTCTACTCCCATTGGTTGGGTCTGTATTTCCTGATGATTTATTCTCCATCATATCTCTACTCCCATTGGTTGAGTTGTATTTCCTGATGGTTTATTCACCATCATATCTCTACTCCCATTGGTTGAGTTGTATTTCCTGATGGTTTATTCTCCATCATATCTCTACTCCCATTGGTTGAGTTGTATCTCCTGATGGTTTATTCTCCATCATATCTCTACTCCCATTGGTTGAGTCTGTATTTCCTGATGGTTTATTCTCCATCATATCTCTACTCCCATTGGTTGAATTGTATCTCCTGATGGTTTATTCTCCATAATATCTCTACTCCCATTGGTTGAGTTGTATCTCCTGATGGTTTATTCTCCATCATATCTCTACTCCCATTGGTTGAGTCTGTATTTCCTGATGGTTTATTCTCCATCATATCTCTACTCCCATTGATTGAGTTGTATCTCCTGATGGTTTATTCTCCATCATATCTCTACTCCCATTGGTTGAGTCTGTATTTCCTGATGGTTTATTCTCCATCATATCTCTACTCCCATTGGTTGAGTCTGTATTTCCTGATGGTTTATTCTCCATCATATCTCTACTCCAATTGGTTGAGTCTGTATTTCCTGATGGTTTATTCTCCATCATATCTCTACTCCCATTGGTTGGGTCTGTATTTCCTGATGGTTTATTCTCCATCATATCTCTACTCCCATTGGTTAAGTTGTATCTCCTGATGGTTTATTCTCCATCATATCTCTACTCCCATTGGTTGAGTCTGTATTTCCTGATGGTTTATTCTCCATCATATCTCTACTCCCATTGGTTGAGTCTGTATTTCCTGATGGTTTATTCTCCATCAAATCTCTACTCCCATTGGTTGAGTCTGTATTTCCTGATGGTTTATTCTCCATCATATCTCTACTCCCATTGGTTGAGTCTGTATTTTCTGATGGTTTATTCTCCATCATATCTCTACTCCCATTGGTTGAGTCTGTATTTTCTGATGGTTTATTCTCAATCATTTCTCTACTCCCGTTGGTTGAGTCTGTATTTCCTGATGTTTTATTCTCCATCATATCTCTACTCCCATTGGTTGAGTTGTATCTCCTGATGGTTTATTCTCCATCATATCTCTACTCCCATTGGTTGAGTCTGTATTTCCTGATGGTTTATTCTCCATCATATCTCTACTCCCATTGGTTGAGTCTGTATTTCCTGATGGTTTATTCTCCATCATATCTCTACTCCCATTAGTTGAGTCTGTATTTTCTGATGGTTTATTCTCCATCATATCTCTACTCCCATTGGTTGAGTCTGTATTTTCTGATGGTTTATTCTCCATCATATCTCTACTCCCGTTGGTTGAGTCTGTATTTCCTGATGGTTTATTCTCCATCATATCTCTACTCCCATTGGTTGAGTTGTATCTCCTGATGGTTTATTCTCCATCATATCTCTACTCCCATTGGTTGAGTTGTATCTCCTGATGGCTTATTCTCCATCATATCTCTACTCCCATTGGTTGGGTCTGTATTTCCTGATGGTTTATTCTCCATCATATCTCTACTCCCATTGGTTGGGTCTGTATTTCCTGATGGTTTATTCTTCATCATATCTCTACTCCCATTGGTTGAGTTGTATCTCCTGATGGTTTATTCTCCACCATATCTCTACTCCCATTGGTTGAGTCTGTATTTCCTGATGGTTTATTCTCCATCATATCTCTACTTTCATTGGTTGAGTCTGTATTTCCTGATGGTTTATTCTCCATCATATCTCTACTGCCATTGGTTGGGTCTGTATTTCCTGATGGTTTATTCTCCATCATATCTCTACTCCCATTGGTTGAGTTGTATTTCCTGATGGTTTTTTCTCCATCATATCTCTACTCCCATTGGTTGGGTCTGTATTTCCTGATGGTTTATTCTCCATCATATCTCTACTGCCATTGGTTGAGTCTTTATTTCCTGATGGTTTATTCTCCATCATATCTCTACTCCCATTGGTTGAGTCTCTATTTCCTGATGGTTTATTCTCCATCATATTTCTACTGCCATTGGTTGAGTCTGTATTTCCTGATGGTTTATTCTCCATCATATCTCTACTCCCATTGGTTGGGTCTGTATTTCCTGATGGTTTATTCTCCATCATATCTCTACTCCCATTGGTTGAGTTGTATCTCCTGATGGTTTATTCTCCATCATATCTCTACTCCAATTGGTTGAGTCTGTATTTCCTGATGGTTTATTCTCCATCATATTACTACTCCCATTGGTTGAGTTTTATCTCCTGATGGTTTATTCTCCATCATATCTCTACTCCCATTGGTTGAGTCTGTATTTCCTGATGGTTTATTCTCCATCATATTTCTACTCCCATTGGTTGAGATTTATCTCCTGATGGTTTATTCTCCATCATATCTCTACTCCCATTGGTTGGGTCTGTATTTCCTGATGGTTTATTCTCCATCATATCTCTACTGCCATTGGTTGAGTCTGTATTTCCTGATGGTTTATTCTCCATCATATCTCTACTGCCATTGGTTGAGTCTGTATCTCCTGATGGTTTATTCTCCATCATATCTCAACTCCCATTGGTTGGGTCTGTATTTCCTGATGGTTTATTCTCCATCATATCTCTACTCCCATTGGTTCAGTCTGTATTTTCTGATGGTTTTTTCTCCATCATATCTCAACTCCCATTGGTTGAGTTGTATCTCCTGATGGTTTATTCTCCATCATATCTCTACTCCCATTGGTTGAGTCTGTATCTCCTGATGGTTTATTCTCCATCATATCTCTACTCCCATTGGTTGAGTTGTATTTCCTGATGGTTTATTTTCCATCATATCTCTACTCCCATTGGTTGGGTCTGTATTTCCTGATGGTTTATTCTCCATCATATCTCTACTCCCATTGGTTGAGTCTGTATTTCCTGATGGTTTATTCTCTATCATATCTCTACTCCCATTGGTTGAGTTGTATCTCCTGATGGTTTATTCTCCATCATATCTCTACTCCCATTGGTTGAGTCTGTATTTCCTGATGGTTTATTCTCCATCATATCTCTACTCCCATTGGTTGAGTTGTATCTCCTGATGGTTTATTCTCCATCATATCTCTACTCCCATTGGTTGGGTCTGTATTTCCTGATGGTTTATTCTCCATCATATCTCTACTCCCATTGGTTGGGTCTGTATTTCCTGATTGTTTATTCTTCATCATATCTCTACTCCCATTGGTTGAGTTGTATCTCCTGATGGTTTATTCTCCATCATATCTCTACTCCCATTGGTTGAGTTGTATCTCCTGATGGTTTATTCTCCATCATATCTCTACTCCCATTGGTTGGGTCTGTATTTCCTAATGGTTTATTCTCCATCATATCTCTACTCCCATTGGTTGAGTCTGTATTTCCTGATGGTTTATTCTCCATCATATCTCTACTCCCATTGGTTGGGTCTGTATTTCCTGATGGTTTATTCTCCATCATATCTCTACTCCCATTGGTTGAGTTGTATCTCCTGATGGTTTATTCTCCATCATATTTCTACTCCCATTGGTTGAGTTGTATCTCCTGATGGTTTATTCTCCATCATATCTCTACTCCCATTGGTTGAGTCTGTATTTCCTGATGGTTTATTCTCCATCATATCTCTACTCCCATTGGTTGAGTTGTATCTCCTGATGGTTTATTCTCCATCATATCTCTACTCCCATTGGTTGGGTCTGTATTTCCTGATGGTTTATTCTCCATCATATCTCTACTCCCATTGGTTGGGTCTGTATTTCCTGATTGTTTATTCTTCATCATATCTCTACTCCCATTGGTTGAGTTGTATCTCCTGATGGTTTATTCTCCATCATATCTCTACTCCCATTGGTTGAGTTGTATCTCCTGATGGTTTATTCTCCATCATATCTCTACTCCCATTGGTTGGGTCTGTATTTCCTGATGGTTTATTCTCCATCATATCTCTACTCCCATTGGTTGAGTCTGTATTTCCTGATGGTTTATTCTCCATCATATCTCTACTCCCATTGGTTGAGTCTCTATTTCCTGATGGTTTATTCTCCATCATATCTCTACTCCCATTGGTTGAGTTGTATCTCCTGATGGTTTATTCTCCATCATATCTCTACTCCCATTGGTTGAGTTGTATCTCCTGATGGTTTATTCTCCATCATATCTCTACTCCCATTGGTTGAGTCTGTATTTCCTGATGGTTTATTCTCCATCATATCTCTACTCCCATTGGTTGAGTCTGTATTTCCTGATGGTTTATTCTCCATCATATCTCTACTCCCATTGGTTGAGTTGTATCTCCTGATGGTTTATTCTCCATCATATCTCTACTCCCATTGGTTGAGTTGTATCTCCTGATGGCTTATTCTCCATCATATCTCTACTCCCATTGGTTGGGTCTGTATTTCCTGATGGTTTATTCTCCATCATATCTCTACTCCCATTGGTTGGGTCTGTATTTCCTGATGGTTTATTCTTCATCATATCTCTACTCCCATTGGTTGAGTTGTATCTCCTGATGGTTTATTCTCCATCATATCTCTACTCCCATTGGTTGAGTCTGTATTTCCTGATGGTTTATTCTCCATCATATCTCTACTCCCATTGGTTGAGTCTGTATTTCCTGATGGTTTATTCTCCATCATATCTCTACTGCCATTGGTTGGGTCTGTATTTCCTGATGGTTTATTCTCCATCATATCTCTACTCCCATTGGTTGAGTTGTATTTCCTGATGGTTTTTTCTCCATCATATCTCTACTCCCATTGGTTGGGTCTGTATTTCCTGATGGTTTATTCTCCATCATATCTCTACTGCCATTGGTTGAGTCTTTATTTCCTGATGGTTTATTCTCCATCATATCTCTACTCCCATTGGTTGAGTCTGTATCTCCTGATGGTTTATTCTCCATCATATCTCAACTCCCATTGGTTGGGTCTGTATTTCCTGATGGTTTATTCTCCATCATATCTCTACTCCCATTGGTTCAGTCTGTATTTTCTGATGGTTTTTTCTCCATCATATCTCAACTCCCATTGGTTGAGTTGTATCTCCTGATGGTTTATTCTCCATCATATCTCTACTCCCATTGGTTGAGTCTGTATCTCCTGATGGTTTATTCTCCATCATATCTCTACTCCCATTGGTTGAGTTGTATTTCCTGATGGTTTATTTTCCATCATATCTCTACTCCCATTGGTTGGGTCTGTATTTCCTGATGGTTTATTCTCCATCATATCTCTACTCCCATTGGTTGAGTCTGTATTTCCTGATGGTTTATTCTCTATCATATCTCTACTCCCATTGGTTGAGTTGTATCTCCTGATGGTTTATTCTCCATCATATCTCTACTCCCATTGGTTGAGTCTGTATTTCCTGATGGTTTATTCTCCATCATATCTCTACTCCCATTGGTTGAGTTGTATCTCCTGATGGTTAATTCTCCATCATATCTCTACTCCCATTGGTTGGGTCTGTATTTCCTGATGGTTTATTCTCCATCATATCTCTACTCCCATTGGTTGGGTCTGTATTTCCTGATTGTTTATTCTTCATCATATCTCTACTCCCATTGGTTGAGTTGTATCTCCTGATGGTTTATTCTCCATCATATCTCTACTCCCATTGGTTGAGTTGTATCTCCTGATGGTTTATTCTCCATCATATCTCTACTCCCATTGGTTGAGTCTGTATTTCCTGATGGTTTATTCTCCATCATATCTCTACTCCCATTGGTTGAGTCTGTATTTCCTGATGGTTTATTCTCCATCATATCTCTACTCCCATTGGTTGGGTCTGTATTTCCTGATGGTTTATTCTCCATCATATCTCTACTCCCATTGGTTGAGTTGTATCTCCTGATGGTTTATTCTCCATCATATTTCTACTCCCATTGGTTGAGTTGTATCTCCTGATGGTTTATTCTCCATCATATCTCTACTCCCATTGGTTGAGTCTGTATTTCCTGATGGTTTATTCTCCATCATATCTCTACTCCCATTGGTTGAGTTGTATCTCCTGATGGTTTATTCTCCATCATATCTCTACTCCCATTGGTTGGGTCTGTATTTCCTGATGGTTTATTCTCCATCATATCTCTACTCCCATTGGTTGGGTCTGTATTTCCTGATTGTTTATTCTTCATCATATCTCTACTCCCATTGGTTGAGTTGTATCTCCTGATGGTTTATTCTCCATCATATCTCTACTCCCATTGGTTGAGTTGTATCTCCTGATGGTTTATTCTCCATCATATCTCTACTCCCATTGGTTGGGTCTGTATTTCCTGATGGTTTATTCTCCATCATATCTCTACTCCCATTGGTTGAGTCTGTATTTCCTGATGGTTTATTCTCCATCATATCTCTACTCCCATTGGTTGAGTCTCTATTTCCTGATGGTTTATTCTCCATCATATCTCTACTCCCATTGGTTGAGTTGTATCTCCTGATGGTTTATTCTCCATCATATTTCTACTCCCATTGGTTGAGTTGTATCTCCTGATGGTTTATTCTCCATCATATCTCTACTCCCATTGGTTGAGTCTGTATTTCCTGATGGTTTATTCTCCATCATATCTCTACTCCCATTGGTTGGGTCTGTATTTCCTGATTGTTTATTCTTCATCATATCTCTACTCCCATTGGTTGAGTTGTATCTCCTGATGGTTTATTCTCCATCATATCTCTACTCCCATTGGTTGAGTTGTATCTCCTGATGGTTTATTCTCCATCATATCTCTACTCCCATTGGTTGAGTCTGTATTTCCTGATGGTTTATTCTCCATCATATCTCTACTCCCATTGGTTGAGTCTGTATTTCCTGATGGTTTATTCTCCATCATATCTCTACTCCCATTGGTTGAGTCTCTATTTCCTGATGGTTTATTCTCCATCATATCTCTACTCCCATTGGTTGGGTCTGTATTTCCTGATGGTTTATTCTTCATCATATCTCTACTCCCATTGGTTGAGTCTGTATTTCCTGATGGTTTATTCTCCATCATATCTCTACTCCCATTGGTTGGGTCTGTATTTCCTGATGGTTTATTCTCCATCATATCTCTACTCCCATTGGTTGAGTTGTATCTCCTGATGGTTTATTCTCCATCATATTTCTACTCCCATTGGTTGAGTTGTATCTCCTGATGGTTTATTCTCCATCATATCTCTACTCCCAGTGGTTGGGTCTGTATTTCCTGATGGTTTATTCTCCATCATATCTCTACTCCCATTGGTTGAGTCTGTATTTCCTGATGGTTTATTCTCCATCATATCTCTACTCCCATTGGTTGAGTCTCTATTTCCTGATGGTTTATTCTCCATCATATCTCTACTCCCATTGGTTGAGTTGTATCTCCTGATGGTTTATTCTCCATCATATCTCTACTCCCATTGGTTGAGTCTGTATTTCCTGATGGTTTATTCTCCATCATATTTCTACTCCCATTGGTTGAGTTTTATCTCCTGATGGTTTATTCTCCATCATATCTCTACTCCCATTGGTTGGGTCTTTATTTCCTGATGGTTTATTCTCCATCATATCTCTACTGCCATTGGTTGAGTCTGTATTTCCTGATGGTTTATTCTCCATCATATCTCTACTGCCATTGGTTGAGTCTGTATTTCCTGATGGTTTATTCTCCATCATATCTCTACTCCCATTGGTTGGGTCTGTATTTCCTGATGGTTTATTCTCCATCATATCTCTACTCCCATTGGTTGGGTCTGTATTTCCTGATTGTTTATTCTTCATCATATCTCTACTCCCATTGGTTGAGTTGTATCTCCTGATGGTTTATTCTCCATCATATCTCTACTCCCATTGGTTGAGTTGTATCTCCTGATGGTTTATTCTCCATCATATCTCTACTCCCATTGGTTGGGTCTGTATTTCCTGATGGTTTATTCTCCATCATATCTCTACTCCCATTGGTTGAGTCTGTATTTCCTGATGGTTTATTCTCCATCATATCTCTACTCCCATTGGTTGAGTCTGTATTTCCTGATGGTTTATTCTCCATCATATCTCTACTCCCATTGGTTGGGTCTGTATTTCCTGATGGTTTATTCTTCATCATATCTCTACTCCCATTGGTTGAGTCTGTATTTCCTGATGGTTTATTCTCCATCATATCTCTACTCCCATTGGTTGGGTCTGTATTTCCTGATGGTTTATTCTCCATCATATCTCTACTCCCATTGGTTGAGTTGTAGCTCCTGATGGTTTATTCTCCATCATATTTCTACTCCCATTGGTTGAGTTGTATCTCCTGATGGTTTATTCTCCATCATATCTCTACTCCCAGTGGTTGGGTCTGTATTTCCTGATGGTTTATTCTCCATCATATCTCTACTCCCATTGGTTGAGTCTGTATTTCCTGATGGTTTATTCTCCATCATATCTCTACTCCCATTGGTTGGGTCTCTATTTCCTGATGGTTTATTCTCCATCATATCTCTACTCCCATTGGTTGAGTTGTATCTCCTGATGGTTTATTCTCCATCATATCTCTACTCCCATTGGTTGAGTCTGTATTTCCTGATGGTTTATTCTCCATCATATTTCTACTCCCATTGGTTGAGTTTTATCTCCTGATGGTTTATTCTCCATCATATCTCTACTCCCATTGGTTGGGTCTGTATTTCCTGATGGTTTATTCTCCATCATATCTCTACTGCCATTGGTTGAGTCTGTATTTCCTGATGGTTTATTCTCCATCATATCTCTACTCCCATTGGTTGGGTCTGTATCTCCTGATGGTTTATTCTCCATCATATCTCTACTCCCATTGGTTGGGTCTGTATTTCCTGATGGTTTATTCTCCATCATATCTCTACTCCCTTTGGTTGGGTCTGTATTTCCTGATGGTTTATTCTCCATCATATCTCTACTCCAATTGGTTGGGTCTGTATTTCCTGATGGTTTATTCTCCATCATATCTCTACTCCCATTGGTTGAGTTGTATTTCCTGATGGTTTATTCTCCATCATATCTCTACTCCCATTGGTTGAGTCTGTATTTCCTGATGGTTTATTCTCCATCATATCTCTACTCCCATTGGTTGGGTCTGTATTTCCTGATGGTTTACTCTGCATCATATCTCTACTCCCATTGGTTGAGTTGTATCTCCTGATGGTTTATTCTCCATCATATCTCTACTCCCATTGGTTGAGTCTGTATTTCCTGATGGTTTTTTCTCCATCATATCTCTACTCCCATTGGTTGAGTCTGTATTTCCTGATGGTTTATTCTCCATCATATCTCGATTCCGATTAGTTAAGTCTGACCTGTGTAGACAACGAATAATTGAAATGTTCACATCAAAAGAATTGTAAATTCATAGATTTACATGAGACATTTATGTAGACTGTAGAGTTGATATGAAGCTAGAAAAACCCAACGGACGCTTGATTTTTGACAGTTTTACATAAACAGATAAATAGACCAAGAATAATAAAATCAAATAATCATCCCCAGTTTTGAACAGACTTGAACTCCAGACCAGTACTCCGCCGTTCACAAAACAGGGAACGGGTGGTCGTACGGTGTAGAGCGTTCGGGTGTCGACCGGATATTCCTGTGTTCGAACCTCATGATTTTTTTCAGGTCCTCAAGTCGACCCAGCATTAAATGGGTAACAAAATATTAACCACGGATTCAGAATCCACTCACTGTTTGTTTATTTTTCCATCCTATATTATTTCACAAATAACGCCTTCAAACTCAGTGTACGGGTTATTGAAAGTTAAGTACGGAACCAAGTGCATTGGCATGTGAGAATCACAGATTAAAGATAACGTTTGATAATTTCCCCACGGACCGGTCAACGTTTGATAATTTCACCACGGGCCGGTCAACGTTTGATAATTTCACCACGGACCGGTCAGCGTTTGATAATTTCACCACGGACCGGTCAACGTTTGATAATTTCAACACGGACCGGTCAACGTTTGATAATTTCAACGCGGACCGGTCAGCGTTTGATAATTTCACCACGGACCGTTCAGCGTTTGATAATTTCACCGAGGACCGGTCAACGTTTGATAATTTCACCACGGACCGGTCAACGTCTGATAATTTCACCATGGACCGGTCAACGTTTGATAATTTCACCGCGGACCGGTCAGCGTTTGATAATTTCACCACGGACCGGTCAACGTTTGATAATTTCAACGCGGACCGGTCAGCGTTTGATAATTTCACCACGGACCGTTCAGCGTTTGATAATTTCACCGAGGACCGGTCAACGTTTGATAATTTCACCACGGACCGGTCAAAGTTTGATAATTTCACCACGGACCGGTCAACGTTTGATAATTTCACCACGGACCTGTCAACGTTTGATAATTTCACCGCGGACCGGTCAACGTTTGATAATTTCACCGCGGCCTAGTGTAAGGGGGTGGGGAGGCGTTGATTATTTCTCGTCCATGGAAAGTCGTTCAATAACGAGATAAATAAATAAAAAGGAAATAACATTCAATCCACGGACCGGTCCGCGGCCCGGGGATTGGGGACCACTGTTCTACATTATTCATATTGCCCTGTAATATCTAAATAATATATATGTCAGTAGTAGACCAAAAATAGGAGACGGACAGTTTTCACCAATAGAATGCAGCTACATCTCTATAAGAAGTTGTCAAAAGATGTCACTAACAGATTGGGTCCCAGATCCAAAATTTTTGAAGATGGAGCCCCTCAAACGCACATTCCACCCAGAATCGGACGCCGCGCCCTTTACAACGACGCCACAGTCAGCAGCACTAAAAAAAAAATATCAACCTGCCAACTACAGAGTCAGGCGATGTTGTGTTTACTTGAGGGTAAAGTATCCCTATCAATCAAGATAAAAACAATTACTTAAGTATTTATGAAGCATGAAAAGAAAAGAGCTAGTTTGACAGTGTACATTTGTTTCCCCTTTGTTGTGCGTGAATGATGCATGGCGCCTCTCACACACACATGGCCCGTGCCATAAATCAAAACTATTTTATATTCCATAAAGTCTAAACAATAACAACGAGTCCTGTTTATTGTTTTTGTCTTGAACCATTTCCCAGGCACTGTAAAGTTTATTTTTTTTAAAAAAACTGGTGTACTCTCAGCCTGTGGTTTAGATAAATATTTACCCTGGCTCATCATAGATTTCTCTTTCTTGTATGAATTTGGTAGAATTCGTGAATTCAAAAACAACTAATTAAAACATACAGCCATACTTTAATATAAAGCCGCTTCCGAAATGGGGGATGGGTGTAACCGACCTCACGTCTCAGGCCCCGGGGAGGGGCAGGAAAACTAGTTTAAGAGAGTTAGAACTTAAAGGTTTCCTGCCTTCAGTCTTGGATCAACATACCCTTATGATCATTGACAACAATTACAAATGTTTAAATTTTACTGACAGTTAGTTTGTTCCAGTTTAAGGACAAATGTGATGGTCGTGATGAATGTATACTTGAAAGGGAGTAGACTTTCCTAAATGACCATCACGGCAGTGCAGAGGGTAGAGTTCATCAGTTTCTGCAACCATGGTATATACATAGGGATTGTAGCACAACGCCAAGCCACATTAACATTCTCGGCATTGAGTTAGGTCCAAATTTAAAGCTGGGAAGACTTGATGGACTTTACCAACTTTTATCTGGAGCTAGAGACATTCCCTCTCTGGGGATCGAACCCGTGACTCTATAATCGCCAGTCGAGCTGTCTACATCGCTAGTCCACCCTGAAAAGTTTATGTTTTATGTTTCATATTGTCCGTCATCTTGACCGAAGTGTTCACCCTTTAAGGTTTACTGTCATGTGTTGCCGTTAATTTGGATTCATGTCATATACAACCTATTAACACAGATAAAAGATATAGACACAGATAAAAGATATAGACACTGATACAACATATAGGCACTGATACAACAAATGGACAATAATACAACATAGAGACACAGATACACCACATATTCACATGTAGAACATACAAACACTGATACAGCATATAGGCACAAATACAACGTATAGACACTGATACAACATATAGACACTGATACAACACATAGACATAAATACAACATACAAACACTGATACAACATACAGAAACAGATACAACATGTAGACAGTGATACAACATACAGACAAAGATACAACATGTAGACACTGATACAACATATAGACACTGATACAACATATAGACACAGATACAACATATAGACACAGATAAAACATACAGACACAGATACAGCATACAGACACAGATAAAAAAACATATAGACGCAGATACAACATACATACACAGATAAAACATATAGACACAGATACAACATATAGACACAGATAAAACATATAGACACAGATACAACATACAGACACAGATACAACATATAGACACAGATACAACATATAGACACAGATACAACACATATACACTGATACAACATATAGACACAGATACAACATATAGACACAGATAAAACATATAGACACAGATACAACAAACTCTTCAAGATCAACTTAGTATCCCACGTGTCAGAATCATATCCCCGTAGTGCCCCCCCCCCGTCAATTCAACTACAGGACGTCCTGGAATATCAAGTTTTCTTAATTCAAAATTCACTTCTCTCTACGTGACATCAATTATAAAAAACATTCCACTCACCCCCCTCCCACCCCCACCATCCACACCAGCTTGTTCTGTGAAATGACATCACATCTTGAAGTTAATTAGACCTCTCTACCCACACCCTAACCCCATTCCGTGATCCCCAGGCTGTTACATACAAGCAGGCACTGCACTGCGCTAGTGTATAACCACCCCCCCCCAACCCCCGCCCGTACTAAAACAATTGAGGAAGTAATAAGTTGACGTTGCAGCAGCTGAACTCATCTCTCACTAGATCAAAAGATTCCACCAATGTCCATCTCATTACTTCACCAAGTGTTATGTCAAGAGGGGGTGGTGGGGTGGGGGGTAGAGAGGTTAAATAGGTGGGAGAGTGGGGGTGGGAGGGTTGGTAAGTCTTTAAAACAATTCACTGAAAGTTATTTGTGTCTAATAATTCACTAATGTCATGATGACATTGAGATTTCGGACAAACAGTAATGATGATACCGACGTTTTACTTTTATTAATGAGCAACAACAAGGTACTGAGACCTGTTGGATACAGTAATATGTTACAAAAGACATACATAGAAATAATTGGTGAGTGTGATACGAAGGCCCAAAAAATCCAAATTGTTTGTATAACAAATCTATCATTGTGGGAATATATTCAATGTCACAAATCTCAACTCTCCACGCGGACCCAACACCATATCAGGGAACTGGCCTCAGATTCCTAGTATCTTATGAACATTATTTGTAAAAGTCAATAATTCTGTTTTTCTTATTTCACTGACGTTAGCTGAGTCAAATATACATATTGTATAACTTGATGAGTCAAATATACATCTCTATACTTATAAGACGCATTTGTTGTCTGTCTGTCTGTCTGTCTGTCTGTTCCCTTATAACTCAAGATCCAGAAAACCAAAAAACGTGAAATTTGTTACACATACACATAATTACATGGGGAAGGTTATAGGACAGGTTTCGTTTCATCTCGATGGGTAGTTTAATTGTAATTAATTATTTTTATTTTAGTATTTTACTTAATTAAAGTAATCTCGACGGCGCCATAGATAAAATTCCTCTGTGACGTCATTTCCCTATGACACATTTTTAAAAGAGGGGTAACTCCCGGAAACTCCAATTGTAAACATGATGAAATCAATAGTCATATCTATTTACCTATCGTTTTATGTATTCGGAAGATTAAAATTAAAGGTGCACTATAATAAACCGAAATACGTTAATTAAAATGTTTCCGTGACATTATTAACATTATTAATACAATCTCAATGCGTAGTTTAATTGTAATTAATTATTTTAGTATTTTACTATATTAAAGTATCCACGGTATGGGATCGCCTTCACTATAAATAAAAATCGCGCACCAAGTGAATGTGTAATTGAACGGACGGTGAAGAAAGGGCTAGGGACGGGAAAAAAAAATATTGTTGTTGTTTTTTTTCATGCTGCAAGTACCCGCCTTTGCCCGGGATTAAAATAAGGTTTTCTGTTTATTTAAGAAGCGTAATTTGACGTTGAATTGTACAGAGAGAGGGAGGGGGGAGAGAGATAAAGAGAGAGGGGGCTGGGAGGGAGAGGGAAGGAGGGGGCAGAGAGGGGGAGAGAAGGAGGGAGGGAGGGAGAGGGGGTGGTAGGGAGGGAGATTAATGGGGGAGGGAGGGGGAGGGTTGGAGAGAGAAAGGGAGGGAAGGAAAGAGAAAGGAAGGGAGGGAGTAGGGAGGGAGATAGAGGGGGAGGGAGTGAGAGAAAGGGGGAGGGAAGGAGAGAGGAGAGAGAGAGGATAGGAGGGAGTGAGAGATAAAGAGAGAGAGGGGGCAGGGAGGGAGAGAGGGGGGAGGGAGGAAGGGAGGAAGGTGGAGAGAGGGGGGACGGGGGTGAGAGAAGGAGGAGGGAGGGTTATAGGGGAGAGAGAGGGAGAGAGAGAAAAGAGAGAAAGAGGGGGCAGGGGGAGAGAGAGAGAAAGGAGGGGTAGGAGGGAGGGAGGGGGAGAGAGGGAGGGAGGGGGGTGGACAGGGGAGAGAGTGGGAGAGGGAGCAGGGGGGAGAGGGAGCAGGGGGAGAGGGAGAGAGAAAAGAAGGGAGGGAGTAGGGAGGGAGATAGAGGGGGAGGGAGGGAAAGAGAGAGGGTGGGAGAGAGGGAGAGAGAGAAAGAGTGAGGGGGCAGGGAGGGAGAGAGAGGGAATGAGGGAGGGATGAATGGGGAGATAGAGATGGGAGAGAGGGAGGGAGAGGGAGGGAGGGAGAAAGGGAGGGAAAGGGAGAGAGGGGGGAGGGAGGGAGAGAGAGAGGAAGAGGGGGAGAGAGATGGGAGAGAAAGGAGGGAGGGAGAGAGGGGGTAGGGAGGGAGAGGATGGGAGAAATGGGAGGGAGTGAGAGATAAAGAGAGAGAGGGGGCAGGGAGGGAGAGAGGGGGGAGGAGGAAGGGAGGAAGGTGGAGAGACGGGGGACGGGAGTGAGAGAAGGAGGGAGGGAGATAGGGAGAGAGAGGGAGATGGGAGAGTTAGAGAGGGAAGGAGAGGGAGGGAGGGAGAAAGGGAGGGAGGGAAAGAGAAAGGGAGAGAGGGGTAAGGAGGGAGAGGGAGGGGGAGGGAGAGAGGGGGAGGGAGAAAACAAAAGGTAAACAGAAAACGTTATTTTAAACCCGGGCAAAGCCGGGTACTTGCAACTAGTATTGTATAACGTGATGAGTCAAATATACATATTGTAAAACGTGATGAGTCAAATATACTTATTGTATAACGTGATGAGACAAATATACGTATTGCATAACATGATGAGACAAATATACGCATTGCATAACATTATGAGACAAATATGCGAATTGTATAACGTAAAGAGGCAAATATACATATTGTATAACGTGAAGAGGCAAATATACGTATTGTATAACGTGAAGAGGGAAATATACGTATTGTATAACATGATGAGACAAATATACGTATTGTATAACATGATGAGACAAATATACTTATTGTTTAACATGATGAGACAAATAAACGTATTGTATAACATGATGAAACAAATATACGTATTGTATAACATGATGAGACAAATATACGTATTGTATAACGTGAAGAGGCAAATATACGTATTGTATAACATGATGAGACAAATATACGTATTGTATAACATGATGAGACAAATATACGTATTGTATAACGTGATGCCGGTGAGAGGTGTCACTCCGGTGTTTATACATTCAAAAAGTACTTTAAGAGACGTGCTTGTTTGCTTAGTTCAGGGGGTGGGCAAACTACGGCCCACGGATCGCATGCGGTCCGTCAAAGTATATTATACATGCACATGTTGCGATCCTATGTCGATGGTAATTTGCTTTGTATAGAGTTGTCGCTATACTTTTTTAATTTTAATGACGACTATTTCATTCTAATATAGGGATATTAAATTGGTTTAATGGTTTAAGATTTTTAGTGATTACGAGCCATTAATTGGGGAAGAACGTCATGTTTTTGATGACGAATGGAATGCTTAATACTGCTTCACCAGAGTTGGGAGCAAAGCAGTCTGCTTGCTGTGCCATGAGTAAGTGGGAGTATTTAAAGAGTACAAGACACCACCTAACAGAACATTTGGATTTCGGCACAATTTCACGAACGGAGAGGACATTGAACGAAGGAGAGAACATTGAACGAAGGAGAGAACATTGAACGAAGGAGAGAACATTGAACGAAGGAGAGAACAAAGTAAATACCATGAGGTTGGTACATTATTTAAAGATGCTACAACCGAACCCAGTTTGGTGCTGTCCCATAAGATCGTAAAACGAATCAAGCCTTTTTCGAGATGCAATCAAAGACTTTGTGTGGTACTCTCTTGGTTGGATTAGCAGCTGATTTAGTTCGTATTTTAAAATGTAATGTGCACGTATAATAGTGTGTGTGAAGTAAAATGACAAATTCATGGTCATTATCTTTTATTTATATTTTCACAGGCTGTTAATTGTAATTAAAGTAGACAAAATATATATGCGGCCCGCCGATAACAATCAAGTTTTCAATGTGGCCCTCCATAGAAAAAGTTTGCCCACCCCTGGCTTAGTTGCTTTAACATTGGACTTCTTGTAGAGCAAAGAGCCTCATCAATAGCTCTGTTTGGGGACGCCTTTTCAGTTCAATCTATGTTAGGTTTCAACACGTCATTTCCTGTTAAGACCTTCTCTAAGTGTTTTTTATTGGGCGGCCAACCTTTATCTGGGGGTACCACAACAGAGCCGTTTTGTAATGTCTTCTTGTGGCTTCTTGAGTGAGTGACCAATGGAACTCCATTTCCTCCTGTAGGTCCAGTGGGTCTTCTATTGCACCCTGCCAGAGATCTTCATTCCTAATTTTACCTAGTCACCGTATCTTTAGGACACAGCGGTTCTCAGACTTTCCAAAGGGTGCGAAACTATGTCCGCGGATACTTTTACAAGTTGACGAATAAATGTACTTATGTTCACAACGGAATGTACTAGCCTTTCTGATGCGATACTTAGGCACGTAATTTGGTGATGAGTCTAGCAGCAAATTGTCAGCCTTTTTTTAAACTTTTGATTGTTTTAAACAAAATTATACTTCACTGCCTACTACTTACCCCTTGGGATACGCTACTATTTTAGAATACGCTACTTTTTTAGAATACGCTACTATTTTAGAATACGCTACTATTTTAGAATACGCTACCAACTTTTGCGAATGTCAGAAGATTGTTGATCAATGTATCCCATACAACAGGACGGATTAGACATTGCTATTGAATATATGGAGTTTATATTTTGTTGAGACGGAAGCTGTTTTCCACACAGGTCTCAGCATATTCTAGCTTTGTTATCTTTATCTCCCGTTGTGCCTCCATAGTCACTACACTCTCGTTATGGTGGGGATAAAAGAATGGCGCTACCAAAAAAACGTCCAATTAGTAGTTTATTAGACCTACTGAGATGAAAATCTCATTTCTTACATGGACTTCCCAGTTCCAAGCCTCTTTGTACAGAACGGTGTGAGAATCACTGGACAGGAAGTCTCACAGGATCATTTAGGACCAAAGTCCTTTTATGCAGTAAAAATAGTTCAAAGAATCGCCATTTATTCAGATTTTGAAGAATTGTTGATATTTATCTGCCCCCCCCCCCCCCGCCCTCCCAAGCAAAAGATTATCGTGAATATATTAAAAAAAAACTACAAAATTTGAACTGGAAAGTTGCAAAAAGAAACAAACACTTAAATATTGAGGACAATATAATATAAATAATAGCGGTCTGGGTTCTGCGTTAAATCGAAAGTAAAGAATTAATACAACAGTTTTCCAGTTTAAAATACAATCGTGAAAAAATCATCGGATTTGCTCGAAACAAAAAATGACCTATCCTGCTGATCAAACCTAAGGGGATATAACTCTATGCAAAAGTTTTGCAGGGTACAGCTAGTAAATAATAATCTGATAGACTATCTAGACACAAATTTGAATAGTACGAGATTAAATAAAACCTAATTGCATGAGACAAAATTCAAAGATTGATGCATTTAAAAATAAAAACAATCTACCAGCTCGACAGCCAGACATGAGTGGATCGGTGGGTGTGACCAGAAGCAGACAGAAAGACAGAATGAGTAATACACGACTTCATAAACATTGTCAGACGATTTAAAAAAAACATCTTCTGAAATATACCCCTCTAAATTAAGTGGTCAGTCGAGAGATGTTGCCCCCCCCCTGTAATGCACACAGTTGTTGCTGACTTTAGTATTGTTGACATACTTAGCTCACCCACAAAGGGGGGGGGGGGGGGGGATTACGTCCTGTCTACACTAGCTCTGCCCCATTTCTGGTCTGTTCATGTGACTTGGTCACTATGACCATGACCCAGTTGGTATAACATGAACTTGGCGTGTGTCTACAATATACCTCTTTACGTCACGTCAGCCCAAATCTACAGGGCAAGGGGCAGTTGTACAGGGAGTGGGGGCAGTTGTGGAAGGAGTGGGGGCAGCTGTGAGGGGAGTGAGGGCAGTTGTACAGGGAGTGGGGGCAGTTGTGAAGGGAGTGGGGGGAAGTTGAGGGGAGTGGGGGCAGTTGTGAAGGGAGTGGGGGCAGTTGTGAAGGGAGTGGGGGCAGTTGTGAAGGGAGTGGGGGCAGTTGTGAGGGGGAGTGGGGGGCAGTTGTACAGGAGTGGGGGGCAATTGTGAGGGGAGTAAGGGCAGTTGTACAGGGAGTGGGGGCAGCTGTGAGGGAAGTGGGGGCAGCTGTGAAGGGAGTGGGGGCAGCTGTGAGGGGAGTGAGGGCAGTTGTAGGCAGGGAGTGGGGGCAGTTGTGAAGGGAGTGGGGGCAGTTGTGAGGGGAGTGGGGGCAGTTGTGAAGGGAGTGTGGGGCAGCTGTGAGGGGAGTGAGGGGGCAGCCGTTGCACAGGGAGTGGGGGCAGTTGTGAGGGGAGTGGGGCAGTTGTACAGGGAGTGGGGGCAATTGTGAGGGGAGTAAGGGCAGTTGTACAGGGAGTGGGGGCAGCTGTGAGGGAAGTGGGGGGACAGTTGTGAAGGGAGTGGGGGCAGCTGTGAGGGGAGTGAGGGCAGTTGTACAGGGAGTGGGGGCAGTTGTGAAGGGAGTGGGGGCAGTTGTGAGGGGAGTGGGGGCAGTTGTGAAGGGAGTGGGGGCAGCTGTGAGGGGAGTGAGGGCAGTTGTACAGGGAGAGGGGGCAGTTGTGAGGGGAGTGGGGGCAGCTGTGAGGGGAGTGGGGGCAGTTGTGAGCGGAGTGAGGGGCAGTTGTACAGGGAAGTGGAGCAGTTGTGAAGGGAGTGGGGGCAGTTGTGGGGGAGTAGGGGCAGTTGTACAGGGAGTGGGAACAGTTGTGAGGGGAGTGGGGGTGCAGTTGTACAGGGAGTGGGGGCAGTTGTGAAGGGAGTGGGGCAGCTGTGAGGGGAGTGGGGGCAGCTGTGAGGGGAGTGAGGGCAGTTGTACAGGGAGTGGGGGCAGTTGTGAAGGGAGTGGGGGGCAGCTGTGAGGGGAGGAGTGGGGGCAGTTGTGAAGGGAGTGGGGGCAGCCAAATGAGAGGGAGTGAGGGCAGTTGTACAGGGAGAGGGGGCAGTTGTGGAGGGGAGTGGGGGGGCAGCTGTGGGAGGAGAGTGGGGGCAGTTGTGGGAGCGGAGGAGGGCAGCTGGGTGCAGAGGAGTGGAGCAGTTGTGAAGGGAGTGGGGGCAGTTGTGGGGGGAGTAGGGGCAGTTGTACAGGAGTGGGAACTAGTTGTGAGGGAGTGGGGGCAGTTGTACAGGGGGAGTGGGGGCAGCTGTGAGGGGACTTGGGGCAGCTGTGTGGGAATGAGGGCAGTGTGGCCCACAGGGAGTGGGGCAGTTGTACAGGGGAGTGGAGGCAGCTGTGAGGGGAGTGGGGGCAGCTGTGAGGGGAGTGAGGGCAATTGTGAAGGGAGTGGGGGCAGCTGTGAGGGGAGTGAGGGCAGTTGTACAGGGAGTGGGGGCAGTTGTACAGGGAGTGGGGGCAGTTGTGAGGGGAGTAAGGGCAGTTTTGAGGGGAGTGGGGGGCAGTTGTACAGGGAGTGGGGGGCAGCTGTGAGGGGAGTAGGGGCAGTTGTGAGGGGGAGTGGGGGCAGTTGTGAGGGGGTTTGGGGGGCAGCTGTGAAGGGGAGTGGGGAAGTTGTGAGGGATTGTAGGGGCAGTTGTGAAGGGGTGGGAGCAGTTGTGAGGGGGTGTAGGGGCAGCTGTGAGGGGAGTGGGGGGCAGTTGTACAGGGAGTGGGGGCAGTTGTGCAGCATGGAGTGGGGGCAGCTGTGAGGAGAGTGAGGGCAGTTGTACATGGAGTGGGGGCAGCTGTGAGGAGAGTGAGGGCAGTTGTACAGGGAGTGGGGGCAGTTCTGAAGGGAGTGGGGGCAGTTGTGAAGGGAGTGGGGGCAGTTGTACAGGGAGTGAGGGCAGTTGTGAAGGGAGTGGGGGCAGTTGTGAGGGGAGTGGGGGCAGCTGTGAAGGGAGTGGGGGCAGTTGTACAGGGAGTGGGGGCAGTTGTGAAGGGAGTGGGGGCAGTTGTACAGGGAGTGAGGGCAGTTGTGAAGGGAATGGGGGCAGTTGTGAGGGAGTGGGGGCAGTTGTGATGGGAGTTGGGGCAGTTGTGAGGGTAATGGGGGCATTTGTGAGGGGAGTGGGGGCAGTTGTGAGGGGAGTGAGGGCAGTTGTGAAGGGAGTGGGGGCAGTTGTGAGGGGAATGGGGGCATTTGTGAGGGGAGTGGGGGCAGTTGTGAAGGGAGTGGGGGCAGTTGTGAGGGGAGTTGGGGCAGTTGTGAGGGGAATGGGGGCATTTGCGAGGGGAGTGGGGGCAGTTGTGAGGGGAGTGGGGGCAGTTGTACAGGGAGTGGGGGCAGTTGTGAGGGGAGTGGGGGCATTGCTGGGTATATTGTTGGGAGTGCTGCTGGGTGTGCTGCTGGGTATATTGCTGGTTATATTGCTGGGTATATTGCTGGGTATATTGCTGGTTATATTGCTAGGTTAGCTGTTGGGTATATTGCTGGGTATATTGCTGGGTGTGCTGCTGGGTGTGCTGCTGGGTATATTGCTGGGTATATCGCTGGGTATACTGTTGGGTATGCTGCGTATTATTTATTAACTCACTGCATCCTTACAAACCATTGGGAAAATATTTATTTGTGTAATCAAATGTTTGTATTGCTATGGTATATACTTTATTAGTAGGATAGTGCGGATTATTTTCTGGTGTTCTGTACGAACTGCCTGTCAACAGTCTAATGTATCATATTTAGTACGAACTGCCTGTCAACAGTCTAATGTATCATATTTAGTACGAACTGCCTTTCAACAGTCTAATGTATCATATTTAGAACGAACTGCCTGAGTCCACAGTCTAATGTATCATATTTAGTGCGTATTATTTGAGTAATCAGAATACATATCATTGTGTTGTTAAAAATATAGAATTGTTAATGCACTTTTACAATTCTTCAAAATTAGGTCTCTATAGTTCGTTGTTGTCACCTCCTCCTTGGTATACCCACCGCGGGTACAAGGTATAAGATGTATAACAGTTATTTCTAAACATCTAAGTTTAATTGAGCGAGAAATATATCTCGTACAACATATATAAGACGGAGGCCATGCTCTGAAGTAGTCCAAATGTGAAGAGAATTGAAATAGTTTTTACTTGAAGTTGGATCACAGCAAACTATAACTTGTTTAGTAATTATAACAAGACGCAATTTATTTCCGACAAATATTTTCAGTTATACCATATGACAAGCTAATAATAAACTTTTAAATTGGTTGCTTACGAAACAATGCATGATAGCATTCATTGAGTTACAAGTGGAGGCAAGTGCTGTGGAACACTTGAAAGTTTTCGTCTCAGTTGATAAAAATGAACATAGTAAGGATTTATAACAAAATAAAACAATGATGGATTAAAACTTCAAGATAAATGCTAATAGTCAAAGAAGTTACGGTAAAAAAAAAAGGGGGAGCTGGGTGATTTGCGATGAAGCTGTAGGGAAAAAAAATAGGTAAAATTAAGATATACATGTATTCAGGGTTGTTAACAATACTCTTAAGTTGTATCGTCAATACCAATACCAATACTTCATGAAATTAGTATCGACAATACCAATACAAATACTCACGTAAAAATATATCGCCAAAAATCGATACCAATATAATACCAATACCTTTAAGAACGACAAAATATTTTTATTTAAACTATAATCAGTGCAAGTTTTTCAAGTTCAAAAAATTAAGTAAAACAATTAAATACAGTGTCAAAGCACAATTTTAATGCTAATCACTTCAACACTTGACGGATGGCCCAGTTGTGTAGATACTCACCTGTAGACTTAAGAGTCATGGGTTCGATTATCGGTGAGAACAATGGGAAGTCCACAAGTCCACCCAGTTTAAATAGGTACCCGACTTTAAGATGGGGAAGTAAATGGCGAGGTTATAGAAACAGATGAATCCCCGATGGCATGTCAGGGCAAAGGGAACTTTTCTTGACTATTTCACCACTTGGCTGCACGTGACTATCATCTCAAAACGATCATTGCTTAGCCTAGAACGTAATGTCATAAAAACACGCCCACCCAATGAAAACAGGCGCTCAACTCAGCAATATAGTTTCTTGATGATTTGGTAGGTTGGGTAGGGTGCTAATGACAGCATTTCTTATGGGTTATCTTCTACTCCAGCAGCTGTTACTATTAAGCTGGTTCTGCTGCCGTGCAGTAAAACTGTACTGATGACTGTATTGAAGCTGCACCACCCTGCCGAGTAAGTTGAGTGGAAACTCACTCAGTGCACTGCAAACACGCTGTAAGTTTTGTTCAACTTCAGCCTTGTGATCCGTTGTCTTGGTGGTGGAGGTGGGAGGTGTTAAAAGTGGTAGGGTTGATGGCTATGAATACTAGTAGTGATTGAATTTATGAAGATTACTTTTAAAACAATCTATTATTTTTCTGCAAATAGCTAATAGTGGCAATAGAAAAGTATTGGCATCGAGTATCAAACATTTTTCGTTTAAAAAAAACCATTCACTGGAGAGCACCAGGCCCTGTACGTCATGCTAGGTGGATGGCTAAGCTGATCTATGCCATCAAAAATTACATCTTCCGTCATCAGAGAGAAATTTTCAGTCTTACATCCACGGAAGAGAGCCAACTCAAACGATTTGTACAGTTTGGAACCTTGTTGTACACAAAGTCTTGGATTCAAGCACCCTGTACAGCGGAAGCACCTGCAGGAAATCTTTTGCTCTGGAAGGACCTGCAGCAATATCAGTCTGTTGATCAAGACATCAGTATTGCAGCACACAAAAAAATCTCCAGAATCACATGTGGTATCTGTCTGATGAGACTGTCAGCCTGACATTGTTTTCCGATGAAGTGTCACCAATTGAGAAACAGAAAACAATGACAGATTTTGGAATAGAACCTAGCGAGCGACATGTTCGAGGTCATCCATCATTGCACCAAAATGAATGAGTCAGCTTGGGTCACTTTTCCACAAAGCGTTCACAGAACCTGCTTACAAAACTACACATAGGCAACTCCTTTCTAGTTCTTCCTCCAGAACAGTAGAATGATAATATTGAATACCAGAAGGGTAAGCAGCGCATTAACAACATTGTGTGTGGTCTACGATACTGCAGAACGTGGAGTGAAACTTTTTGAGGAATATAATAGACTGCTGACAAAAAACGAGGAAGAAAAGCAATTTATTTTGCAAGTTGTTGAAGCCAACAGAAAAGTCATCCCTACACAAACTACAAAGAAGTCTGCCATCTGTGCTGTTTCGGTGTATACAATGTTTAGACAATGTACTCTGACTCTTCAGCACTCTACAATTTACATTTTATGTTGACATTTTCGTTACTTAACAGTTACATTACAGTAATGGCATGATTTGAAAATGTAATAAAATAATTCAACGAAAATGCGTTTTTTTATTAATATAGTACAACTTTGTAACTCTTGAGCATCCCCTTACAATAGCAGTAGGAAGCTGAAATTGTTGTCAGTTACTAAGTAAGACAAATGGAACTCAACAAGAGGGTGCCCGTTAGATGTGAGAAACTTTATTTTTTACCATATGATTTTGGGCCACCCTAGGGGGGCATTTTTTTCTGAATATACGAAATCGCAATTCAAAGTCTTTGAATTGAAAAATATTAAAAGCTGCGTAATAAGAGTGCTTTAATTCATTTTCAATTCCTCTGTAATTAAACGATTAGTTTAATTATTTCTAAAATAGGTCAATGCTTCATTTTGCAAACGGACTACACATTTCCTATGATGCTGTTATGTGACAATTGACTTATTTATAGGTTTTTTTTTATTAAACTTGCATTGTCTGGCAGAAAATTTATGTGGTTTGGGAAATTTGAATAAAATTTTATTTTTTTTCCGTCATAATTCTGCTAAAAATCACTGAGTTCTTTGGCCATATCAAATGCACGCTGTTTATCAATCAATGTTATCTTTTGCGTTTTCGTAAACATTCCCATGATTCTGGCATTAAACATCTCGGTAGGATTATATTATTTTGTTTGGTGCCTTTTAAACTGTCATAAAGTATGAACAATATTTTTAATCTTTCATATGTTAGTTAAGTCATGCATGCAAGTTTTGCTATCCAGTTACTGTCTTCAAGATGTTACATATCTCGTTGTGGTCTATCCAGTTACTGTCTTCAAGATGTTACATATCTCGTTATGGTCTATCCAGTTACTGTCTTCAAGATGTTACATATCTCGTTGTGGTCTATCCAGTTACTGTCTTCAAGATGTTACATATCTCGTTGTGGTCTATCCAGTTACTGTCTTTAAGATGTAACATATCTCGTTGTGGTTCTGTTTTGATAAAAACATTATAATTTTGTGAAGGAGCAAAAATATCTTCACCAGAATTGTAAAACAGTCGTTACACCATAAATATAACAAATTAACATTAGCACATTTAAAGCTCTTAGTTTAATGAGTTTACCATTGCTTTTCATACCTTATTTTTTATGTTATGAGTGAAAAATTGTGCTTTGAAACTTAAAAACTTTTTGAACGTTGATTCATTAAAATAAAAGTACCCAATAGTTTTGACATGATCTTTGCATGTTCGTTTCCGCTGCGGCACAACCAGTACCGTCTCGCTGAAAAACTATTTCCTGAGAAAAATACCCTTGATTCTCGTCGAACATCGAACCCGGAACAGTCGGTCGTTTTACCGCACGACATATTATCTGATGTCTATACATAATCAAAAGAATCGTATGACACAAGGTGAAATCCCCAAGGTAAAAGGAGAAGAGGCCGCCCAAAAAACACCTGGTGGCGAGACTTTGAAGCTGACTCCACAAAGATGGGTTACAGCTGGGAGTCAACTTGAGAGGATGGCAAAGGACAGAGTACTCTGGAGATCTGTTGTTGGTGGCCCATACCCTGACATAAGACTCTGCAGATGTTGTTGGTGGCCCATACCCTGAAAGAGGACTCTGGAGATCTGTTGTTGGTGGCCCATACCATGACAGAAGACTATGTTGATCTGTTGTTGGTGGTCCATACCCTGACATAAGACTCTGCAGATGTTGTTGGTGGCCCATACCCTGAAAGAGGACTCTGGAGATCTGTTGTTGGTGGCCCATACTCTGACAGATGACTCTGGAGATCTGTTGTTGGTGGCCCCATACCCAGACAGAGGACTCTGGAGATCTGTTGTTGGTGGTCCATACCCTGACAGAGGACTCTGTTGATCTGTTGTTGGTGGCCCATACCCTGACAGAGGACTCTGTTGATCTGTTGTTGGTCGCCCATACCCTGACAGGGACTCGAGGTTTGTTGTTGGTGGCCCATACCTGCCAGGAATGACACGCAATGACGATGAAGATTGTCCATGTACAATAACATTGTACATTTACTAAAACAAAATGTTTAGAAGTTATTTCCCTTTAACTGATTATGGTGATAATGTGGTTACTTGTAATCTAACAAGTACGTTTAGTTTTTCTTTTACCAACATAAGAGAGTTCTTCACAGGTTATCGGTCTAGATCAGCCAATGATATAAACAAAAGCCTGACGAGATCTTGAACTACACGAGATAAATAAAAGACTCAAATAAACTGAAAACACGTTCATGTATGTCATATTTTAATATATTTTTAATAGACCAGTTACAAATTTGAGTGAAAGATTCCAAACTGTTCAGAAAGATAGTTTAACATAAACTTCAATTGAATTTTGGTGCTTGATTCCCAATGGTAAATTGATCTGATCTGACCTGATCAATGGTAATACAGGGGCGATTTGAGTTCAAATATCGAGACATGTATTACTTACATTTAGAGCCAGTCCTAGGTATTCTGAAACTAGGCCTGAAACTAGGTATTATGAAATTAGATATTATTAGACTACGTATTGTGACACAAGGTATTGTGAGACTAAATATTATGAGACTAGGTATTATGAAATTAGCTATTATGAGACTAGATATTATTAGACTAGGTATTATGATAATATTATGAGTCTACGCACTGTGATACTAGGTATTTTGAGACTAGGTATTGTTAGACTAGGTATTGTTAGGCTAGGTATTATGAAATTAGCTATTATGAGACTAGGTATTATGAGACTAGGTATTATGATAATTATTATTATGAGACTACGCACTGTGAGGTTAGGTATTGTGAGACTAGATATTGTGAGACTAGTAATATGGAGACTAGGTATTCTAGAACTAGTATTGTGAGACTAGGTATTGTGAGACTAGGTATTCTCTCTCTCTCTCTCTCTTTGAACTCTCTCAGTTTTATCTGCGGGCTGAGACTTAGTCTCTTAGAGCCCGTGAGATCAGACCTGCTGTGTCTCTCAACATCTGGAGACTGCCATAGAGCCCGATGGCCAGCAGGCTTCCGGACTGGTCCACCCTGTGGTCCGCCAGTCCGGGGCACTCGAATAGCAAATGATCTACGGTTTCCTCCACTTCCCTGCAGTGTCTGCAAAGGGTGTCGACATTGGGCCTCAACCTCCCAAAGTACGCGCCAATAGGACAGTGCCCAGTTCGGAACTGGGCAATTAGCGCCTGCTCAACACGCCTGAGCTTCCACCACGGGTCAGTTTTGGACGGCCGCTCTAGGACTTGTCGGATCTTAAGTCCGTTCACCCCATGAGCCCAGCCCGAGAACCACTTCGATTGTCCAAAGAGGCAGATCATGGAACGTGCTGCCTCAAATGAGCTCTTTCTTGCACTCACGGGCAGCACTTGGGAATCTGTCGACTGGACTATTGCCTTGGCAATGCCGTCTGCCCTTTCATTTCCGGGCACGTCCGCATGCCCGGGAACCCATTGAAGGGTCACATGCACGTGATGTTGGGACACAAGACCCTGTATTGCCAACAGCATGGCTTCCAGCAGAAGCGGCCATTCTCCTGTCCCTTTTACAGCTTGGAGAACAGAGAGCGCATCAGTGAGAATGACAATGTCCAGAGCAGGCAAAGTACCCTCACCGATTAGCTCCCCTATGTGGTCCACTGCCTCAGTAATGGCTGTCATCTCTGCCTCGTAAGCACAGAGTGACCCACATAGGCCAGCATGGTCTTTCACAAAGCCAGTTTGTGGGAGAGTGATATGAACCCCAAACGAGGCGCTTGTCCGACCGTCTCTACTGGATACAGAAGCATCAGTATAGGCCAGTATAGCGTTCCCCGAGTAGTTTTCAATCATCTCCAAAAGCCACATCCGTGATGGTTCGGCGATCCTTTGCGTTCCCAGCATTGGTTTCGACCAGGGTCGTGCGTACCTCAGGCATGTAGAGAGCCTTGCCAGGCGGGAGCCTTGAGACAGTTTCTAGCATTAGGCGGTCTGTCGGCAGCTTGATCTCGGAGGCAAGTCTCACTGCGTGGTGCATAAAAGACTGCATCGAGAGCCGCTTTCTTTCCACCCAGCCATCGACCATCTCCCTTAGGACAGAGGTCTCCTCCTGCCGCTTGAAACGCTCATACGCGGTCAAGACGGCCTGCTCTCTACGAATACCCAGAGGTGGCACATTTGCCATGATTTCCACCGCTGCTGTGGGTGCCGTTCGAAAAGTGCCTGTGATCAGCCGGAGAGCCTGGTTCTGTACAACATCCAGGGCCTCTAAAGAGGACTTAGACCCATAGACCTGCACAACCTGGCTATAATCTATCTGAGACCTTACTGCACCCATGTACAGTGACCTCAGGACATCTGCTCGAGCCCCCCAGGACGTGCTCGCCAGCTTCTTGACAATATTCAGTCTGTTAGAGGCGCAGCGGGCAACCTCCGACAGATGTGTGCAGAGAGTAAGCTTTCTGTCAAGTGTTACTCCCAGGTACTTGGGCTTAGGTTCCAGAGCAAGAACCTCACCCTCTACCTCCAGTCTAAATGGCTCCTTGAGGATACTCGTGCCCATGGTAAACAGCGAGTAGACAGTCTTCGAGACGTTAATCTCTAGCCCCCACATCCTAGTATAACAGCCGACCGTAGTCAGGTCCTTCTGGAGTGCTCTCTCAAGGACTGAGGCACTCTTTCCGGTCTTCCAGACCGCTAAGTCGTCGGCATACAGTAGGCTTTTACATCCCAGAAACTCAGGCAGGTCATTGATGAAAGCTAGGAACAATGTACAACTGAGGGCGGAGCCCTGTGGGAGACCCTGTTCGAGGGTCCGTTTCCTCGACACGCTGCTCCCAACGCGCGTCATGATAGTACGATTACTGAGGAAACTGCGTAACCAAATGTACATCTCAGCGGTGACACCCAACCGCTGTAGCTTCAACAATAGTCCTGGACGCCAGACTCGATCGTAAGCCTGCTTGAGATCTAGGAAAACTACCGCCGTTGACTCAGCTCTCTGAAAGCCGTCGGCTATTTCTTGGACGAGGAGCGTGACCATGTCCATCGCACTCTTACCCCGCCGAAAGCCTCCTTGCTTTGGGGTAATGAGCCCTTTTTCCTCTAAGAACCACATCAACCTTCGGTTGACCATGCGTTCGGCTACTTTCCCGACACATGAAGTGAGGGAAATAGGACGGTAGCTTTCGGCTTGGTCAGTCTTTTTCCCTTTTTTAAGTACCGGCACTATGACAGCCTCCCTCCACCTCTGAGGGAGTTCTCCTGTCAACCACGTGCGGTTGACGAACTGGAGAAGCTTTGCTTGTCCCGCTGCCCCGAGGTGTGTGATCATCTCATTACTGATCAAGTCACTACCTGGAGCCTTTCTCATGCGACACTTCCTGACTGCGTATGCCAATTCATTGACAGAGAATGGGGCTCTGAACGTGTCTCGATTTTCCGTGCCAAACTCAGCCTTCTCTTTGACCCGTCGGACTTTATCCAGTGCCTTGGACAATGTACTCTTCTTACTCGACTTACTGACCTCTGCAAAGTGCTTGTTAAGCACTTCGGCCTTCTTGCTATCGCTAGCTGCCTGAGTCCGTTTGCATCGGGGCACCAGTTCTAACTGCCCCAGCCTGGGTCAAGTCTTTCAGCAATTTCCATGTCTTTTGGCTCTCCCTTAGGTCCAACTTCTCGCAAGTATCAGTCCATTTCTGCTTTTTGGCCTCAGCAGACGCCCTTTTTACTTGCTCAGTTAGTTTATTGTACTCACGGCGCGCCTCAGCCGTTTTCAATCGACAAGCTTTCTTTCGAGCGGCTTGTCTTTGCCGAACTAACCTTGCAAGGGCTGTAGTCCAAAATGGTCTGAACTTACGTTTCGGGAGGCTCTTTGGGATCGTCCTACGTGCGGCACCTAAGATCGCTTCAGTGATCTCCTTGTACGCAACGTCGACTGTTCCACGCTCGGTATCTACCCTCTCCAAGGCAGCGTCAGCTGCTGCCCTGAAGGCGTCCCAATTTGCTTTTGAATAAACCCAGCACCTGTGCTTAGCTCCTGGGTTTCTCTCAGGTGGAGGAATGTCCACTGAGACGAGAACGGGTTTATGGTCACTACCGACGCAATCTAGCACGCGGAAAGAGGTGTTACAGGCCAGGTCAGCCGAGACGAGTGTTAAGTCGGGTCTCGTTTCGCTCCCACTCGCACCGTGCAGCAAGGTGGGTACAGACTCATGGTCCTGCAACCTAACTAAATTTGTAATATTACAAATTTCCTCAATCCTCTGGCCAGCCGCATCAGTGCGCTCATAGCCCCATGCCGGAGACATGGCGTTGAAATCACCACATACAAAGGTGCCAAGCAGAGTATCCTCAGCTGTTATTAGACTGAGCTCTGTCTTGGGGGGATTGTACACGTTAACACAATGGTACTTCCTCCCATCCTTATAAACATCCACCGCAAGCGTATCCGTTTTCCCGCGTGAGCCGTGGGCGCTGCTCGGCTGAGCATTTAGCGTATTTCTGACCAGGGTCACCAATCCCCTGCAGTTCTTGCACCCACAGCGGAAGCACGAATAGCCAGTGAAGTGGACTGTCCTAAGTCCAAGGATGCACTCTTGTAACATTGCAACATCCACGTCATTCTCGTTCAAAAGTTTTGCGACTTCTAGGCTCTTGGGGATGAGACCCCGGACATTCAGGTGGACAATCCTGAATTGAGCCTTACCAGAGCGTTTCCCGAGTCTTCGCTTGTCAGTTGTGGTGCCGGCCACCTCAGGCGGGGAGCTTTCGGCTACACCCGGAAACAGTGACCTGCTCTCCTCAACTTTCGGCTTCCCGCTGACAGAGCAATCAGCGTTTATCACCGAGGGCTGGGCTTGACAGTTCCCAGTCTCTTTTGTCTCGCCGGGCACCATAGGCGGGGAGCTTTCGGCTACACCCGTTGGCAGTGCCCTGCCTATGTCAGTCTTGGTGCCGGCCACCTCAGGCGGGGAGCTTTCGGCTACACCCGGTAACAGTGACCTGCGGTCCATGACTTTCGACTTCCCGCTGACAGAGCAATCAGCGTTTATCGTCGAGGGCTGGGCTTGACAGTTCCCAGTCTCTTTTGTCTCGCCGGGCACCATAGGCGGGGAGCTTTCGGCTACACCCGTTGGCAGTGCCCTGCCTATGTCAGTCTTGGTGCCGGCCACCTCAGGCGGGAGCTTTCGGCTACACCCGGTAACAGTGACCTGCGGTCCATGACTTTCGACTTCCCGCTGACAGAGCAATCAGCGTTTATCGTCGAGGGCTGGGCTTGACAGTTCCCAGTCTCTTTCGTCGCGCAGGGCGGAGCCAGCCACTTTTCCAGCCCCGTTCTCGGTACCCTGCTGGTCGTCACGATCGGTTTTCCGCTGGAAGAGCTGCCAGCGTTACCCGAGGACTGGGCTCGACCTGCCACAGCCACTTTTGGGGGTCTGCCTCCCCTCGTCTCCGCGTGGTCGTACGTTCTGATTTCGTGCCAACAGAGCAATTAGCACTAGTCAGGGACTGGGCTCGACCTGCCGCAGCCTCTTGTGAGGGTGTGCGAATTCCCTCGTAGCGCCGTTCTGCGGTCACTCGTGCCTGAGTCGGGTTGACAGAGCAGTCAACCGTATTCAGGGGCCTTGCCTGACCTAGCTTGGCCTTCACCTGTGGTGGGACGCGACTCCCACCTGTACGCTTTTCCGGTAAGCCCGGCGGTGGACACTCAGTGCCTTCGATCCGCCTTAGTGGTTCTTGGGCTGGGCTGAAAGTAGCTTTTTTACGATGCCAGACCTTTCAGCTAAAATCCTGGCACCGGGGCAAGTAGTCGAGCTTTTAACGATGGCGGCCCTACCGCCCCTAACCATCCATCGAGGCATGTTTGGGTGCTGCCCAGACCCGCTTTATTCCTTTTCTTATCCTTTTCCATTTGCTTTTCGAGTGCCCCAGGGAGGGGCGGGTTGGGTGGTCTGACAAGTAAGCAGAGCAGCTCAGTTGCCTCCCTTGCCTCGACCCAGGTTAAACCAGTGCCGGGCGTGCCTACCGCCGGACATGTCTGATCTCTCGGAATGAGAGTGGGTTGGCGTACCTTTTTCCTCGAAACCCCGATCTGCCATCGAGGGGCTGGCTCCGTGCAATACCAGCGTTCGGCCACAGTATCGAGTACACCAGGGTTCACTTCCCGCGCTCGTCCTGCAGCGGGGGAGCGTTTAGCAGTTCCCTTGCGGGCATCCCACCACCATTCACCTAAGAGCGTTCAGGTGCCCTCCAGAGCGGGGTGGGCTGGTGGCGTAGGTAGCGGCATTACCTAAGAGACACTTTTAGATTTCACACTGTTCCCAGAGCTGGGAGCTTCCCAGAGCAAGGAAGCCCAATGTTACTTTCTGTTTGGATCTCCAGTTATCGATCAGGTTTGACAGTCATTATTGTCTTCTGCCAGACATGAGGCCGGCCAGCACCTAGGGATGACCTCGGCCCCCATAGTACCGGCCGGGTGTGGGTCTCAGGAGTCCTCCAGACGAACAGCGACACGCTAGCGCCACGCGTACTGTAAAGGTCCGATGCGATTGACCCACGTCAGAGACGATGCCGCCAAATTTCGTTTTGCAAGCCCTTACCCGTTCCTAGGGCTTGGGTTTTTCGAGACTAGTAGTCGAGGGTTCCGCGCCGTACGGTTCTCGTATTTACGTATCCATCACTAATAGTGCCATGTTATGGTCCGAAACGGCTCAGTGCCCTCCAAGAGCAGAGGGTCAAGGAGCTGCATCTCAAGAGTCCTCGCGTTCCTGTACTGGGAGGCCGGGGGTGCCGGCCACTCACAGTCGTGGTACGCTTTTCGCAGTTGTGCACTTTCGTGCTCCCAGATTAGCCGTTAGCCCAGAGCAAGGCTACCGTTGTCCGCCCGGACCGCTAGGAGGTTCTGGGGTTTAAGGGCCGCCTGGGGAAAGTTGTCGAGGTCAACACATCCCAGCCAAGACACGCTGGGCTTAGCACCCCCAGCCCTCATGCACTAAGACCGATGGCAAGTAAAGGTCACCATTGGCGTTGCGCACGGGGAGGTCTGACACTAAGGTCCACCTGGGGAAAGTTGCCGGAAGCAACACATCCCAGCCAAGACATTAAGGCACTGGCGTCCCCAGCCCACATGCACTAAGACCATTGGCAAGTAAAGGTCACCATTGGCGTTGCGCACGGGGAGGTCCGACGCTCCAGCGCCATCCATTTTCAGGGCTGGTTGATTCGGCAGGTGAGTTGTTACACACTCCTTAGCGGATTCCGACTTCCATGGCCACCGTCCTGCTGTCTAAATCAACCAACACCTTTTATGGTGTCTGATGAGCGTCTGCGTTTGGCACCTTAACCGGGCACTAGGTATTCTAGAACTAGGCATTGTGAGACTAGGTATTATGAGACTAAGTATTAGTAAAATATGTATTGTGAGACTAGGTATTGTGAGATTAGGTATTAGTAAAAAATATGTATCATGAGACTAGGTTTTGTGATACTATGTATTATGAGACTTTGTATTAGTAAACATATGTATTATAAGACTAGGTATTTTGAGACATATGTTATGAGACTGGCATTAGTAAAATATCTATTATGAGACTAGGTATTGTGAGACTAATTATTTTGAGACTAGGTATTAGTAAACTATGTATTATGAGACTAGGTATTGTGAAACTAAATATTGTGAGACTAATTATTGTGAGACTAGATATTATGAGACTAAGTATTGTGACACAAGGTATTTTGAGACTTTGTATTAGTAAACATATGTATTATAAGACTAGGTATTTTGAGACATATGTTATGAGACTGGCATTAGTAAAATATCTATTATGAGACTAGGTATTGTGAGACTAATTATTTTGAGACTAGGTATTAGTAAACTATGTATTATGAGACTAGGTATTGTGAAACTAAATATTGTGAGACTAATTATTGTGAGACTAGATATTATGAGACTAAGTATTGTGACACAAGGTATTTTGAGACTTTGTATTAGTAAACATATGTATTATAAGACTAGGTATTTTGAGACATATGTTATGAGACCGGCATTAGTAAAATATCTATTATGAGGCTAGGTATTGTGAGACTAATTATTTTGAGACTAGGTATTAGTAAACTATGTATTATGAGACTAGGTATTGTGAAACTAAATATTGTGAGACTAATTATTGTGAGACTAGATATTATGAGACTAAGTATTGTGACACAAGGTATTTTGAGACTTTGTATTAGTAAACATATGTATTATAAGACTAGGTATTTTGAGACATATGTTATGAGACTGGCATTAGTAAAATATTTATTATGAGACTAGGTATTGTGACACAAGGTATTTTGAGACTAGGTATTAGTAAACTATGTATTATGAGACTAGGTATTGTGGGACTAGGTACACTATTAGACTCAAGGAGGAAGATCTCTATCTCTTTCTCACTCCATTCATTAAAATCGATATGTGTGCATATTTGAGTCCTGCAGGATTTTAAAACATATATGTAAAAAAAGCAATATTGATATACAATTGATATACAAAAAAGTCTGATGTACTCAGTGGTGGAAGTTACAAGTTAAAAGGTTGAACTAAAAACTGAAGATTTCTGTTGCATCTAAATATAGACTGTCAGCCATTTAATAAGACGTTCTATTTTTGGTCTGTTTGCAATAATATTAATTATGACTAAAAAAAAGTCATGCAGATGACGTCATCAAACTCCGTTTTCCCATGGGTGGGTCTCTAAAATTGAATGGAAAGATAAGAAGGAAGACATTGAATCACAAGGATACGAGTTGTCCTCCCCCCCCCCCCCCCCCGATGTAAGTGTAATGAAGTAGATCACAAGACAATACTTTCTGTAACATCCTGGACAACAAGCAATCTACTCACGTGGTCTCATTCAGTTTTTTGTGATACTTGACATGAAATGGTTTTAAAACTCCGCCGTCTCTTTACTTCCTTATGTCAAGTGTGTCGTTGTGTTTCTTTGTTATGGTCATTTCGCTGGTCATAGGTTTGGACTAATAATGCGGGTTTTTTTTTTAAAAACTCTGAATGAAGTGTGAAGAAATTAGCCACAGTGTTTCATACTGTCTGTGTTAATTGCACAATTCCCGGTGAATTCCCGAAACATTTTAGTCTTAGGCTCATGTAACCAGCGATGGGGCATCCCCTCCATTTTACCATCGTAATGTCAGTGTCTGACACAGACTTCCCGTGTTTAGCATCTCCTTATGAGCCAGTACACAATATTGAAAATCGGACGATCTGATTGTCTTCACTAACCATGGCGATCACCAGTGGGTGCATCTTTAACGTGCCCCGCATGGGGCTTCCTAAGTGTCAATTATTGCCAAGCTACGCAGCCTGGAATAAACCGTACGGCTTTCGAAATGAGACAACGGAACCACATGGCGTGAGGTCAGAAGGAATATGAAGCGACCTTTTAAGTCCAACCCGAACTAGGCATTGTCCGATTGGTGCCTACTTTGGGAACCTGAGACCCACTAGACGTCACTGCAGGGAGGACGAAGGCAAACCACTTGTTGTACAAATGTCCACGCCTGGAGGATTCCAGGATGAACGGGCTCTACGACAGTCTCCATCAGCTGCCAGACATGATATCTCACTAGTCCTAAGGGACTAAGTCTCGTCTCAATTACATCAACGAGAGATCAACGAGATTGTCTTCAATCCATAGCATATCACAGATTATTATAAATGTTGTTGTTATTGTTGTTTCTGATGTTGTTGTAGTTGCTGCAGTGGCTGTTGTTGCTTTTGTTGTTGTTATTGTTGTTGTAGCACCTATTGGGATTTGCTTTGTATTGCACTTTCCACCATAAGCATTGATCCACAAAACATGGAGCCACTATGGACGTTCAGCCTTCATGAAGACCACTGTCCACAGAGTAGCCTCATAATACACCACATTTACACTTTCAAAACTTTAATACACCACATTTACACTTTCAAAACTTTAATACACCACATTTACACTTTCAAAACTTTAATACACCACATTTACACTTTCAAAACTTTAATACACCACATTTACACTTTCAAAACTTTAATACACCACATTTACACTTTCAAAACTTCTCTTTTTAAAAAAAAAATGCTTGACCTCTATTTTATGTGCCCCGAGCAGCATTATAGTCACTGCTGTATGGGGATCCAGCTCCAAACCCTCGGCCCAAGTGAATCATAAGAAAGAAGTTATCTTATTGAACTTTCTCATGTCAATGAGACACACGACAGTGCAATCCACACCACTGCCCAACTATCAAATCTGTTAATTTAAAGATGAGGGGGGGGGGGAGAAAGTTATTTTAGCCTACAGCCCCAAATATCTCTAATGCCTATATAGGGCCTCCAAATATCTCTAAATGTCTGTTTGGGACCCCAAATATTTCTAAATGTCTATCTAGAGACCACAAGTATCACTAAATGTCTACATAGGGACCCCAAATATCTCTAATGCCTATATAGGGCTTCCAAATATCTATAAATGTCCGTTTGGGACCCCAAATATTTCTAAATGTCTATCTAGAGACCACAAGTATCACTAAATGTCTACATAGGGACCCCCAAATATCTCTAATGCCTATATAGGGCTTCCAAATATCTATAAATGTCCGTTTGGGACCCCAAATATTTCTAAATGTCTATCTAGAGACCACAAGTATCACTAAATGTCTACATAGGGACCCCCAAATATCTCTAATGCCTATATAGGGCCTCCAAATATCTCTAAATGTCTATTTGGGACCCCAAATATTTCTAAATGTCTATCTAGAGACCAAAAGTATCACTAAATGTCTACATAGGGACCCCCAAATATCTCTACATGTCTACTTAGGACTCCCCCAAAAAAACTTGGCCCACATACAGTTCTATACACACAAAAGGATCTCCTCAGAGATATCCATAACCCCATTTCAACATGTTTCATTTGATAGCCAGCTCTAATTTTCTTCACCGTACCCTCCATATTTGCCTTTCCGTTGAAGTCCCCCATCTCGACAAATGTGCACTTTGACGTCATCAAATTAAGTGTTGAGTTCTAATGTCTCGTCAGTTCTATAACTTATTTCACCGCTAATGATCCGATGATGAAACGGTACTTACACAAATGGGGCAAACCAGTTGAAGACGTTCGTAACTGATTTAACCTCCAATAACACCAACTAAGTGAGGTCACACAAATTGATCTCAACTTCTTATTCCCAAACAAATGTTGTGTTTTCTCTCTTCCATTTTTTTTTCGGTATTTTATTTTAAAGAAACATTTCTTGTGTTGAATGCAAGGTTAGTTAAATTTACTTCTGCCAACGTTAATTTCTCAAACAAAAGCAAATCATGGATGTAGCTTGACGTACCCAATCAATAGCAATCAACGGTTTCCGCCTCTTAGTGCCGTGGAGGGGGGTGGGTGGGATGTAAGGGTACCATTTCTGTAAGTTCGACTCAAAGGGAGAAAAAAATAAATCACCAAGACACTGATTTTGTTAACGTGAGTGCGCGCGCATGTGTGTGTGTGTGTACTAAGGTGAGTGTATGTGTTTCAGGTGGAGGCGAAGGTGGAAAATGTGGGACCACGATACGGTTGGATAACGTAATATGCTCCAGCGCCCAATAAAAGCCACCCCACCCACCCCGATCTCCGTTATGCTGGAATCACAGAGTTAAACCGTGTTGCACGATGTTACCCGAGGACGGAGAACAATGCCGGCATTGAAATCTCTTCCTTTCGTGGCCCCCTTTTCTCTCCTTCGTTACGACCTCTTCAGCCCCACCCCCACTATCCTCCCTCCCCCCCCCCCCACAACCAATCGTAAATGTTGTTGTTGTTGTTGTTAAGGTTATAGGGAAACCTGGGGGGGGGGGGGGGGGGAGTAGTCTAAGTTATGTTAGGACCTGAACGGTTTTGGTCCATGCATTCAAACAGCTATTCCAGCGAAACCATCTTAGTTGTTTTTTTTTCCAGATGAGTTGACCAGTGTGTCACAAGACGGAGTGAAAGTGTGACGAAAACCAGTTGCACTAAATGAACTGCCGTACCTTGCACTTTGGAGGAAAAAAAATGTTGGGGGTAGGGAAGGAGGGAGTGAGGCTTTTGTCGTTGGTGAGCATGAGGCTGCTCACAGGACGCGAGTTTCCCACTAAGTCCTGAGAAGTCCCGCCGATGAATGACCAATATCATTTGGGTGTGTGGGGGGGTGCCAGAAGGAGCAGGTATGGAGTCCCGTTGTAACACATGCTATGACAACTGGTCCTTCAATAGCTGGAGAATGTATGCAACCAATGTATGACATAATGTAGCAGTGTTCTCTGTGTGGAGATTACTTTTGTCTTCCACTTTATTAAAGTTTAAAAAAAAAATCGTTTTCGTTAACATATCGAGAACATTAGCATATTTAAAAAGAGGCTAGTGGCCTATATATTGGACTGAAGGCAGAAAGGCGGCGTCTAGTATTCCAACCTTTATTTGATCAGTGTTAAAAACCAAACAAAAAACTAACTAATCTCTCTGATTCATTTGTGAATTACATTTTTTTTTAAATACGCTGAGAAAAGAAAAAATATTCTAACACAAATAGATATTCAGACAAAAGATTTCACAAATTGAATTTCAAAAATCTTTACACAACTTCTTTGTCTAAGTTTTGTCAACGTGGTAATTTTTTTTTGGTGAGTGAGAGAAAAACAGAGAGAGAGAGAGAGAGAGAGAGAGAGAGAGAGAGAAACAGAGAGAGAGAGAGAGAGAGAGAGAGAGAGAGAGCAATATGGGTTAATACTAAAGAATAATTACTTTAAAAAAAAGCAACGAGTATGACTTACATTACATAATGTGGTACACCGAACTGGCCTTAAAAAAGCGTACTTGTTATATAATCATCTAACTTGATATAATCATCGAACTTGATATGATCATCGAACTTGATATGATCATCAAAGCAATGCTTCATTAAGCTCACAACACTTTTTGTTTTAACTTTGTGTAATTTTTTCTTAATCTTCTTAACTCGTATGATCACAGTTTAATGTATGCAGTCATAAATCTCTCTGGTTTACACCCCCTATACCCGACATGCGCACTGTCTCGCTGCCCACATCAACCCAATTGAAAACAAAAAGCTGTTCTCATGTACAAAAAAAAAACAAAAAGACCAATTATAAAAAGCAATGAAGCGAGGTCGGTACAGAATTAACGTCTTAGACAAAACCAGGGGCGGGGATGGGGGGTGGGAGATGGTGCACTTTCTGTTGCGTGTTCCATTGTTTCACAGTAATTCGATCTATTTGCCTTCTCCGACTTGGACGACTTTTTTTTTTATAAAGGTGGACGTGATACTGGGGTGCTTACAAGTCTTTACCCAGGGGAGGGGCGGGATAGGGAGATGTAGGGGGAGGGGGGCTAAGTTGTAACGTTGGGGTGGACTAGGAAGGGGCGTAATTTGTGGGGAGTGGAGGAGGTCTGACATTGGGAGCTGCGATGGAGGTGTGCCCCTTCTTTCTTGTGACGATGATCTAGACATGCAAGAATTGATCGTTGCCTCAATACATCCGTGATTTGCCCCTTTTTTTAAAAACTATTTCGTTCTTTCTTTTACTTTTTTTTATTAGAAATAAAATCTTGAATAAAAGACTTGATCTAATCTCAAGCTGTTGAGCTGGAGGACATTATAATAACATGAAGGACGGTCCTCTCCAGGGGGGCTCATAGTGAGTACCTTGATGTACTTCTTCATGCTCAGCTCACACACAGGTGAGGAGGAAAAAAAAAACGTAAAAAAGAGATGAGAAAAAAAAAACAACAACATAAAATAAAGAAAGGCTCCTACACTAAGGTAATCGTTTGATCCCCGCCCATACACCCTCCCTCCCTCACCACACCCCCACACCCCCACCCCCCCCCCCCCAAGTCACAAAAAGCTGTAAATTGCCGCAAGTAGGCGATCAGATCTCGTCATTCGACAAGTTGGGTGGGGACGGGGGAGGAGGGGGGAATTTACGCCTGGCGGTTTCTTCATAAAGAGAAGGAGTAGTGGATTGGGGGTGGGGGAATATGGGAGTGAGGGAGGGGGGGGGAGGGCAAATCATATTCTCCAATTTTAATATCAAGTGATTGTCCTTGCTCCGGGTGAGTGTGAGGTAGTGGAGCAGGTAGAGCGGTGGTGGTGGTGGTGGGGAAGGGGGGAGGGTGGAGGAACTTGTCGATAGCATCCACCCCACCGTGAGAAACAATCATCTCCGTCTCACTTCTTCTCTCCTTTTCAATTGTCCGGCCCGTGCAGGCGATTGTCGTAAGAAAACACTGGAATCACAGATTGTATGGCTTATGATAACATTTGTTGAAAGCTGCAGGACTGCTCACTGCGTGTCCTACATACAGAATATAGTGTGAGCAACCACTACGTAAAAGGACTGCTCACTGTGTGTCCTACATACAGAATATAGTGTGAGCAACCACTATGTATAATGACTGCTCACTATTTGTCCTACCTACAGAATATAGTGTGAGCAACCACTATGTATAATGACTGCTCACTGTGTGTCCTACATACAGAATATAGTGTGAGCAGCCACTATGTATAATGACTGCTCACTGTGTGTCCTACATGCAGAATATAGTGTGAGCAACCACTATGTATAATGACTGCTCACTGTGGTGTCCTACATACAGAATATAATGTGAGCAACCACTATGTATAATGACTGCTCACTGTGGTGTCCTACATACAGAATATAATGTGAGCAACCACTATGTATAAAGACTGCTCACTGTGGAGTCCTACATACAGAATATAATGTGAGCAACCACTATTTATCTTCCCCACTGCTAACCGAAAACTTGTTATAGTAGACTGGACAGAAAGGTGGGTGTAAATAAAAAATATACGAGCAGGTACCCTATAGAACTGCTCACTGTGTTATCTAATTACAATCTTAGGGGAGTGTACAAAACTGTTATATATGGAACTGCTCATTGAGTTCCCCATATACAGAACAGCAATAGATATTGTCCAATAGTCACACACTAACTCAGCCAATCAACGTGTCCCTATAAAATGAAAACAATAAACCGATCCAACCTAGAAATCAATTAACTTAATCCTATGTCTCTTCTGCTTCATTATTATTCTCGATAAACCTCTTTAATAGAAAATTGTTCAAGCATTACAATTCATTAGTGCATAGAAATCTATTAAGATATACTCTCAGGTTTCGAAATAAAAAACACTATAGTAAAGGAAAAATACTTTTCCAGTTATTTAAAATGATTGTAAATAAAAATTTCAGCCACTAAGAAAAATACAAGCATTAAAACATTTTTCAGTCATTTATTTGACTTACTGATTCATGGAACGCATTATTCGTTTTTCACTGAGAAAATTTAGTTGAAATAAAGCAATATTGTTGAGTAAAAGTATAAAGGTTGGTGTGCAACAGTACACATGTTGGTGTGCAACAGTACAAATGTTGGTGTGCAACTGTACAAATGTAGGTGTGCAACTGTACAAATGTTGGTGTGCAACTGTACAAATGTTGGTGTGCAACTGTACAACTGTTGGTGTGCAACTGTACAAGGATGGTGTGCAACTAACAAAGATTGGTGCTTAACAAAATCCAGATCCTGCTCAGCAGTACAAAAGCTGGTGTGCAAAGTTTTGTGCAACAGTGCAAAGACTGTTAGCAGCCACACAAAAATAGGTTTGCAACCATTTTAGGATGGTCATGCCCAATTACACAATTTGTGTGCAGTAGTGCAACAGTTCTAAGGTTGGTGTGTCACAGTACAAATGTTGGTGTTAAACAATAAAAAAAAAGACAGGTATGTGTCAGTACACATCTTTAACCAGCAGGGTATGCATTACGTCACTTAAACGATGTAAACATCTTCAGCTGACGCATATGGTTTCCAATAAATCAATATTCACCCCTCCCCCACCCCCCCACCCCAGCTTTTCGCGGTAAAAATATAATGCACATCCCGTTGCTTTGAATGTGACGAAAGATTTTGAGTCTCGTCGAGTTTGTGTAAGAGCGTGAGAAGTGCATTAAACGTATTATTGTCTTAGACATTTTAGAGACAGTCTTGAACACTGTCAAGATGTATCAACACATGTTTAGATGTAAACACCCCAGTCTGTAGCAGTCAAAACATGTCTTGATTGAGACAGCAATTGTGTAGCCTTGTCGAGATGTTTTAAGACTTTTCATTAAGATGGTTGAGATGTTACCATAGATGATTTTAGAATGACTGCGATATGGTTTTATTGTTTCATTATTTCTGGCGCCAACGCTTTATATAAATATATGTATGGCGTTTGTCATCTATATAAATATATGTATGGTGTATGTCATCTATATAAATATATGTATCGTGTACGGCATTTAAAAATATATGTATGGTGTGTGGCATTTAAATAAATATATGTCTGGTGTATGACATTTAAATAAATATATGTATGGTGTATGATTATGCCTTTTAAATAAATATATGTATGGTGTATAGTGTGTGGTGTATGGTGTGTGGTGTATGGTGTATAGTGTATGGTGTATAGTGTATGGTGTATAGTGTATGGTGTTAGATGTATGGTGTATGGTGTATAGTGTAAGGTGTTAGATGAATGGTGTGTGGTGTATGGTGTATAGTGTATGGTGTATAGTGTGTGGTGTATGGTGTATGATGTATGGTGTATGGTGTTAGATGTATGGTGTTAGATTATGGTGTGTCGTGTATGGTGTATGGTGTTAGATGTATGGTGTATGGTTAATAGTGTAAGGTGTTAGATGAATGGTGTGTGGTGTATGGTGTATAGTGTATGGTGTATAGTGTATGGTGTATGGTGTATGATGTATGATGTATGGTGTATGGTTTTAGATGTATGGTGTTAGATGTATGGTGTGTGGTGTGTGGTGTATGGTGTGTGGTTATGGTGTATGCCATTTAAATAAAAGTCTCATTATTTGTATTTTTATTTTAACTCTTTAGTGTCCACTTTTTGTTTGTATAGTACATATAAACTAATAAGTTTGTGTACATAGTGTGGTAATGAAAGACTAAAAAAAATCTGTTGCTTTATATTTTCTTATACTTTTAAAGAATTTCACTTACTTTTGTTTGTTTAATTTAATACACAATATTAGAAATAGCGCACAGACCGTGAAAAAACAACAAATTCAAAACTCAGCATAAATGTGAACGCGTGCCAAACATGCCACAATCTATATCTGCGATTTCCCTCTTTGTATAAACATTACAGAAAAGTAATTAGCTTCGGGTTAAACAAGAATTAAATTCATTAATACATATTCAAATAGTGTTTTGTTCTTAATTAAGAAAGTGTTCATAGCGATTGGGCTTCTCTTTCGAAAAGTTGCTGACAATTGATTTGAAATTTCCAAAGATCAGTCTGGCGACTGATAGTTCCTTTTCTTATATATTATCTTTAATTGACATGTTCCATCTCCACGTCAAATTTGGTGGAAGCAGCTCCTTGGAATGTACAACTTGCAACAGTCTCATTGACAATCACTGGTGATAGAAAAAATAAATCAAGACAATGCTAAACGGTAAAAGAAAGTTACCTTTGTTTTCTAGAGTGCTGAAAGACAGTCCCTCAACCTTGAAGAATTGGTAGTTGGTATAGGTAGTCGGTAATGGTTGTCGGTAATGGTTGTCAGTAATGATTGTCGGTAATGGTTTTCGGTAATGGTAGTCTGTATTGGTAGTCGGTAATGGTAGTCGGTATTGGTAGTCCGTATTGGTAGTCCGTATTGGAGTGTCCGAGAACTCAAGCCAATGCCATACTTGTGGACACCGATCAGCCTCTTTCTCAGCGCAAAAAAGTAACTTTGCAATATTTAGTTGAAAGCTCCACGAAAAGGAGGCAGTCTCAATTATTGATGACAAAATCAGAGTCCAAACTAAGAATAGGACAATATACAGGGTGGTTGGACACATTAGAAAGTGATGCGAGACAACTGGGACGTAAACCTGGCCAACCAATAAAACTTGTCTCATTTTTTCAATGGAACCAGAGGAACGAAATACAGAATTAATTATTAAAATGCGATGGCAATTGTCGAAAATTGTGGAAAACCTGATATTTTCTTAACAATAACATGCAACTCAAAATGGCATGAGGTTGTCAACAATCTACAACAGGAACAAACAGTGAAATGTCGTCCACATTTTGGCGGCAAGGGTATTTAAACTCAAACTAGAAGCAAAGTTTGAAGATATATTTCAAAACATCAGATTTCTTGGAAAAACAAAATCGCAAAATCTCGTGATTGAATTCCACGAACGAATTCTTTCATCATGCTCACAAATTAATTATTTCAACCGCATCTGACAGCCTAATTATAGTGACCAAGAGCATGCATTTATTTTTGCGGTAATCCCAAACTTTGAAGGCTCTACGACATGATTCACCGGTTCAACGACAATCCCCAATGGACGAGAAGTTGACAACTCTTCTATACTTCCATCAACTCTTACCTCAGCTTGAATTACAACTGTCATATCAATGTTGAGAGCTTCCATAAAATGCATCAATTAACTATTGAAATATTTGTATAAAGGTCAAGATGTATCAATATTTCCAAAAAGAACATGACAACATAGACCATGATGAGATAACTTCCTTCATGGCGGCTTTTATTTTTGTTTTGTTTCAACATGCACAAGAAGTCACAGGCTCCAAGTCCATCTTCCTGGGGAACAAACAGAAGAATTTACAAAGTTAATGTAGAAGATGCAGCACGAAAAGCAGCGGCTGAGGACACAGGATTGGTGCCATGGTTCAAACTAAACTCACAAGACCACACAGCGAGACACATACTTGACACTGAAGATTCCTGATTGTAGCTGGAACTAAACTCACAAGACCACACAGCGAGACACATACTTGACACTGAAGATTCCTGATTGTAGCTGGAACTAAACTCACAAGACCACACAGCGAGACACATACTTGACACTGAAGATTCCTGATTGTAGCTGGACCTAAACTCACAAGACCACACAGCGAGACACATACTTGACACTGAAGATTCCTGATTGTAGCTGTAACAAAACCGACAACAATTTGAAGACTAGGCACAGGTGTCATGCAACAATTATTGGTCGTTTATAGTCCGTCAGTCAAGTGTCAGGCATCAAGCAATGCATCTTCCCAATACTTCTGCTCAATTTGCCAGGTACAACATCCTATCAAGACCTTCAGGCAATTAAGGCCGCTCTGCCCAACACACTTCCCAAACTTGTAAGAAGAAATACATTTAGTAAAACATGTTGTTGGCTAACAGTGGCTAACAGAACAAGAAATACATTTAGTAAAACATGTTGTTGGATAACTAACAGTGGCTTATGGAACAAGTAATACATTTAGTAAAACATGTTGTTTAACAGTTGTGTGACATATAGGGCGTCAGTAGGTTGTTTAACAGTTGAGTGATATAGGGCGTCAGTAGGTTGTTTAACAGTTGTGTAATATAGGGCGTCAGTAGGTTGTTTAACAGTTGTGTAATATAGGGCGTCAGTAGGTTGTTTAACAGTTGTGTAATATAGGGCGTCAGTAGGTTGTTTAACAGTTGTGTGATATAGGGCGTCAGTAATTTGTTTAACAGTTGTGTAGTATAGGGCGTCAGTTGGTTGTTTAACAGTTGTGTGACATATAGGGCGTCAGTTGGTTGTTTAACATTTATGTGACATATAGGGCGTCAGTGTGACATTTATAAATTTCATTACTGGCATAAGCATCACCAAATGGCATCACGTACAAATAAAAGGTTGTAAAAACATGTTATGTCATATGTCCCCCTACATCACTGGCCCTGAAATCAGTCCAACTATAAGTGACAATCAGTCGAGCTGAAAAATAAATACATAAAAATAAAAGCGCAGCTTAACTATAAATGTGTGGTGACTGGAGCGTGACCTTAAGGCACTGACACGTGATAAAGTGCCAGTGCAAACTTTAATTAAAACTTCGCCCCCCCAACCATCCTTACACCTCCCCACCCTAACCACCACCCTAACCCCCACCCTAACCCCCACCCTAACCCCCATCTCTTTATGAACTTTTTTTGTGTGTGTGTGTGTGTGTGTGTCTTTCTGTAAGGAATGACACGGCGGCTTAACGTTTTGACTGGAATCTTCAGAAGAGAGAAGACATTGATTTCAATTCGATCCTATCAACTTTGGAACAAGAATCAATGACTGCTACCCTCTTCAGACTAAACCACTTCTTCTCACTTGAATTCATAACAGGAAACTGGAACTTTTAGAAGCAACGGGTCAGATCGATGCCGAGCAAAGAAAAAAAAATGTGTTGATGCATACTCGGAAAGATATGATTGTTGAACATTTTTGTTCACTTGATTGCAGAACACGATATATCACTTGCATACTGAACATGTTGTGTCAGTTCATTTTTGTACATGTTAGGTCACTTGATTGTTGTACATGTTTGGTCGCTTGGTTGTTGAACATGTTTGAATCACTTGTGTGTTGAACCTGTACGTTTATTGGTGGAAATTTTAGGTCATTTCATTATTGAACATATTAAGATCATGATTATTTAGAAAATATTAGGTCACCCGGATGTTGAAGAGGTTAGGTCACCTGGATGTTGAAGAGGTAGGTCACCCGGATGTTGAGGAGGTTAGGTCACATGGATGTTGATGAGGTAGGTTATCCGGATGTTGAAGAGGTTAGGTCACCTGGATGTTGAAGAGGTTAGGTCATCTGGATGTTGAAGAGGTAGGTCACCCGGATGTTGAGGAGGTTAGGTCACATGGATGTTGATGAGGTAGGTTATCCGGATGTTGAAGAGGTTAGGTCACCTGGATGTTGAAGAGGTTATATCACCTGGAAGTTGAGGTTAGATCACATGGATGTTGAAGATAGTTCACCTGGATGCTAAAGAGGTTAGGTCACCTGGTTTTTTGAGGAGGTTAGGTCACCTGGATATTATTAAGGTTAGGTCACCTGGATGTTGAAGAGGTTTGGTCACTTGAATGTTGAAGAGGTTAGGTCACTTGGATGTTGAAGAGGTTAGGTCACATGGATGTTAAAGAGGTTAGGTCACCTGGATGTTGAGGAGGTTAGGTCACCTGGATGCTGAAGATGTTAGTTCACTTGGATGTAGAAGAGTTTAGGTCTGTTGTATGTCCTATATAGTATGACAAGGATTAAAACATGGAGGACCATTAGGTACCTTTTTCATGCTACAGGTTAAAAGTGACAGCTGGCTTGGTTCGGCCATGTTTAAGACATAATTCCATTTGAAAAAATTAGATTTCAAGGTACTTTAGAGAAGGACAGGCCGTCCTAAAAAGATCTGAAGTGCTTATACAAATGAATAGAGAGCTTAAAATGTAGGACTCTATCTAAAAAATAAGTTGAGACATTCAGTTACAAGACAATAGATTAAGGGGCTCATATTTATGATATCATATGTAAGGGGGGGAATATGGCATCACTTATAAGGTTAGGCACATTGGTGACATTACAGATCAAAGAGAGAAATGGAGAGTCCTATCTACTGAAGCTAAGTTACATCCACACCTCTTAATAGACAAATTAATGAATGAAACAATGTATTCTACATATTCACATAAACAAATATACAAGTGGTACACTGGGTTCAATCTTCCGTGAGAGCCAAGGAAAATTTTCAAAGTCCTGGTACAATTTTTTTTAAGAGTTCGTTAATTCCACGAAGATTTAAATGGGTATCTGACTTAATTAAGTCGGGGAAGTAAAGGCGGCATAGAGCTATGATAACTACATAATCCTTCCATTGGCGTGGTTACAGAAATAGAATAATTCTACACTTCATCTGCTGCGATAAACATTTATGGTATAGGGAACTTTACTTTTACAAATGATAAATTTAGTAGTCGCAGGAATAAACTCGTGAATGCAGTGGTCCAAACTGTTGCAGGCCGCTGATCCAGAACATTCACGTGATTCATTAGTTTACACATGTGATTCTACTTGCTTCTGTTTAGATATAACTCCAGTAGAGAAAGTGACCATAGAGATTGTAAATATAACTAACTTTTATGATAACTAGCTTTTATGATAAACAGTTAATATTATAACAAGCTTTTATGATAAATAGCTTTACTGATAAATAGCTTTTAAGATAACTAGCTTTTAAGATAACTAGCTTTTAAGATAACTAGCTTTTATGATAACACGCTTTTATGATAAATAGTTTTTATGATAAATAGCTTATATTATAACTAGCTTTTATGATAAATAGCTTTTATGATAACTAGCTTTTATGATAAACAGTTAATATTTTAACAATCTTTTATGATAAATAGCTTTTATGATACATAGCTGATATTATAACAAGCGTTTATGATAAATAGCTTTTATGATAACTAGCTTTTATGACAACAAGCTCTTATGATAAAAAGCTTTTATGATAAATAGCTAATATTATAACTAGCTGTTATGATAAATAGCTTTTATGATAAATAGCTTTTATGATAACAAGCTTTTATGATAAATAGCTTTTATTATAACAAGCTTTTATGATGAATAGCTTTTATGATAAATAGATTATATTATAACTAGCTTTTATGATAAAAAGCTTTTATGATAAATATTTAAAAAAGAAATATATACTGTATTTGAACTCAAACAATAACAACTCATATGGACACATTACGTATTGCATTGTTGTATATTTTCTAAGAAAAAAAGAATTCTTCTATTTTACTTTATAAATAAACTAACTAGATGCGTGAACTTTGACACAGCTCCATTTAACTTTCATACTTATAGATTCAATGAATGTGTGTGTATGTGTGTGTGTGTGTGTGTGTGTTTGCTAATGCGGGAGATGATAAAAGAAATGCAGCGAAACGTCTGGACATGGAAAACAACTTTAAATAATTGTCCTGTCCAATGTCCAGAAAAGATGGCCCCCAAAGACAAGAAATATCAAAACACATCTCAGACAGCGGCCGGTCACGCACGTCAGTATACCCTGAGGCCAACAGCACGCTGACCTGGTGGATTACTTTTTTTTTCCTACCATTTCTAAAGAGAAACAGAAAGAGAGAGAGAGAGAGAGAAAGAAAGGAACTGGAGGCCGACCTCTTCAACAGAGAGCCGGAAGGAAAACACCTTTCTACCATCAACTGCTTCTCTGGATGACTTGCTTAGATCGCATGCACTTACATCCTGGCACTTAAAGCTTCACACAGTCCACGAAGGGGGATTGGGGTTGCATGGGGAGAAAGACAAACTGGCATCGCGTGCCAAGACGACAGCTCCGTCAGCCGGGTTGATCTCGCGGGACATGAAACGGCCATTTCTGTGTTGTCACAGACCAAGGCGTAGGTGTGGGATGAGGGGGGAGGGGGGAACAAGTCTCAAGACTTTGCCGCGTGTCTGTAAATCTTGTTATACCTGGCCAGGTGAGACAGGAAATGACGATACGACGACACAAGACTTGGGATGTTGGGGTTGGAAGGGAAGAAGGGGTGGGAAGGGAATGTCGGGCGTGGACACGGGGAGGCCCGGGATGGTGAGGGAATAAAAATACAACGGGTGGTGAGATGACATTCATACGTGTAGTATTTTCCTGACATGACATGACATCAAGAAATGGGATGACATTTATACGTGTAGTATTATCATGTCAGGAAGTTAGATGTAAGGAGAGCATATTGATGACCATAGATTTAATTGGGCACATTAATAATAGTAAATGTAAGGGGGCACATTGATGACATTAGATTAATAGGACATGAATGACATTTTATGTAGTAAAGGGGCATAATGATGATATTGTATGTTAGAGGCATATTGACGACATTAAATATAAAGGTGGCATATAGATAACATTAGATGTAGGGGCATATTAATCCAACAAAATGTAAGGGGGCATATTGATGACATTAGATGTAAGGGGGACATATTGATGACATTGATGACATTAGATGTGGTGGGCATATTGATGACATTAGATGTGAGGGGGACATATTGATGACAATCATGACATTAGATTAAGGGGCATATTGATGACATTAGATTGAGGGGTATATTGATGACATTAGATGTGAGGGGGACATTTTGATGACAATCATGACATTAGATATAAGGGGACAAATTGATGACATTAGATGTGAGGGGCATATTGATGACATTATATTGAGGGACATATTGATGACATTAGATTGAGGGGCATATTCATGACATTAGATTGAGGGACATATTAATGACATTAGATGTGAGGGGACATATTGATGACATTAGATGTGAGGGGACATATTGATGACATTAGATGTGAGGGGACATATTGATGACATTAGATGTGAGGGACATATTGATGACATTAGATGTGAGGGGACATATTGATGACATTAGATTGAGAGACATATTGATGACATTAGATTGAGGGGACATATTGATGACATTAGATGTGAGGGGACATATTGATGACATTAGATGTGAGGGGACATATTGATGACATTAGATGTGAGGGGACATATTGATGACATTAGATGTGAGGGGACATATTGATGACATTAGATGTGAGGGGACATATTGATGACATTAGATGTGAGGGGACATATTGATGACATAACACATGGATTTATATTTAAACTTTAATAACATTAATATGTGGCATAAGACGGAACGATCAAAAGACTGAGACGAGATTTTAGAATGTTACGAAAATGTACCGATGTATAAAGAGTTGGGAAGACGGTTAAGACAGATTGATACAAACACATGAAAGAACAATAAAATGAGTGATGACATATAAGCATGAGATGACATTAAGACATAAAGTCATGTATGAATACATGAAAACGCAGAATGACTTCAGACGCGATATGTCATACCGGACATATAAGTTAGGGTAACATCGTGATGTATAATGACATCTATACAAGACCGATTCAGCCATAATGAGGCTGATGAGGCTATGTGGCATTTGACCCCGGAAATAATCAGCCCTCGTTTAAAAAGATTCTCTGAGATTTTTCAGCGTTGACTTTATACAGTTAAACGTCACATAATCCAGTCTTTGCATTTTCTGGAAACAATCATGATTGTATGAAATATGGCTTGACAAAATACGATACACAGATAATTCGTTTTTTATTTGTGGTCCTCCAAATTAGGCTATTTTGTGTTTGTGGTAAATGTCGCAGGCCTACATTTAACCTTAATCCAGCTCTACTTCTGTATTTCAAATGACATGATGACATCATATAACTTTAGGATATTTAATGATAATTATGTTGAATTCTTTTTGACATTCAACGTGAAGATATCAACAACGTAAATCGCTGCTAGATATTAATTACTTGTGGCAAATCTATGTTTTATCTAGCACATCACAAACTGCCATTGTCGCAGTGCTAACTTGTTGTGTAAATAGAAGGAGCGCCGCATTCTATTTGTTATTACAGACTTTTTCCCCCCATCGAGTGAATGGTTAAATTAGCAAGTGAGTGTAAAAAAATATAATGTTTTTGCAGGTGTGATGAACTAATGTCCCTCTGAGTGACGATTTGTGGAGGGCGGTGGTGGTGGAAGGTAACAACCATTGTCAATGAAATACGTTATCACCACAAATATTTACTAGAAAAACCTAAAAAAAAAACAAACAGGTGAAGAAATAAAAATAGTTATGTGATATCAGACAAGAAGAACCAGAAAATTGTCTGCTTGACAGGTCAGAGGGATGAAGTGAAACAGTACAGTGATTCTCAAATGAATGTTGCTGATGTCTCGTAATCTGTACACAGTAAAACACTTATAGTTATAGTGAATTAACTTGTCAAACTAGATTGTCAACATCACGTTGACTTTATATTCTTCTGAAAATATGCACGCACTGACACGGTTATTAATCAAGATTGAATTTTGTATTTTGGTATTTTGCTGTCAATGTAAACGTGATACTGTTGTAAGCCTGTTCCTTTATTAAAGAATCATTGGCATTGTAAAAAATTACATTATTGGATTTAAACAGGCCAATATGGATAAAATTGAATTAATAATTGTATAATATTTTTTTTAATTTTCTATGTGAGTGCCATCAACTTCAACAAACCGCCATACTCGGACAAGTTTAATCTAAAACGATGATATCTGGCCACCTTTAACTCAATACGATAATATTTGGCCATCTTTAATCTAGTATGATAATGTTTGGCCATTTTAAATCTAATACGATAAAAGTTGGATATCTTTGATTTATTACTATAGTATTAATTTATTTAAATCCCTTACTATCTTGGGACGATTTTACAAATATAAATATTTATTTTTAATTTTATCCAAGTACCAGAATATAGCCACATGTTATTTGGGCCTAGCCTAAACAGAAAAGAGCCACATGTTATGTGGGCCTAGCCCCCCTAAGCAGTACAGAGCCACAGGCAATGTTGGCCTAGCCCCCTAAACAGTACAGAGCCACATACAATGTTGGCCTAGCCCCCTAAACAGAACCAAAAACGGCCTCGATCAAAGTATGATAAAAGAAATCAACTCGATGACCTTAGTGAGAGCAGACCTAGAGACCTGAGCCACGAAGACTGTAGACATAGATACCTGAGCCACGAAGACTGTAGACATAGATACCTGAGCCACGAAGACTGTAGACATAGAGACCTGAGCCACGAAGACTGTAGACCTAGAGACCTGAGCCACGAAGACTGTAGACCTAGAAACCTGAGCCACGAAGACTGTAGACATAGAGACATGAGCCACGAAGACTGCAGACCTAGAGACCTGAGCCACGAAGGCCGCAGCAGCTTACTCTCTACCATTCAATGTAATATTGAAGAAATGTACTAAATAAATTACAAGTATATTCCCACCTGCTGTACCCGACCCTCCCTGCTCTACCACCCCGCCACACACACCAATCATAGACACTCAGATGTCATTCTGACATATAGAGGCAGAATGCGATGTTCCCATGAAGCGCTGTGACAGTGAATGTTCCTCCATAACACAGTGCAGCAGGAAGACAGTTCTGTCTACCAACAACAGGCAGGAACTCTGTCACAACAAGCCACTCAATGCTCGACCATTTTGTAATCCGTCAGCCATTTGTTGTCTTTTGTCCTTACACTAGTTGGTAAGAAAAATAAAAGATGTGGCTAATGACCCACTCCCCCTTCCCTCGCCACCTTCCCTCATTTACACTTCACATTCATCTCCAATTTGACCTCTCACCCCCATCACCATTGAGAAACTGAAGAGGGAATCCGGGGGTCGGGGGAAATGTGGAGGGAGGCAAGGTTCTTCTAATGATGCCATAAGTGCGTGTGAATATCTATGTTTGGTCATTTACTCTTGCTGTCTTTACCTTTATAGGTCCATTAATTTATTTACTCTTGGTGTCTTTACCTATTTAAGGTAATTTACACTTGGTGTCTTTACAACTTTATTGATGCATTTTGTAAATGATTTTTTTTTCATTTTAAAGTTGGTATTCTTGGGTATTTCGTGGTCCTCAGGAATGACCCGTTGTTCACTGGAATGACTCTTTGGTATTTCGTAGTTCGCTGGAATGACTCTTTTGGTATTTAGTACTTTGCTGGAATGACTCTTTAGGTATTTAGTAGATTGTGTGGCTGTAACCTTGGCAAATAAAGGGATTGTGTGGCTGTAACCTTTGGCATATAAAGGGATTGTGTGGCTGTAACCTTGACATATAAAGGTAACCTTGGCATATAATGGGATTGTGTGGCTGTAATCTTGGCATATAAAGGGATTGTGTGGTTAGCACAACGCCCAACCGCCATTACTTCACCAACTTAATTCAGGTACCCATTAAAAGCTGGGTGGACTTGTGGTAATTTCCCTATGATCGGGAAAATTTTCCTTAGTTTTCTCCGTGGATCGAACCCAGGACTCTCAGGTCCATCTTAATTTTTCACTTATTTCGTGACCTCATATCATTAACATCTGCAACATATGATATCGACATCTACAACATGATATCATCATCACAACATGATATCAACATCTGCAACATGGTTTCAGTATCTACAACATGATATCAACATCTGCAACATATAAAATCAATATCTGCAACATATGATATCAACATCTGCAACATGGTTTCAACATCTGCAACATGGTATCAACATCTGCAACATATCAACATCTGCAACATGGTTTCAGCATCTGCAACATATGATATCAACATCTGCAACATATGATATCATTATCTGCAACATAATATCAACATCTGCAACATGGTTTCAACATCTGCAACATGATATCAACATCTGGAACATGATATCAACATCTGATATGATGTTGTTTAAAACTTCCTAAATTTTTGGCAGAGGTTACGTCAGAAGATGACAAGAAGCAGATTTTTAAAAATATGAGGGGTCAGGGAAACAATAAATATAATTGTTAATATAAACTCATAAGCACAAACTATTGTCTTCTTTGACCGGATGTAGCACAGCTAGAACCACGTGACATGGACGGAAATAGACAGAGAAGGGGCCAAGGTGGAGGGAGACAACAAAGACTGGAAAGGGGAGGGGGGAGAAGGGGACAATACTCTAGATGTCTGGAAAAACAGCATGTTGATGATGCAGGTGTGCGAGACTGACCCCATTTCCTTGTCACAGGTCAAGGGACCTGGGAACATTGTTTGTTTAAATCTGGTAGACAAAAGAGTCATTAGCGAGGAGAGGGGGGAGGGGGGGCGGCTATTTTTTTTTTGCATGAGTCGTCACTGGTGAAAGAATGAGACATTAAATAGTAAGTCAAACATGATTCAATAAACACAAATAGTTGGAGGGGTGTGTTTCTGTATGTCTGTCAGACTGTATATGTGTTTCAATATATGTCTGTCTATATGTCTGTATATTTGCTTCAATATATGTATGTCTGTATATGTGATTCAATGTACGTGTGTATGTCTATACTGTGTCTGTACATTTATTGCAATATATCTATGTCCATAATAATGTTTTTGTATATGTTTTAGTATATGTCTGTCTCTATGTCTGTATGATCTATTTAAATATTGTGTTTCTATATGACCTATAAAAATGTACGTCGTCTTACAAAGATGGTTGTCGGTCTGGGGTTCAAGATATTATAACAAGAAATATTCATTAGGATTTCTTTTGTCCTCGTTCAATGTTAACCACACCCCCCCCCCACCCCCCACCAAACCCTCTTCCCGACGCACCCAGTGGAAATAACAAAACATCATTAAAATAATTTTTAAAATGTGTTTTATTTCAATAACAACAGTAGTTCATGACTCTAGAAGTACCTAACAACACTAGATCATGACTCTAGAGGTACCTAACAACAGTAGTTCATGACTCTAGAAGTACCTAACAACAGTAGTTTATGACTCTAGAAGTACCTAATGTAACGATGCGCCAGAATGGGCTGTTACATTTGGAATGTTTACATGATTAATATATAAACTATTATAATACGAGAACTAATATATGAAGTATAATACGAGAACTAATATATGAAGCATAATACATGAATTAATATAAGAGCTATACTACACGAACTAATGTATGAACTATAATACATAAACTAATATATAAGATACAATACATGAACTAATGTATCAACTACAATACATGTACTGAATGTATCAACTGCAATACATGAACTAATGTATCAACTACAATACATGAACTAATGTATCAACTACAATACATGAACTAATGTATCAACTACAATACATGAACTGATGTATCAACTACAATACATGAACTAAATGTAAACGTCATTGACGTGAACGAAATGTAGCGAGTGAAGGGACGGATCAAACATTAAAACTCGCCGTACATGGTCGATAGGGCCGTACATGGTCTACCTTTACCCATGTCTGGCCTAATGGTTATTGCTGCTGGAAACTTCTCGAGATCGGGAATGTGATAGACAGTCTATCACGTGAAAATTGCACAAAATAACCTAAGTTCTAGTACTTAATGAAACTAATGTCACATCTCTTTGATATCTGGGTAGTGTACTTTGATATCTCTTCTGTCAACATATCCACACCATCCAACTCAACTTGACAACTTTTTAAGTACTTTTATTACCAAAAACCAACTCACTTCAAAAGCAATTTTACAGTTTTAAATATTTTACATTTCTAAGAATTCCACATTCCAACACTCCCCCTCCCCTTTACGGTATTAATAAACCAATTCCTGGAAAAGGGAAATAAGTCCCGATACACTACAGCTCACTTCAATCAAGTCAATGATACTAACGTGTACAATTCAGTATATAAATATTAGACCAACACCCTAAATTTGCTCAGTGTTAGGTCAGACTCAGAAACTAAAAATACATTTGGTCACAGAAAGCAATAGGAGAAGTCAGTACTTCTTTCTTTGTAGAAAAATCGGAAAAAAAAAAGATTTGTCCCTGGCAACTTGAGATCGCACAGACAGACAACAATCTTTAAAAATACACGTAGTTCTGTATTTGGTAATGAGACATCGTGGGGGGGGGGGGGGGCAGAGGGGGGGGGCACACGGATGAGAAAAGGGGTGGTGGGGACTGCATTACGTGCTAATAGCTTTCTTCCTCTAGTCCAGAACTGTTTGAGAATGTCCTAGAGCCCCACTATACGATTGCAGAAAAAATTAAAACTTGCACTCCATTGGGGAGGGGGGGGGGAGGAAACAATTAGAACCAAGTTAAACATCCTACTTGTATTATGTAACTATTTTTTTTTCCAACTCTTCAACTAAAACAGTACAAGTGTACATTGAGTCATTCAGACTTATAGTAATCTTGATTGAATTGTTATGAGTACATGGCATAATGAGTGCAGTGCACGTGACACGTACATAGCACTTGTTGCTGCAAATGGAGTTTGAAGTGTATCCCATAATTATTTATGAATAAATATCTGCAAAGGCCGTACAGCGTCTTAAAATTAAGAATCCATTTTTAATTTTGCTACAATAAATAACAACTAGATCTCTATAGAGACACGATACATCGACTAAACTTAGCTACAATAAATAACAACTAGATCGCTATAGAGACACGATACATCGACTAAACTTAGCTACAATAAATAACAACTAGATCGCTATAGAGACACGATACATCGACTAAACTTAGCTACAATAAATAACAACTATATCGCTATAGAGACACGATACATCGACTAAACTTAGCTACAATAAATAACAACTATATCGCTATAGAGACACGACACATCGACTAAACTTACGGCTGAAGGCCCCAGATATGATATTCGTCCTGGAAATATTTAGTAATAATTAGTGCAATTAAAGTATTAATTTAAAGTTTTTAAACAATTTTATTCTCTTTTTATATAACTATTTGTTAACAGGTCTTAGTTTGAAACTAAATAATTAATGGATTAATTCACATATATTCATTATTTTAGTGATTAGGTCTTATTTCAGGAAAACGTCTTTGGTTCAAGGAGTTATCTTTTAATCCATATGGCCATGTACTTAATCAAAGACCACAGATTCGAACCCAATGTCTCAGACTTCCACATCGTACATTCAGCCTCGAGGCCGCTATCCCTTGTAAGGATGAGACAAAATCTCTCAGGTCCTATGTGACAGTTTTTATGGTGCCCTTTTTTCATCTCCTCCATGGCCGGTATTACAATGGCCTTGGGGACACCACATGAGACCTGAAATATCCAGTTGTCCTCACTGGATCCACAGGTCGACAGTCAATCACTTTACCACACCACCGTCTGTCCCGTCACTCATAGCCTCACTGGAGATTGAACCAGGGATCCACAGGTCGACAGTCAATCACTTTACCACACCACCGTCTGTCCCGTTACTCATAGCGTGAGGCCAGGTCATTTTTATTATTTTATTTATGTCCATGTCTCCAGGGTTCAGAATATGAGGTGTGTGTCCCGTGATTCAGTTCAGCTTGATGACGTCATGCTTTCTTTATCGTACTAGGTCACTGGGGAAAAGAAAAGTGTAAAGCTGATATTCTGAAGACTGTATGACGTCATCATGATCACTGAAGCAATGGCGTGGTATAAAGGACGGCGGAGGGGGGGGGGGAATGGGTTAGTGTATCATGATATGTTGTGTTTCAATTGTCTGCAGCTGATTCTGATATCTTGATCCCCCCCTCCCACTCTAGTGACCCTCTTACTCTTCATTTCAAATTTCTCCATTACAAATGTAAATACTTTAAGGCAGCATCAAAGTCCCAGTTCAATGTTTCACTTGTTGCATACACGGGAACACCAATTTGTACAGGACACTTACTGACCTACATAACGGCGACGGCACGAAATACTTCCGGGTCATAGGTTAAACATTTCCCTTGTAAAAGGCCTAAACATGGGCATGGCTAGCAGCATAGAGGCCTAAACATGGGCATGGCTAGCAGCATAGGTGCCTTTCAGCCCGATATTTCAGGTTGACCATTAAGGGGGATAAAATTTCGTGGCGTATTACCCCATATGTCCCTAGTCCTCATGTTTTACACCAGCAGACGTTATTGCAACGTGTTTGGGATTAACACTTAACAGTTCCCTGACATATTCTTTTAAAACGTTTTCAATTGTCTTTATGAGGGAATGGCAAATTTTATCAAAGTGACAAAATTAAAGCAAACTGAAAGTAATCTTTTTATACTTACAAACACCATATTTTGCTAATTTTATATATGGTAGACCTTTGTAGAATGAATAACAGTTTAAAATTTATTGTGGACACCACCATGTTTCTGAAACTGTACTTAACGTTGATTTATTGTCATGCAGCTCATTTATCAAAATATGATTGGCTAAGGCGGGAAGATTTGTCTCTTTGATAATGTCGTCTGAAGCTACATGTCTTTTGTTTGACAAGTTGCAGCGAAACACGCTGGTGTAAGTTTATGTCGTGTTATTTACATTGAGGTCATTTGTGTAACTGAAGTCATTCAATAAACTGATATCAACTGTGTAACTGAGGTCACTCAATAAACTGATATCAATTGTGTAACTGAGGTCACTCAATAAACAATGTCATTTGAGTTGCTAAAATGAATAAACTGATACTTTTTGCATAACTGACGTCACTTAATAAATTGATGTCAGCGATCCACATTAAGTTCACTCTGAATATTTCATGTTTACTGCTTTACGCCTGTATCAATGCAATTAAATAATATAGTTCTAATAATGTAGTACTCATAGTGCAATGCGAATAATGTAGTGCATAAAATATAATGCTAATAATGGAGTTCCTATAATGTGTTAATAGCCTAGTAGTAATTGTACAATGGAAGGACTGCAGTATATTGTAATTAAAAATTGCATCTAATCTTGACTCTCACAAAATATAAAATAAGTGTCCATGAATAAAATAATAAATTAAGTGTTCTATAAATAGAAATTAGTATGTTCAAGTGTATACCAGTGGTGGTTATTTATTAGAATTGAATCATTGTTTAATTGACTCTTTGATAGATTTATTATTAAAAAAAACGGCTTTTATCAACTTTATATCAAGTCCTGGCTGATCTAAAGTCTGTAAAATAAAAATTAGCAGTTTAGCATTCAATGCCCCCCCCCCCTTCCGTCATTACCCCTTTCCCTCGCCACTGATTGTTTGAATACGGTGCAAGGGATATAACTCAAATTTTGAAAGCGAACCATTGCATATTACTATAATAGGTTCCCCTTAATTTGCCTTCTCTGAAATTATAACTAAACTTTCACTGGGAATTTTAAGCTCCTTTTATCACTTACATTGAACATATTGTTTCTCAAGAACATTATAATGTGTTGTGTTTTAATCCAATTGTATTGCATAAGGCAGTCAGTCAAAAGATAAAAAAATGACAGTAAAACTGGTCTACTGTACTACTTCCCTCTACACCCAATGTAGGGCTCTGGTCTACTGTACTACTTCCCTCCACACCCAATGTAGAGCTCTGGTCTACTGTACTACTCCTCTATACACCCAATGTAGGGCTCTGGTCTACTTTACTACTCCTCTCTACACCCAATGAAGGGCTCTGGTCTACTGTACTACTCCTCTCTACACCCAATGTAGGGCTCTGGTCTACTGTACTACTCCTCTCTACACCCAATGTAGGGCTCTGGTCTACCGTACTACTCCTCTCTACACCCAATGTAGGGCTCTGGTCTACTGTACTTCCCTCTACACCCAATGTAGGGCTCTGGTCTACTGTACTACTTCCCTCCACACCCAATGTAGGGCTCTGGTCTACTGTACTACTCCTCTCTACACCCAATGTAGGGCTCTGGTCTACTGTACTACTCTCTACAGCCTATGTAGGGCTCTGGTCTACTGTACTACACCTCTCTACACCCAATGTAGGGCTCTGGCTACTGTACTACTCTACACCCAATGTAGGGGTCTGGTCTACTGTACTTCCCTCTACAGCCAATGTAGGGTTCTTGTATACTGAACTACTTCCCTCTACACCCAATGTAGGGCTCTGGTCTACTGTACTTCCCTCTACAGCCAATGTAGGGCTCTTGTCTATTGTACTACACCTCTCTACACCCAATGTAGGGCTCTGGCTACTGTACTACTCTACAGCCAATGTAGGGCTCTGGTCTACTGTACTACTACTCTCTACACCCAATGTAGGGCTCTGGTCTACTGTACTTCTCTCTACAGCCAATGTAGGGCTCTTGTATACTGTCTACTTCCCTCTACACCCAATGTAGGGCTCTGGTCTACTGTACTTCCCTCTACAGCCAATGTAGGGCTCTTGTCTATTGTACTACACCTCTCTACACCCGATGTAGGGCTTTGGTCTACTGTACTACTCTCTACACCCAATGTAGAGCTCTGGTCTACTGTACTTCCCTCTACAGCCAATGTAGGGCTCTTGTCTACTGTACTACACCTCTCTACACCCAATGTACTGTACTACTATGTGCCCAACCAACCTCAATAAGTACATTGGTTTCATACATATAAATAAATTAAAGCGTGGGAGCCAGAAACAAATGAAATAATTTATACATTTTGGCGCTGTCGCTTATTTTAGTCCATATAATTCGTATAAATATTTGTTTGATCTAAGGCAAAGGAAATATATTTTTAATTTGGAGTACATTTTAATAAAAGTTTTTTTTTGTTTAATTTTCATAAATTCGTTTTTTTTTAATTTCATTTTATTATATTGATTAAAAGAACACCTTATTGTCACGGTTCTGTGTGACACATTTAGTCGCCAGAAATCTGAGTGAACCAGAAACAGATTATAAATTATTTAAGTGTGTCTTAAAAGTAATGAACAAAGTCAAAATCCATTTATTATATTATGTATTAATTAGACAACACTTGACTGAAAAATATGAAGAATAAAACTGGATTTTGCTTCAAACTGATGTTTTTAAGAACTGATTATCTGTTTGTCCTATATTAGATGCTAGAAGACTTTTAGGGAAAAGATTCCAATCCTATTTACTCTAGAAATGATTAAGAGTTAAATCTGTTCAAATGAATAAAGTAAATGAGCAGCTAAGTGTGATTGGACTTATGTAATAAATATAGTTCATTCTATCGTTATAATTATTGCAAATGGTGTTAAGTGTTCAATCTAAATAATATTTAATAAATCTTGAGTTCTCTGTACACAATCTGATATAGCCTACTTTTACTACTGTTTGTTTTATTTATTTGCACACTTTTGTTATTGTGTACACGAATGTGTCTCAATGACTATAGAAATTTCAGTCCACTGTGGTAAGTAGATACTTTAGAAAGAAGTACACATATTATTACGTAACCTTGAACCCTAGGTAGGGTACATATGGGGGTTATATTTGAAGGTACATTTAGCGCTTGAGCACTATTGACAAAGACACTGTTAGAGTCGCCGCTAGGATACTTGGGTTCCATATAATCTGTCACAGTTGACTGTTAAGCCATTTTAACCCTGGACTGTCTGTTAGTAATTCTATCCTGCCAAAATGTGTACCTCATAACATTTCCCAAATAAACTCGTATTAAAACTCTTGAGAAACAGCACGGTTCAGGGAAAAGAAAAAAAAAAGACTAAGCATAAAATTATTTTGATTTCGTCAAGCCAAAAAAAATATAAATAATAAATCTCTTAACAGGGAGAGAGTAGGGGGTGTGGGCTGGTTTAACTATTTAGGTTCACAAGACATTCAACTTGTTTCCCCATTCACATTAGGCTTATGTATATATCTGAATTACTGATGCCTTGCTTCTTTATGGAGTACACCGGTACTAGTTACAGTGGAGCGTTCGTTATGGGAGTTGTTCGTTGTGAGAAACACAATTGACTTCTATGGGCTTCTGTGGGCAATTTTCTAATGCGATCAATTTTGTGAAAAATCGGAAAAAGAAATAATAACGTTCAGAAACATATGGAATGTTTTTTTACTTGAGATTTGATTGGCCGAAATGAGAAAACCTTCAACTTTTATTATCAATAGACACACACACAGGCGCTAAAAACCATCCAAACTTGAACGAAATGACGTCATTGAGGGAGAAAACAAACACAAGATGACGCTAAACTTGTACACAACTCTCCTAATTCATCCTTTAATAAATGTAAAACGTGTGATAAATAAAACACAATCATTTTGAGAGGTAACTACAGAAGCTGTGACAATTAGCAAAAAAAAAACACGCGTCAGACAATCTGAACTGCGTGTTATAATTAATTTTATTTTACACTCAACCTTAGCCTATAAGCCTTGTCTATCTCCTTAAAATTGCAGCAATACAAAATAAACTAAAATGAAGCAGAATATAAAGACTGAGTATCAATGGATTTCGCTCATTGTACTGTTGACAGCTCCACCTAAATGGACGTAAGCTCTAAACCGAGAAATACCCATGCACTGAATAAACCTTCGGGTCCACAAACCGAGAAATACACCTGCCCTGAACACAACCTTCGGGTCCACAAACCGAGAAATACACCTGCCCTGAACACAACCTTCGGGTCCACAAACCGAGAAATACACCTGCCCTGAACACAACCTTCGGGTCCACAAACCGAGAAATACACCTGCCCTGAACACAACCTTCGGGGCCACAAACCGAGAAATACACCTGCCCTGAACACAACCTTCGGGTCCACAAACCGAGAAATACACCTGCCCTGAACACAACCTTCGGGTCCACAAACCGAGAAATACACCTGCCCTGAACACAACCTTCGGGTCCACAAACCGAGAAATACACCTGCCCATCCCCCATAAGGAAAAAAAATTGGAGCCCCCCCCCCCCACTCCTTCCAATATTTCGTACGGCAATCGCTAAGTAGCTAGTGACGCCAGTGTCTGACCCTGTGTAGCAAAGACATATGTTAAACATTCTGGAAGGGAATGTGAGGAATTAAACTGAACCTAAACTTACCATAGATGTGTTTGTGACGACAAGTTGGGTAACATTATTTAGATATTTTTTAAACAATATTTTAACAGAATTGAGGGTAGAGCTGAACCGTAGGAAAAAATAACTTCATCATTTGAGTGCTCCTGGTCATTAATGTCTGGGCACTGTATTTAAATAAAACTGAGTACTATAGCAGACTGCAGTACTGCGAGCCATATACCAGTCACAAGAACAAATCATTATGCTGCTGGGCAGAACATTGAAGATTCAAACTCCCCTTCCTTGATCCGGAGATCTAGATTCCGGTGGGATAATAATAAGACTATGATGCCATTCTTATTCTGAGAAGAATTTCTTATACTTTTATATTCCTAGTTTATACTTCTACTTTATACTACTATTTTATACATATACTTTATATACCATTATTATATACTTATACTTTATACCACTATTTTATACTTAAACTTTATACCACTATTATATAATTATACTATTATACTACTACTTTATACTTATACTTTATACTAATATTTTATATTCAGCGTTTAATGGCAACGTAAAGAAACAAAAAATTAACCAACAAAAATGAAAACATGGTTACAACAAGATGTTTAGTGATAAAGGATATTTCTCCTGTGTTTTCTGGACTTAAAAGTGATTTTTTTTTCATCTTAATTCGGGCAAACCTAAGTACATTTCCAAATAAATACATTAAAAGCAATATATTTCTGGAAAAAAAATCTCAGATTACTGTAATCAGAGAAGCATCAAAAAGTGTTATTTGTGTTGATGGCAGCAAACAATTTCACATTTATAAGTAAAGGGAGACAAAAATATTTTTTACAAAAACTAGGTTTTTAAAATATTTTCACTAAAAGTTTCCTAACTTTCCTCTGTAGATTCTTTTTATTTTATGAGCCTCACATTTTTTAACAGCGATTGCAAAATATTTCTATTATAGTAGTTTGATGTGTATGATGTCGTCTTTTTAGTCCCCCATAAAAAAGGGCAGGAATTCCTCATGTAAAAACAGTTTTTTATGATATTCTAAAACTTAAGTAAAAATTACTTTATTATGAAATACACTTTAAACTCAAAGTAATGATCAAAGTACTCTTCAACATTTCTAGATCTCTCCCACCCCCAATAACAGAACATACTGTAGTATTTACTTTTTGCTAAATCTAATACAACAGCCAGGGTCGAAGGAGGGGGTGGGGGGGTTGGCCAAACCTTTGGGGCCCCATAGGAAAAGTTACATTTATGGTTTCACAGGTAAATCTTCTGTTAAGGTAACAGTTTGCAGTTTATCATTGGGCCCTTAATTCTTTGAACATAATGCCTTATTCCCCTCCCACCCTCCACTGTTTCATCATTTTAGTCAGGGGCTCAAACACATGCTTGTATTATCCTTTACTTTCCCTAATGGGAACCCCTTCACCAGTGGTGGTATAGGCAGCCACCTAGTTTGCCCACTAAAAACAGCCCTGAATACAAAAACAACAACAATAAAAGAACATCCTAATTCATAAATTATGTGTTTTAAACAGCAATATTTTATTTTTGAAATGATAAATTCTCATTCAACAAAACATTTCTAGCCCACCAAGTTAGTGAATGTAAAAAATGATCAATAATTGTTTGTAAACTTTATGTAGAAGAGAAAAGGAAAAAATACAAATGTTTACAGTAATAAAAAAAGACTGAATAAATGAGTCCAACGTTTTAATAAGATCTACAATTGTCTGGCCAGGTAAAGGACATTGTTGGAATGATGCATGGAGTACATTGGTCAGTTGAATTACAAAAAAAAAAAAAAAAAAACAATAGCTGCATAAGTTCAACTTGTGTTACTTTGATAACATCATTGAAACAAATTCTGAAAAATAACAAAAGTGTTATAAATTATATTTACTTTAAATTAATTTTTATTCTGAAGTGTGATGATAATAAAATATTAGTACAATTTTAAAACATTACAAAACCTTACCTCCTTTATATATATATACATATATATATATATAAATATTTCTTATTCTATAGTTACGTCTTTTAATTGCCAACAATAGATTAGCAAAAGTAGAACAAAAGGAACAACTATCATTTTCTTTTAAAATGATATTTCAATAACTAATTGCCCCAAAACATGAACAAAATTGTAATGTGAAATTTAAAGTGAATTTCGCATCATAAAACCAAATGTTTTATTAGAATACAATCACCTGAAACAATGTTTATAAGTGTTTGTTTTTTTAACCTTTCATCATTCAAATATATTATTTATTTAAAGATACAAAAAAAGTAAATTTACTATGAAAAAATAGTTTGAAAAATTAAGTTCATGAAATCCATGAACTGATCAATCAATATTAAAATTCACTTCCATGTTACTGAAACAATTTTCACTTTTAAAGACTTTCAGGAATGGATCAAATTTGGTTTCTGAGGTAAAATTAAATTTTCTTTTTTTTTCTCATTTTGATTATTAAGAATATTTTTATTTCATTTTCTATAATAATGTAGAACATTTATTTCATAAGTATTAGAAAAAAGAAAATTATACTTAAATAAATACAAACCTTCATAATTGACCTGTCCATCACCATCAACATCAGCTTCTCGAATCATTTCATCAACCTCTTCATCAGTCAGTTTCTCTCCTAAATTTGTCATGACATGACGTAACTCAGCAGCTGAGATGAAACCGTTGCCATCTTTATCAAACACCCTTTAAAACAACAAAGTAAACAACTAAAAGGTTTTTTAACAAATTAAAAAAAAAAAAATAGTTTTATTTATAATTCCATTTACTCAGAAATGTTACAATTAGTATTGGTCAGTAGCAAGGCTCGATTTACCACCAGGGATATTCCCGGCACTGAGAACTATCATCCCCAACTCTGCTTTAGCTAATATATCCCTACCGGGGATAATATCGTAGACATTTATCCCCAGATCTGCAGAAATTTTCTTCATACCCGGCACTGGTCAGTAGATATGTCAGAAGTGGTCAAGCAAGAGATTTGTGAGAGCCGCATCTGAAATTTTATCTTACCCTATTTATAAGTTCCTAATTTACTGTAAAATTTTCCACAAAAAAAAATTTGTAAATTTTTTGCATCATAGCAATTTACCTAAATGCCTCTCTGATTTCTTCTTCAGAATCTGTATCTTTCATTTTTCTGGCCATCATGGTCAAGAATTCAGGAAAATCTATTGTTCCATTTCCTGAAAATTTAAATGTATTACATTTAATACATGATTTTAATTTTTAGTGTGGTAAAATTTTATTAATAAATATTTGTAATGTTAACATGGCTGTTCAGGCTCAAATAATATATTTAGTGAAAAATATAAAAAAAATAAATTTAATAGATAAAATAAAATTTTAACAAGATGTTGAGTTTTTTACAATTCAGTTGTTCATATTACAATTCAGTTGTTCATATTACAATTCAGATGTTCATATTACATTTCAGATGTTCATATTACAATTCAGATGTTCATATTACAATTCAGATGTTTATATTACAATTCAGATTACAATTCAGATGTTCATATTACAATTCAGATTACAATTCAGATGTTCAGTTGTTCATATTACAATTCAGATGTTCATATTACAATTCAGATGTTCATATTACAATTCAGATGTTCATATTTACAATTCAGATGTTCAGATTTTATCAGTTATAAAAACATTTTAAATAAAAATATGCTGTAATAGTTTAACATAATAAATAAAATTATTTTAAAACTGACCATCAGCGTCAACCTCATTAATCATATCCTGTAGCTCGGCCTCTGTGGGATTCTGACCCAATGACCTCATGACTGTACCCAATTCTTTTGTTGTGATAGTACCATCTCCATCTTTATCAAATAAGCTGAAGGCTTCCTTAAATTCTGTTTTGTTGAAATATAGAATAGAAAAAATCATAATTCAATGAGAATTTATTAAAATATTTATTTAATTACCACTTAAGTCATTTTTTTTATTAATCAAAATAAAATCTAACATCTGAATTTTTAAATAAAACAAATTCTGAATCTATCTATTTTCAAAACAAGAATAAATCAATCCACACAAACTCATTATTGCAATGTTAAAAAAAATATTCTTTAAATGAATGTAAAGATATACATGGATTAATGATGAATAACTCAGATATGACCTTGTGTTTTATTTTGTTAATGGATTATTTCCCTTTTATTTTCTTAAATGTTCTAATATTTTGTTACATATATACCTATTGATAGTATTATATGCTGTCTATTTTTAGAGCATTTTCGAAAAAAAATGCTCTATTGTCCCCGTTTTGTCTGTCTGTCTGTCTGTCCGTCCGTCTGTCCGTCATCACCCTAGATCTCAACAACCATAAGTCCTAGACCCATGATGTATATATCATTTTGTAGGTCTTGGCCTGCCAAGTGTACATCCATTTCGCGATTTGACCTCTCAGGGCCAAAATATAAGAGTTTTTTATGTACCGTTTTGCTTATATTTTAAATATACATAATAAAAGCTAATCAAAGGGGCGTAATCATTACTTACTTCCCGTACTTTATATAAACAAACATTCAACAATTGTCGGAGTTTTCGGACGATTAAATGACTACAATTTAGAATGTTTCAATTATGAGTCCTATTTCAGTGACCACAAACCACTTGTAGTTAGATTTAAGAGAAAATAATTTTGTTTTCAAATATAAAGAAACGTCCTTTTAATATCTTTTTTCAGATATATGCATTACACAATTGAATTTATAAACATTTCCAAAATTTACAAATATTATTGAAAGATAACAAACGTACTGATACATAACATGAAAATGCGCTAACACGTCCTGTGTCCAGAATGGAACAGGCTTAATTGCTTGTTTTATTAATATATGGATATATGTGTATACATTAACTTTTTTATAAATTAGTTCGAGAATAATCATACTGCTATTGGCATCTGTCAAAGGTCTACAGAGTGGATAGCATTTAGTATCCAGGTAATACAAAACTACTTCAACTGATCACACTGGTTTCTATGTTACGCAAAATAAATTAAATTCGTATTGGTGCAATTAGTGAAAATGTGGGAACAATTTTAGTGTGTGATTTAAACAATTTTACAAATTGATAAACTTTAAAATTGTTGCGAAAAAGAGATGAAATCGATAAGTTGTCCAGTGATTTGTCCCATGGTGTGACGAAAGATGGCTGCCATCTTTAAATGTTTATTGCCGCTTCGTAGAAATCAAAAATTCTTTCTTAATTTCCAGAGCAAAGAGAAAGATTTTGGCTGAATTAGAAAATGAAATTTGGCTTGTGAACAATATTTATTATCGAACACCTGATAACAATCATTTAACGTTTGAAATGAAAAAAAAATGTATAACTGTTTTTAGTTTTAAAGCTAAACTTTATCTTTTTGAGATCGATCTAATGAAGACAATATATTATGTGATCGATTTAATGAAGAGAATATATTTTGTGATCGATCTAATGAAGACAATATATTATGTGATCAATCTAAGGAAGACAATATATTATCTGATCGATTTAAGGAAGATAATATAGGCCTATTATCTGATCGATCTAAGGAAGACAATATATTATCTGATCGATCTAAGGTAGACAATATATTATCTGATCGATCTAAGGAAGACAATATATTATCTGATCGATCTAAGGAAGACAATATATTATCTGATCGATCTAAGGAAGACAATATATTAACTGATCGATCTAAGGAAGACAATATATTATCTGATCGATCTAAGGAAGACAATATATTATCCTTTTCCACAACAAATAAATGAAGACATTTAGGGAAATACCTGAGAACCACAGCGGAAGACTACCAAGTAGGTTTCAATCACAGATAAGGAGAGGGAACAGTTTTTTTTTTTAATCTATCTTTGCAAGTTTTGTAAACTCATTTATTTGCAAGTTTTGTAAACTCATTTATTTGCAAGTTTTGTAAACTCATTTATTTGCAAGTTTTTTAAACTCATTTATGAGCAAAATTGTTTTTAGATATGAACGTATTTTTTGTAAATTTAGAAATAGTTACTGTAATATGTATAGGCCACTTTTAATTGTATGCTCTAATACACTGGCGGCGGAACGAAATATTTTAAGGGGGGGGGGGGCAAGCCTAAATTCAAGGGGGGGGGGCGCCGCCCCCCCCCCCGTGAAAATTTAAGGAGGGGCAAGACAAAATATGACTGAAAGACAAATTTTACCCCCTTAATTCATTAACAGAATATAGTAATTCTGTAGCAAGTATTTAATCGATATTATTAAAAAATAATATATTAAAAAATAAAAATGAATATTGAGCACTTCTGTCGTCAACTGATTCGTAATGTCAGTTTGTTTACAAATTTAATAGTGAAATTAGATCAGAAAATTACTGATAATTATCATGAATGATGATCAATATGAAACTGAAAATAGAAACTCAATAAACAAAAAGTAATTTATGAAAAGATAATAAATAATTGTATTTTCTTTTAAAATTACATTTGTCGTCATTCGGTAGATGGTAATACTTCTCTATACTTATAAGACGCATTTGCTGTCTGACTGTCTGTTCCCTTAAAACTCAAGATCCAGACAACCAAATAACGTGAAATTTGGTACACGCAGTGGCGCAACCAGGGGGGGGGGGACAGGAGGGGCTTGAGCCCCCCCCCCAGGCCAAATCATCAATACATAATTTACGTTATAAAGTTACAAAAAAGACTGTCAAACTGTCTTTTTTCAATATGTGAGACCCCTCCCCCCCCCCAGCATTTTTTGCTGCTTGCGCCACTGGGTACACGTACACAAAATTACATGGGAAATGTTCTTAAACAGATTTCGTTCCATCTCAATGGGTACTTTAATTGTAATTAATTATTTTGGATATCAAAGACATGAGCAAACTTTTACCCCGATTTCAGGTTTTACGAGCTTCTCTCCCACATAGCTAACTTACTATAAATATGATCTGTACGGGGAACCAAATATCACATTACTTACTACATTATTACATTCCATTCCTTCATCCATAGGAATTGTCATCTTTTGCTACAGTCGGAATTGTTATCTTTTGCTACAGTCATGCCTAAGAGAGAGAGAGAGAGGGGGGGGGAGGGAGGGAGGGAGGGAGAGAGAGGGAGGGAGGGAGAGAGAGAGGGGGGAGGGAGGGAGAGAGAGGGAGGGAGAGAGAGAGAGAGAGAGAGAGAGAGGGAGAGAGAGAGGAACTGCCAAAAATGTTGTGTATCACATTACTTTAAGATAAATGTACCCTTTTATTGCATGCACATAAACCGTTTTTTACGCGTCTTATTTTAAATCTTAATTAAACGTCAAATTACGCTTCTTAAATAAACAAAAAAACTTATTTTAAACCCGGGCAAAGCCGGGTACTTGCAACTAGTTTTAAAATATGCCACAACAACTCTTAATAATGTGATTACTGTAAAATGTAAATTAATTATAATTTCTTTCAAATATTAAATTTAAGAAATAAATCAAATGAATTATGAAAATGATACAAATAAACTAAAATGAATTATAAAGTTAAAAAAGTTTAAATTTTAGGGGGGGCAGACTGGGAATTCAAGGGGGGGGGGCGCCGCCACCCCTTCTAAGTTTTGGGGGGGGGCCGCTGCCCCCCTGCTCCGCCGCCAGTGCTCTTATATGGCTATCATTCAGCTAGTGCAGGGCTTCCTTCAGCTAATTTTAGGTCACTTACAATATCTACTAACAGATGTCCCTCCTATAACTCACAAAAAGAAAAAAAAAATCATTTAATCCTTACGAGTCATCGGGGCAGATGAAGTGTAGAATTCAACGGTTTCTATCAACACGGCATATAAAGGGTAGGGTCTAGCACAACGCCCTGCCACCATCTTTAAAGACTTGAACCATCTTTCACTAGCACCTGGAAAATTACCCTTGGCTTGTATCGAGGATCGAACCCAGGACTCTCAGATCGACAGTCAAGCATCGACACCAATCGGCCATCGGTCACACATATCCCATAAACCTCTCACTGTATCATATTTAAAACAGATCACTGATCCAACAGGTGCCCGCAAGGTAAGTGTCCCCTACAAGAGTTTGGTTCGCTCACCCTAACAGCGGCCTTGTATGGTTCGTACCACCCCTTAACAGCGGCCTTGTATGGTTCGCCCCACCCCCTAACAGCGGCCTTGTATGGTTCGCCCCACCCCCTAACAGCTGCCTTGTATGGTTCGCCTCACCCCCTAACAGCGGCCTTGTATGGTTCGCCTCACCCCCTAACAGCGGCCTTGTATGGTTCGCCCCATCCCCTAACAGCGGCCTTGTATGGTTCGCCCCACCCCCTAACAGCGGCCTTGTATGGTTCGCCCCACCCCTAACAGCGACCTTCTCTGGTGAGCCTCAGCCCCTGGGTTATGTACTAAATGATTTACTATTGGCAGACGTACTGGACAATATCGGCCGATTAGGGTAAAAATGTTATTAATTATGTTGTGGCTAATTATAACGTAAGAAAAAAAACGGAGTGGCTCTGAACGGTCATGCTTACCCCCCCTCCCCACCTCACCCCATCCCACACCGGCATATGCAAACATAAGCGCATTGTTTACGAATGCAAGGAAAAGATAACTTAGCGTAAAAAAAAGTGTATCTAAAAAAAGAAAACTAGCTCCCCTATCTAGGAAAAAAGGCAAATTTCTGTCAAGGAGTTGAATGTAGGCAGAATGAGTGTAGATTCGATTCCAGATTGTCACAGATGGAGCTTTGATGAGCTTTACATACTCGTGCAACATGTTGAGTTGAGTGATGTAAAAAGAAAATCGATGACTTAGAAATAAGATTCCGAGAGATCAATAACGGCTTCGGATCTAGCAACACGTTGAAAAGTTTGCTGCAAGTTTATAGAGTAACATTGAGATTAAGGCCAGATGATTGGATTAGCGATTGTTATGTTTCGATCAAAGAATAGTAAATGCGCACATCTGCACATGTGTAACTATTGAACCATTGATAGCATTCAGTCATATGTGTAACTATTGAACCATTGATAGCATTCAGTCATATGTGTAACTATTGAACCATTGATAAAAGCATTCAGTCATATGTGTGACTATTGAACCATTGATAGCATTCAGTCATATGTGTAACTATTGAACCATTGATAGCATTCAGTCATATGTGTAACTATTGAACCATTGATAGCATTCAGTCATATGTGTAACTATTGAACCATTGATAGCATTCAGTCATATGTGTAACTATTGAACCATTGATAGCATTCAGTCATATGTGTAACTATTGAACCATTGATAGCATTCAGTCATATGTGTAACTATTGAACCATTGATAGCATTCAGTCATATGTGTAACTATTGAACCATTGATAGCATTCAGTCATATGTGTAACTATTGAACCATTGATAGCATTCAGTCATATGTGTAACTATTGAACCATTGATAGCATTCAGTCATATGTGTAACTATTGAACCATTGATAGCATTCAGTCATATGTGTAACTATTGAACCATTGATAGCATTCAGTCATATGTGTAACTATTGAACCATTGATAGCATTCAGTCATATGTGTAACTATTGAACCATTGATAGCATTCAGTCATATGTGTAACTATTGAACCATTGATAGCATTCAGTCATATGTGTAACTATTGAACCATTGATAGCATTCAGTCATATGTGTAACTATTGAACCATTGATAGCATTCAGTCATATGTGTAACTATTGAACCATTGATAGCATTCAGTCATATGTGTAACTATTGAACCATTGATAGCATTCAGTCATATGTGTAACTATTGAACCATTGATAGCATTCAGTCATATGTGTAACTATTGAACCATTGATATGCATTCGGAGTCATATGTGTAACTATTGAACCATTGATAAAGCATTCAGTCATATGTGTAACTATTGAACCATTGATAGCATTCAGTCATATGTGTAACTATTGAACCATTGATAGCATTCAGTCATATGTGTAACTATTGAACCATTGATAGCATTCAGTCATATGTGTAACTATTGAACCATTGATAGCATTCAGTCATATGTGTAACTTATAAAGCCATTGAACCATTGATAGCATTCAGTCATATGTGTAACTATTGAACCATTGATAGCATTCAGTCATATGTGTAACTATTGAACCATTGATAGCATTCAGTGCATATGTGTAACTATTGAACCATTGATAGCATTCAGTCATATGTGTAACTATTGAACCATTGATAGCATTCAGTCCATATGTGTAACTATTGAACCATTGATAGCATTCAGCCATATGTGCTTAACTATTGAACCATTGATAGCATTCAGTCATATGTGTAACTATTGAACCATTGATAGCATTCAGCCATATGTGTAATATTGAACCATGATAGTATGTGAGCCATATGTGTAACTATTGAACCATTGATAGCATTCAGCCATATGTGTAACTATTGAACCATTGATAGCATTCAGCCATATGTGTAACTATTGAACCATTGATAGCATTCAGTCATATGTGTAACTATTGAACCATTGATAGCATTCAGTCATATGTGTAACTATTGAACCATTGATAGCATTCAGTCATATGTGTAACTATTGAACCATTGATAAAGCATTCAGTCATATGTGTAACTATTGAACCATTGATTCCAGCATTCAGTCATATGTGTAACTATTGAACCATTGATAGCATTCAGTCATATGTGTAACTATTGAACCATTGATAGCATTCAGTCATATGTGTAACTATTGAACCATTGATAGCATTCAGTCATATGTACACATGTGGCGTATGATGTCATTCACCATCATATGTGTAACCATTGAACCATTGATAGCATTCAGTCATATGTGTAACTATTGAACCATTGATAGCATTCAGTCATATGTGTAACTATTGAACCATTGATAGCATTCAGTCATATGTGTAACTATTGAACCATTGATAGCATTCAGTCATATGTGTAACTATTGAACCATTGATAGCATTCAGTCATATGTGTAACTATTGAACCATTGATAGCATTCAGTCATATGTGTAACTATTGAACCATTGATAGCATTCAGTCATATGTGTAACTATTGAACCATTGATAGCATTCAATAGTCATATGTGTAACTATTAGAACCATTGATATGACTCAGTCATTTCTCTGGCATATTAACCATTAGCATTCAGTCATATGTGTAACTATTGAACCATTGATAGCATTCAGTCATATGTGTAACTATTGAACCATTGATAGCATTCAGTCATATGTGTAACTATTGAACCATTGATAGCATTAGTCCATATGTGTAACTATTGAACCATTGATAGCATTCAGTCATATGTGTAACTATTGAACCATTGATAGCATTCAGTCATATATGTGTAAATATTGAACCATTGATAGCATTCAGTCATATGTGTAACTATTGAACCATTGATAGCATTCAGTCATATGTGTAACTATTGAACCATTGATAGCATTCAGTCATATGTGTAACTATTGAACCATTGATAGCATTCAGTCATATGTGTAACTATTGAACCATTGATAGCATTCAGTCATATGTGTAACTATTGAACCATTGATAGCATTCAGTCATATGTGTAACTATTGAACCATTGATAGCATTCAGTCATATGTGTAACTATTGAACCATTGATAGCATTCAGTCATATGTGTAACTATTGAACCATTGATAGCATTCAGTCATATGTGTAACTATTGAACCATTGATAGCATTCAGTCATATGTGTAACTATTGAACCATTGATAGCATTCAGTCATATGTGTAACTATTGAACCATTGATAGCATTCAGTCATATGTGTAACTATTGAACCATTGATAGCATTCAGTCATATGTGTAACTATTGAACCATTGATAGCATTCAGTCATATGTGTGCGTAACTATTGAACCATTGATAGCATTCAGTCATATGTGTAACTATTGAACCATTGATAGCATTCAGTCATATGTGTAACTATTGAACCATTGATAGCATTCAGTCATATGTGTAACTATTGAACCATTGATAGCATTCAGTCATATGTGTAACTATTGAACCATTGATAGCATTCAGTCATATGTGTAACTATTGAACCATTGATAGCATTCAGTCATATGTGTAACTATTGAACCATTGATAGCATTCAGTCATATGTGTAACTATTGAACCATTGATAGCATTCAGTCATATGTGTAACTATTGAACCATTGATAGCATTCAGTCATATGTGTAACTATTGAACCATTGATAGCATTCAGTCATATGTAACTATTGAACCATTGATAGCATTCAGTCATATGTGTAACTATTGAACCATTGAATTCAGTCATATGTGTAACTATTGAACCATTGATAGCATTCAGTCATATGTGTAACTATTGAACCATTGATAGCATTCAGTCATATGTGTAACTATTAGAAACATTGATATTCATATAAGGTGTAACTATTTAGACCATTGATAGCATTCAGTCATATGTGTAACTATTGAACCATTGATAGCATTCAGTCATATGTGTAACTATTGAACCATTGATAGCATTCAGTCATATGTGTAACTATTGAAACCATTGATAGCATTCAGTCATATGTGTAACTATTGAACCATTGATAGCATTCAGTCATATGTGTAACTATTGAACCATTGATAGCATTCAGTCATATGTGTAACTATTGAACCATTGATAGCATTCAGTCATATGTGTAACTATTGAACCATTGATAGCATTCAGTCATATGTGTAACTATTGAACCATTGATAGCATTCAGTCATATGTGTAACTATTGAACCATTGATAGCATTCAGTCATATGTGTAACTATTGAACCATTGATATGTAACTATATGACATCATATGTGTATGTAACTATATATAACCATTGAACCATTGATAGTAGCATTCAGTCATATGTGTAACTATTGAACCATTGATAGCATTCAGTCATATGTGCTAACTATTGAACCATTGATAGCATTCAGTCATATGTGTAACTATTGAACCATTGATAGCATTCAGTCATATGTGTAACTATTGAACCATTGATAGCATTCAGTCATATGTGTAACTATTGAACCATTGATAGCATTCAGTCATATGTGTAACTATTGAACCATTGATAGCATTCAGTCATATGTGTAACTATTGAACCATTGATAGCATTCAGTCATATGTGTAACTATTGAACCATTGATAGCATTCAGTCATATGTGTAACTATTGAACCATTGATAGCATTCAGTCATATGTGTAACTATTGAACCATTGATAGCATTCAGTCATATGTGTAACTATTGAACCATTGATAGCATTCAGTCATATGTGTAACTATTGAACCATTGATAGCATTCAGTCATATGTGTAACTATTGAACCATTGATAGCATTCAGTCATATGTGTAACTATTTAGACCATTATTCCATTGATAGCATTCAGTCATATGTGATAGCATTCAGTCATATGTGTAACCATTGATAGCATTCAGTCATATGTGTAACTATTGAACCATTGATAGCATTCAGTCATATGTGTAACTATTGAACCATTGATAGCATTCAGTCATATGTGTAACTATTGAACCATTGATAGCATTCAGTCATATGTGTGTAACTATTGAACCATTGATAGCATTCAGTCATATGGTGTAACTATTGAACCATTGATAGCATTCAGTCATTATGTGTAACTATTGAACCATTGATAGCATTCAGTCATATGTGTAACTATTGAACCATTGATAGCATTCAGTCATATGTGTAACTATTGAACCATACTGATAGATAGCATTCAGTCATATGTGTAACTATTGAACCATTGATAGGGTCATAGTCATATATGTGTAACTATTGAACCATTGATAGCATTCAGTCATATGTGTAACTATTGAACCATTGATAGCATTCAGTCATATGTGTAACTATTGAACCATTGATAGCATTCAGTCATATGTGTAACTATTGAACCATTGATAGCATTCAGTCATATGTGTAACTATTGAACCATTGATAGCATTCAGTCATATGTGTAACTATTGAACCATTGATAGCATTCAGTCATATGTGTAACTATTGAACCATTGATAGCATTCAGTCATATGTGTAACTATTGAACCATTGATAGCATTCAGTCATATGTGTAACTATTGAACCATTGATAGCATTCAGTCATATGTGTAACTATTGAACCATTGATAGCATTCAGTCATATGTGTAACTATTGAACCATTGATAGCATTCAGTCATATGTGTAACTATTGAACCATTGATAGCATTCAGTCATATGTGTAACTATTGGACCATTGATAGCATTCATCATATGTCGTAACTATTGAACCATTGATAGCATTCGTCATATGTGTAACTATTGAACCATTGATAGCATTCAGTCATATGTGTAACTATTGAACCATTGATAGCATTCAGTCATATGTGTAACTATTGAACCATTGATAGCATTCAGTCATATGTGTAACTATTGAACCATTGATAGCATTCAGTCATATGTGTAACTATTGAACCATTGATAGCATTCAGTCATATGTGTAACTATTGAACCATTGGTATAGCATTCAGTCATATGTGTAACTATTGAACCATTGATATTTCAGTCGCATTTCAGTCATATGTGTAACTATTGAACCATTGATAGCATTCAGTCATATGTGTAACTATTGAACCATTGATAGCATTCAGTCATATGTGTAACTATTGAACCATTGATAGCATTCAGTCATATGTGTAACTATTAGAACCATTGATAGCATTCAGTCATATGTGTAACTATTGAACCATACATTCAGTCATATGTGTAACTATTGAACCATTGATAGCATTCAGTCATATGTGTAACTATTGAACCATTGATAGCATTCAGTCATATGTGTAACTATTGAACCATTGATAGCATTCAGTCATATGTGTAACTATTGAACCATTGATAGCATTCAGTCATATGTGTAACTATTGAACCATTGATAGCATTCAGTCATATGTGTAACTATTGAACCATTGATAGCATTCAGTCATATGTGTAACTTATTGAACCATTGATAGCATTCAGTCATATGTGTAACTATTGAACCATTGATAGCATTCAGTCATATGTGTAACTATTGAACCATTGATAGCATTCAGTCATATGTGTAACTATTGAACCATTGATAGCATTCAGTCATATGTGTAACTATTGAACCATTGATAGCATTCAGTCATATGTGTAACTATTGAACCATTGATAGCATTCAGTCATGTAATCACTATTAGAACCATTGATAGCATTCTATTGAACCATTGATAGCATTCAGTCATATGTGTAACTATTGAACCATTGATAGCATTCAGTCATATGTGTAACTATTGAACCATTGATAGCATTCAGTCATATGTGTAACTATTGAACCATTGATAGCATTCAGTCATATGTGTAACTATTGAACCATTGATAGCATTCAGTCATATGTGTAACTATTGAACCATTGATAGCATTCAGTCATATGTGTAACTATTGAACCATTGATAGCATTCAGTCATATGTGTAACTATTGAACCATTGATAGCATTCAGTCATATGTGTAACTATTGAACCATTGATAGCATTCAGTCATATGTGTAACTATTGAACCATTGATAGCCATTCAGTCATATGTGTAACTATTGAACCATTGATAGCATTCAGTCATATGTGTAACTATTGAACCATTGATAGCATTCAGTCATATGTGTAACTATTGAACCATTGATAGCATTCAGTCATATGTGTAACTATTGAACCATTGATAGCATTCAGTCATATGTGTAACTATTGAACCATTGATAGCATTCAGTCATATGTGTAACTATTGAACCATTGATAGCATTCAGACATATGTGTAACTATTGAACCATTGATAGCATTCAGCCATATGTGTAACTATTGAACCATTGATAGCATTCAGCCATATGTGTAACTATTGAACCATTGATAGCATTCAGTCATATGTGTAACTATTGAACCATTGATAGCATTCAGCCATATGTGTAACTATTGAACCATTGATAGCATTCAGTCATATGTGTAACTATTGAACCATTGATAGCATTCAGCCATATGTGTAACTATTGAACCATTGATAGCATTTTAGTCATGGTTAACATTTATTGAACCATTGATAGCATTCAGTCATATGTGTATATCTATATGAGCCATTGATTAGCATATCAGTCATATTAGTGTAACTATTGAACCATTGATAGCATTCAGTCATATGTGTAACTATTGAACCATTGATAGCATTCAGTCATATGTGTAACTATTGAACCATTGATAGCATTCAGTCATATGTGTAACTATTGAACCATTGATAGCATTCAGTCATATGTGTTAACTATTGATAATTATATATATATAACCATTGATAGCATTCAGTCATATGTGTAACTATTGAACCATTGATAGCATTCAGTCATATGTGTAACTATTGAACCATTGATAGCATTCAGTCATATGTGTAACTATTGAACCATTGATAGCATTCAGTCATATGTGTAACTATTGAACCATTGATAGCATTCAGTCATATGTGTAACTATTGAACCATTGATAGCATTCAGTCATATGTGTAACTATTGAACCATTGATAGCATTCAGTCATATGTGTAACTATTGAACCATTGATAGCATTCAGTCATATGTGTAACTATTGAACCATTGATTAGCATTCAGTCATATGTGTAACTATTGAACCATTGATAGCATTCAGTGTAACTATTGAACCATTGATTTCCAGCCATATGTGTAACTATTGAACCATTGATAGCATTCAGCCATATGTGTAACTATTGAACCATTGATAGCATTCAGTCATATGTGTAACTATTGAACCATTGATAGCATTCAGTCATATGTGTAACTATTGAACCATTGATAGCATTCAGTCATATGTGTAACTATTGAACCATTGATAGCATTCAGTCATATGTGTAACTATTGAACCATTGATAGCATTCAGTCATATGTGTAACTATTGAACCATTGATAGCATTCAGTCATATGTGTAACTATTGAACCATTGATAGCATTCAGTCATATGTGTAACTATTGAACCATTGATAGCATTCAGTCATATATATGTGTTGATAGCATTCAGTCATATGTGTAACTATTGAACCATTGATAGCATTCAGTCATATGTGTAACTATTGAACCATTGATAGCATTCAGTCATATGTGTAACTATTGAACCATTGATAGCATTCAGTCATATGTGTAACTATTGAACCATTGATAGCATTCAGTCATATGTGTAACTATTGAACCATTGATAGCATTCAGTCATATGTGTAACTATTGAACCATTGATAGCATTCAGTCATATGTGTAACTATTGAACCATTGATAGCATTCAGTCATATGTGTAACTATTGAACCATTGATAGCATTCAGTCATATGTGTAACTATTGGTAATTAGTCCATGTGCCATTGATAGCATTCAGTCATATGTGTAACTATTGAACCATTGATAGCATTCAGTCATATGTGTAACTATTGAACCATTGATAGCATTCAGTCATATGTGTAACTATTGAACCATTGATAGCATTCAGTCATATGTGTAACTATTGAACCATTGATAGCATTCAGTCATATGTGTAACTATTGAACCATTGATAGCATTCAGTCATATGTGTAACTATTGAACCATTGATAGCATTCAGTCATATGTGTAACTATTGAACCATTGATAGCATTCAGCCATATGTGTAACTATTGAACCATTGATAGCATTCAGTCATATGTGTAACTATTGAACCATTGATAGCATTCAGCCATATGTGTAACTATTGAACCATTGATAGCATTCAGTCATATGTGTAACTATTGAACCATTGATAGCATTCAGTCATATGTGTAACTATTGAACCATTGATAGCATTCAGTCATATGTGTAACTATTGAACCATTGATAGCATTCAGTCATATGTGTAACTATTGAACCATTGATAGCATTCAGTCATATGTGTAACTATTGAACCATTGATAGCATTCAGTCATATGTGTAACTATTGAACCATTGATAGCATTCAGTCATATGTGTAACTATTGAACCATTGATAGCATTCAGTCATATGTGTAACTATTGAACCATTGATAGCATTCAGTCATATGTGTAACTATTGAACCATTGATAGCATTCAGTCATATGTGTAACTATTGAACCATTGATAGCATTCAGTCATATGTGTAACTATTGAACCATTGATAGCATTCAGTCATATGTGTAACTATTGAACCATTGATAGCATTCAGTCATATGTGTAACTATTGAACCATTGATAGCATTCAGTCATATGTGTAACTATTGAACCATTGATAGCATTCAGTCATATGTGTAACTATTGAACCATTGATAGCATTCAGTCATATGTGTAACTATTGAACCATTGATAGCATTCAGTCATATGTGTAACTATTGAACCATTGATAGCATTCAGTCATATGTGTAACTATTGAACCATTGATAGCATTCAGTCATATGTGTAACTATTGAACCATTGATAGCATTCAGTCATATGTGTAACTATTGAACCATTGATAGCATTCAGTCATATGTGTAACTATTGGACAAGTTGAACCATTGATAGCATTCAGTCATATGTGTAACTATTGAACCATTGATAGCATTCAGTCATATGTGTAACTATTGAACCATTGATAGCATTCAGTCATATGTGTAACTATTGAACCATTGATAGCATTCAGTCATATGTGTAACTATTGAACCATTGATAGCATTCAGTCATATGTGTAACTATTGAACCATTGATAGCATTCAGTCATATGTGTAACTATTGAACCATTGATAGCATTCAGTCATATGTGTAACTATTGAACCATTGATAGCATTCAGTCATATGTGTAACTATTGAACCATTGATAGCATTCAGTCATATGTGTAACTATTGAACCATTGATAGCATTCAGTCATATGTGTAACTATTGAACCATTGATAGCATTCAGTCATATGTGTAACTATTGAACCATTGATAGCATTCAGTCATATGTGTAACTATTGAACCATTGATAGCATTCAGCCATATGTGTAACTATTGAACCATTGATAGCATTCAGCCATATGTGTAACTATTGAACCATTGATAGCATTCAGTCATATGTGTAACTATTGAACCATTGATAGCATTCAGTCATATGTGTAACTATTGAACCATTGATAGCATTCAGTCATATGTGTAACTATTGAACCATTGATAGCATTCAGTCATATGTGTAACTATTGAACCATTGATAGCATTCAGTCATATGTGTAACTATTGAACCATTGATAGCATTCAGTCATATGTGTAACTATTGAACCATTGATAGCATTCAGTCATATGTGTAACTATTGAACCATTGATAGCATTCAGTCATATGTGTAACTATTGAACCATTGATAGCATTCAGTCATATGTGTAACTATTGAACCATTGATAGCATTCAGTCATATGTGTAACTATTGAACCATTGATAGCATTCAGTCATATGTGTAACTATTGAACCATTGATAGCATTCAGAACCATTGATAGCATTCAGTCATATGTGTAACTATTGAATAAACGATAGCAAGTCATATGTGTAACTATTGAACCATTGATAGCATTCAATTGTGTAACTATTAGTTGATAACTATTGAACCATTGATAGCATTCAGTCATATGTGTAACTATTGAACCATTGATAGCATTCAGTCATATGTGTAACTATTGAACCATTGATAGCATTCAGTCATATGTGTAACTATTGAACCATTGATAGCATTCAGTCATATGTGTAACTATTGAACCATTGATAGCATTCAGTCATATGTGTAACTATTGAACCATTGATAGCATTCAGTCATATGTGTAACTATTGAACCATTGATAGCATTCAGCCATATGTGTAACTATTGAACCATTGATAGCATTCAGTCATATGTGTAACTATTGAACCATTGATATTAGCATTCAGTCATATGTGTAACTATTGAACCATTGATAGCATTCAGTCATATGTGTAACTATTGATATGTGTAACCATTGATAGCATTCAGTCATATGTGTAACTATTGAACCATTGATAGCATTCAGTCATATGTGTAACTATTGAACCATTGATAGCATTCAGTCATATGTGTAACTATTGAACCATTGATAGCATTCAGTCATATGTGTAACTATTGAACCATTGATAGCATTCAGTCATATGTGTAACTATTGAACCGATGACATTCAGTCATATGTGTAACTATTGAACCATTGATAGCATTCAGTCATATGTGTAACTATTGAACCATTGATAGCATTCAGTCATATGTGTAACTATTGAACCATTGATAGCATTCAGTCATATGTGTAACTATTGAACCATTGATAGCATTCAGTCATATGTGTAACTATTGAACCATTGATAGCATTCAGTCATATGTGTAACTATTGAACCATTGATAGCATTCAGTCATATGTGTAACTATTGAACCATTGATAGCATTCAGTCATATGTGTAACTATTGAACCATTGATAGCATTCAGTCATATGTGTAACTATTGAACCATTGATAGCATTCAGTCATATGTGTAACTATTGAACCATTGATAGCATTCAGTCATATGTGTAACTATTGAACCATTGATAGCATTCAGTCATATGTGTAACTATTGAACCATTGATAGCATTCAGTCATATGTGTAACTATTGAACCATTGATAGCATTCAGTCTATGTGTAACTATTGAACCATTGATAGCATTCAGTCATATATGCTATTGAATGATAGCATTCAGTCATATGTGTAACTATTGAACCATTGATAGCATTCAGTCATATGTGTAACTATTGAACCATTGATAGCATTCAGTCATATGTGTAACTATTGAACCATTGATAGCATTCAGTCATATGTGTAACTATTGAACCATTGATAGCATTCAGTCATATGTGTAACTATTGAACCATTGATAGCATTCAGTCATATGTGTAACTATTGAACCATTGATAGCATTCAGTCATATGTGTAACTATTGAACCATTGATAGCATTCAGTCATATGTGTAACTATTGAACCATTGATAGCATTCAGTCATATGTGTAACTATTGAACCATTGATAGCATTCAGTCATATGTGTAACTATTGAACCATTGATAGCATTCAGTCATATGTGTAACTATTGAACCATTGATAGCATTCAGTCATATGTGTAACTATTGAACCATTGATAGCATTCAGTCATATGTGTAACTATTGAACCATTGATAGCATTCAGTCATATGTGTAACTATTGAACCATTGATAGCATTCAGTCATATGTGTAACTATTGAACCATTGATAGCATTCAGTCATATGTGTAACTATTGAACCATTGATAGCATTCAGTCATATGTGTAACTATTGAACCATTGATAGCAATTCAGTCATATGTGTGAGCTATTGAACCATTGATAACATTCAGTCATATGTGTAACTGTTGAACCATTTGATAGCATTCAGTCATATGTGTAACTATTGAACCATTGATAGCATTCAGTCATATGTGTAACTATTGAACCATTGATAGCATTCAGTCATATGTGTAACTATTGAACCATTGATAGCATTCAGTCATATGTGTAACTATTGAACCATTGATAGCATTCAGTCATATGTGTAACTATTGAACCATTGATAGCATTCAGTCATATGTGTAACTATTGAACCATTGATAGCATTCAGTCATATGTGTAACTATTGAACCATTGATAGCATTCAGTCATATGTGTAACTATTGAACCATTGATAGCATTCAGTCATATGTGTAACTATTGAACCATTGATAGCATTCAGTCATATGTGTAACTATTGAACCATTGATAGCATTCAGTCATATGTGTAACTATTGAACCATTGATAGCATTCAGTCATATGTGTAACTATTGAACCATTGATAGCATTCAGTCATATGTGTAACTATTGAACCATTGATAGCATTCAGTCATATGTGTAACTATTGAACCATTGATAGCATTCAGTCATATGTGTAACTATTGAACCATTGATAGCATTCAGTCATATGTGTAACTATTGAACCATTGATAGCATTCAGTCATATGTGTAACTATTGAACCATTGATAGCATTCAGGTCATATGTGTAACTATTGAACCATTGATAGCATTCAGTCATATGTGTAACTATTGAACCATTGATAGCATTCAGTCATATGTGTAACTATTGAACCATTGATAGCATTCAGTCATATGTGTAACTATTGAACCATTGATAGCATTCAGTCATATGTAGCCAACTATTGAACCATTGATAGCATTCAGTCATATGTGTAACTATTGAACCATTGATAGCATTCAGTCATATGTGTAGCATTCAGTCATTGAACCATTGATAGCATTCAGTCCTTATGTGTAACTATTAGACAGCATTCATCATATGTGTAACTATTGAACCGGTGATAGCATTCAGTCCATATGTGTAACTATTGAACCATTGATAGCATTCAGTCATATGTGTAACTATTGAACCATTGATAGCATTCAGTCATATGTGTAACTATTGAACCATTGATAGCATTCAGTCATATGTGTAACTATTGAACCATTGATAGCATTCAGTCATATGTGTAACTATTGAACCATTGATAGCATTCAGTCATATGTGTAACTATTGAACCATTGATAGCATTCAGTCATATGTGTAACTATTGAACCATTGATAGCATTCAGTCATATGTGTAACTATTGAACCATTGATAGCATTCAGTCATATGTGTAACTATTGAACCATTGATAGCATTCAGTCATATGTGTAACTATTGAACCATTGATAGCATTCAGTCATATGTGTAACTATTGAACCATTGATAGCATTCAGTCATATGTGTAACTATTGAACCATTGATAGCATTCAGTCATATGTGTAACTATTGAACCATTGATAGCATTCAGTCATATGTGTAACTATTGAACCATTGATAGCATTCAGTCATATGTGTAACTATTGAACCATTGATAGCATTCAGTCATATGTGTAACTATTGAACCATTGATAGCATTCAGTCATATGTGTAACTATTGAACCATTGATAGCATTCAGTCATATGTGTAACTATTGAACCATTGATAGCATTCAGTCATATGTGTAACTATTGAACCATTGATAGCATTCAGTCATATGTGTAACTATTGAACCATTGATAGCATTCAGTCATATGTGTAACTATTGAACCATTGATAGCATTCAGTCATATGTGTAACTATTGAACCATTGATAGCATTCAGTCATATGTGTAACTATTGAACCATTGATAGCATTCAGTCATATGTGTAACTATTGAACCATTGATAGCATTCAGTCATATGTGTAACTATTGAACCATTGATAGCATTCAGTCATATGTGTAACTATTGAACCATTGATAGCATTCAGTCATATGTGTAACTATTGAACCATTGATAGCATTCAGTCATATGTGTAACTATTGAACCATTGATAGCATTCAGTCATATGTGTAACTATTGAACCATTGATAGCATTCAGTCATATGTGTAACTATTGAACCATTGATAGCATTCAGTCATATGTGTAACTATTGAACCATTGATAGCATTCAGTCATATGTGTAACTATTGAACCATTGATAGCATTCAGTCATATGTGTAACTATTGAACCATTGATAGCATTCAGTCATATGTGTAACTATTGAACCCATTGATAGCATTCAGTCATATGTGTAACTATTGAACCATTGATAGCATTCAGTCATATGTGTAACTATTGAACCATTGATAGCATTCAGTCATATGTGTAACTATTGAACCATTGATAGCATTCAGTCATATGTGTAACTATTGAACCATTGATAGCATTCAGTCATATGTGTAACTATTGAACCATTGATAGCATTCAGTCATATGTGTAACTATTGAACCATTGATAGCATTCAGTCATATGTGTAACTATTGAACCATTGATAGCATTCAGTCATATGTGTAACTATTGAACCATTGATAGCATTCAGTCATATGTGTAACTATTGAACCATTGATAGCATTCAGTCATATGTGTAACTATTGAACCATTGATAGCATTCAGTCATATGTGTAACTATTGAACCATTGATAGCATTCAGTCATATGTGTAACTATTGAACCATTGATAGCATTCAGTCATATGTGTAACTATTGAACCATTGATAGCATTCAGTCATATGTGTTACTATTGAACCATTGATAGCATTCAGTCATATGTGTAACTATTGAACCATTATTAGCATTCAGTCATATGTGTAACTATTGAACCATTGATAGCATTCAGTCCTTTCTGTATATTGAACCATTGATAGCATTCAGTCATATGTGTAACTATTGAACATTCAGTCATATGTGTGATATAGCATTCAGCATTGATAGCATTCAGTCATATGTGTAACTATTGAACCATTGATAGCATTCAGTCATATGTGTAACTATTGAACCATTGATAGCATTCAGTCATATGTGTAAGCTATTGAACCATTGATAGCATTCAGTCATATGTGTAACTATTGAACCATTGATAGCATTCAGTCATATGTGTAACTATTGAACCATTGATAGCATTCAGTCATATGTGTAACTATTGAACCATTGATAGCATTCAGTCATATGTGTAACTATTGAACCATTGATAGCATTCAGTCATATGTGTAACTATTGAACCATTGATAGCATTCAGTCATATGTGTAACTATTGAACCATTGATAGCATTCAGTCATATGTGTAACTATTGAACCATTGATAGCATTCAGTCATATGTGTAACTATTGAACCATTGATAGCATTCAGTCATATGTGTAACTATTGAACCATTGATAGCATTCAGTCATATGTGTAACTATTGAACCATTGATAGCATTCAGTCATATGTGTAACTATTGAACCATTGATAGCATTCAGTCATATGTGTAACTATTGAACCATTGATAGCATTCAGTCATATGTGTAACTATTGAACCATTGATAGCATTCAGTCATATGTGTAACTATTGAACCATTGATAGCATTCAGTCATATGTGTAACTATTGAACCATTGATAGCATTCAGTCATATGTGTAACTATTGAACCATTGATAGCATTCAGTCATATGTGTAACTATTGAACCATTGATAGCATTCAGTCATATGTGTAACTATTGAACCATTGATAGCATTCAGTCATATGTGTAACTATTGAACCATTGATAGCATTCAGTCATATGTGTAACTATTGAACCATTGATAGCATTCAGTCATATGTGTAACTATTGAACCATTGATAGCATTCAGTCATATGTGTAACTATTGAACCATTGATAGCATTCAGTCATATGTGTAACTATTGAACCATTGATAGCATTCAGTCATATGTGTAACTATTGAACCATTGATAGCATTCAGTCATATGTGTAACTATTGAACCATTGATAGCATTCAGTCATATGTGTAACTATTGAACCATTGATAGCATTCAGTCATATGTGTAACTATTGAACCATTGATAGCATTCAGTCATATGTGTAACTATTGAACCATTGATAGCATTCAGTCATATGTGTAACTATTGAACCATTGATAGCATTCAGTCATATGTGTAACTATTGAACCATTGATAGCATTCAGTCATATGTGTAACTATTGAACCATTGATAGCATTCAGTCATATGTGTAACTATTGAACCATTGATAGCATTCAGTCATATGTGTAACTATTGAACCATTGATAGCATTCAGTCATATGTGTAACTATTGAACCATTGATAGCATTCAGTCATATGTGTAACTATTGAACCATTGATAGCATTCAGTCATATGTGTAACTATTGAACCATTGATAGCATTCAGTCATATGTGTAACTATTGAACCATTGATAGCATTCAGTCATATGTGTAACTATTGAACCATTGATAGCATTCAGTCATATGTGTAACTATTGAACCATTGATAGCATTCAGTCATATGTGTAACTATTGAACCATTGATAGCATTCAGTCATATGTGTAACTATTGAACCATTGATAGCATTCAGTCATATGTGTAACTATTGAACCATTGATAGCATTCAGTCATATGTGTAACTATTGAACCATTGATAGCATTCAGTCATATGTGTAACTATTGAACCATTGATAGCATTCAGTCATATGTGTAACTATTGAACCATTGATAGCATTCAGTCATATGTGTAACTATTGAACCATTGATAGCATTCAGTCATATGTGTAACTATTGAACCATTGATAGCATTCAGTCATATGTGTAACTATTGAACCATTGATAGCATTCAGTCATATGTGTAACTATTGAACCATTGATAGCATTCAGTCATATGTGTAACTATTGAACCATTGATAGCATTCAGTCATATGTGTAACTATTGAACCATTGATAGCATTCAGTCATATGTGTAACTATTGAACCATTGATAGCATTCAGTCATATGTGTAACTATTGAACCATTGATAGCATTCAGTCATATGTGTAACTATTGAACCATTGATAGCATTCAGTCATATGTGTAACTATTGAACCATTGATAGCATTCAGTCATATGTGTAACTATTGAACCATTGATAGCATTCAGTCATATGTGTAACTATTGAACCATTGATAGCATTCAGTCATATGTGTAACTATTGAACCATTGATAGCATTCAGTCATATGTGTAACTATTGAACCATTGATAGCATTCAGTCATATGTGTAACTATTGAACCATTGATAGCATTCAGTCATATGTGTAACTATTGAACCATTGATAGCATTCAGTCATATGTGTAACTATTGAACCATTGATAGCATTCAGTCATATGTGTAACTATTGAACCATTGATAGCATTCAGTCATATGTGTAACTATTGAACCATTGATAGCATTCAGTCATATGTGTAACTATTGAACCATTGATAGCATTCAGTCATATGTGTGACTATTGAACCATTGATAGCATTCAGTCATATGTGTAACTATTGAACCATTGATAGCATTCAGTCATATGTGTGACTATTGAACCATTGATAGCATTCAGTCATATGTGTGACTATTGAACCATTGATAGCATTCAGTCATATGTGTGACTATTGAACCATTGATAGCATTCAGTCATATGTGTGACTATTGAACCATTGATAGCATTCAGTCATATGTGTGACTATTGAACCATTGATAGCATTCAGTCATATGTGTGACTATTGAACCATTGATATCATTCAGTCATATGTGTGACTATTGAACCATTGATATCATTCAATCATATGTGTGACTATTGAACCATTGATATCATTCAATCATAAGTGTGACTATTGAACCATTGATATCATTCAATCATAAGTGTGACTATTGAACCATTGATAGCATTCAGTCATATTTGTGACTATTGAACCATTGATAGCATTCAGTCATATGTGTGACTATTGAACCATTGATAGCATTCAGTCATATGTGTGACTATTGAACCATTGATAGCATTCAATCATATGTGTGACTATTGAACCATTGATAGCATTCAATCATATGTGTGACTATTGAACCATTGATATCATTCAGTCATATGTGTGACTATTGAACCATTGATATCATTCAATCATAAGTGTGACTATTGAACCATTGATAGCATTCAGTCATATGTGTAACTATTGAACCATTGATAGCATTCAGTCATATGTGTGACTATTGAACCATTGATAGCATTCAGTCATATGTGTGACTATTGAACCATTGATAGCATTCAGTCATATGTGTGACTATTGAACCATTGATAGCATTCAGTCATATGTGTGACTATTGAACCATTGATAGCATTCAGTCATATGTGTGACTATTGAACCATTGATAGCATTCAGTCATATGTGTGACTATTGAACCATTGATATCATTCAGTCATATGTGTGACTATTGAACCATTGATATCATTCAATCATATGTGTGACTATTGAACCATTGATATCATTCAATCATAAGTGTGACTATTGAACCATTGATATCATTCAATCATAAGTGTGACTATTGAACCATTGATAGCATTCAGTCATATTTGTGACTATTGAACCATTGATAGCATTCAGTCATATGTGTGACTATTGAACCATTGATAGCATTCAGTCATATGTGTGACTATTGAACCATTGATAGCATTCAATCATATGTGTGACTATTGAACCATTGATAGCATTCAATCATATGTGTGACTATTGAACCATTGATATCATTCAGTCATATGTGTGACTATTGAACCATTGATATCATTCAATCATAAGTGTGACTATTGAACCATTGATATCATTCAGTCATAAGTGTGACTATTGAACCATTGATAGCATTCAGTCATAAGTGTGACTATTGAACCATTGATAGCATTCAGTCATATTTGTGACTATTGAACCATTGATAGCATTCAGTCATATTTGTGACTATTGAACCATTGATAGCATTCAGTCATATGTGTAACTATTGAACCATTGATAGCATTCAGTCATATGTGTAACTATTGAACCATTGATAGCATTCAGTCATATGTGTAACTATTGAACCATTGATAGCATTCAGTCATATGTGTGACTATTGAACCATTGATAGCATTCAGTCATATGTGTGACTATTGAACCATTGATAGCATTCAGTCATATGTGTGACTATTGAACCATTGATAGCATTCAGTCATATGTGTGACTATTGAACCATTGATAGCATTCAATCATATGTGTGACTATTGAACCATTGATATCATTCAGTCATATTTGTGACTATTGAACCATTGATAGCATTCAGTCATATTTGTGACTATTGAACCATTGATAGCATTCAGTCATATTTGTGACTATTGAACCATTGATAGCATTCAGTCATATTTGTGACTATTGAACCATTGATAGCATTCAGTCATATGTGTGACTATTGAACCATTGCTAGCATTCAGTCATATGTGTGACTATTGAACCATTGCTAGCATTCAGTCATATGTGTGACTATTGAACCATTGCTAGCATTCAGTCATATGTGTGACTATTGAACCATTGATATCATTCAGTCATATGTGTGACTATTGAACCATTGATAGCATTCAGTCATATGTGTGACTATTGAACCATTGCTAGCATTCAGTCATATTTGTGACTATTGAACCATTGCTAGCATTCAGTCATATGTGTGACTATTGAACCATTGCTAGCATTCAGTCATATGTGTGACTATTGAACCATTGATATCATTCAATCATAAGTGTGACTATTGAACCATTGATAGCATTCAGTCATATTTGTGACTATTGAACCATTGATAGCATTCAGTCATATTTGTGACTATTGAACCATTGATAGCATTCAGTCATATTTGTGACTATTGAACCATTGATAGCATTCAGTCATATGTGTGACTATTGAACCATTGCTAGCATTCAGTCATATGTGTGACTATTGAACCATGGCTAGCATTCAGTCATATGTGTGACTATTGAACCATTGCTAGCATTCAGTAATATGTGTGACTATTGGAACAATAGCTAGCATTCAGTAATATGTGTGACTATTGGAACAATAGCTAGCATTCAGTAATATGTGTGACTATTGAACCATTGATAGCATTCAGTAATATGTGTGACTATTGAACCATTGCTATTATTCAGTAATATGTGTGACTATTTGAACCATTGCTATTATTCAGTAATATGTGTGACTATTGGAACAATAGCTAGCATTCAGTAATATGTGTGACTATTGAACCATTGATAGCATTCAAATTGTATGGGATACAAGTCATTGTATTCTTTATATTGTTTTGAACTGGTCACTTCTCTTAAAATATGTAAAAAAAATATTAAAATTAGTAAAATAAAATGCAAAAATGCCTAAGTCCTGACAATGTAAAATAAATAAATAGCTGCATGCATTTCTAGGCTTACGATGAATTACCATTTCAGGTTTCGTATATTTTAGTTCAACGATATGGATTTTTATGTGGAACAACCAACCAACCGAAAATCTTAGGTATATCAATGCTATAGTAGTGGATAGTAATGGATAGTTGTGGATAGTAATGGATGGTAGTGGATAGTAATGGATAGTTGTGGATAGTAATGGATGGTAGTGGATAGTAATGGATAGTAGTGGATAGTAATGGATAGTTGTGGATAATAATGGATGGTAGTGGATAGTAATGGAAGGTAGTGGATAGTAATGGATGGTAGTGGATAGTAGTGGATGGTAGTGGATAGTAATGGATGGTAGTGGATAGTAGTGGATGGTAGTGGATTGTAGTGGATTGTAATGGATGGGTTGTGGATAGTAGTTGATGGTAGTGGATAGTAATGGATGGTAGTTGTGAAGGTTGTAAGATATCTTGATGTTATGGGGGTCTGACTGAATCTGGAGGCGTTACTGTGGTAGCGTGTCACTTAATTTTTCACACACAAACTCTAGTCCAATCAATGCACAATTCAATGTTGCTGATTCATTATTTTATTATCGAACGTAGACATTAACAATATTATAAAGTTTCATACGAAGGTATATGACATAGGCACATCTTAGAAGTATCTAATAAACCATCACTGGTTAGTCTAAATCAAATTAATAACTTCTTCAAAGTTGAATAAAATATCTGTCCTACACGTATAGGATCTAATATGTAACTCAATCTACAAAGTACATCTTATATGTTCAAGAACTAGAAAGCAACTTACTCAATCTACCAAGCTTGTCTCTAAGCAACTTAATATGACGTCAACTAGAAAAAATTACGTCACATAGTAAATATTACACATAAACATAATTCATAGTGCGGTGCGCAAACTCAAGATTAATAAAAATAGATTTATGAATATCTGCACCAATCCTTCGTACTCTACAGTAGTGGATAGTAATGGATGGTAGTGGATAGTAATGGATGGTAGTGGATAGTAATGGATGGTAGTGGATAGTAATGGATGGTAGTGGATAGTAATGGATGGTAGTGGATAGTAGTGGATAGTAATGGATAGTAGTGGATAGTAATGGATGGTTGTGGATAGTAGTGGATAGTAATGGATAGTAGTGGATAGTAATGGATGGTAGTGGATAGTAATGGATGGTAGTGGATAGTAATGGATGGTTGTGGATAGTAGTGGATAGTAATGGATAGTAGTGGATGGTAGTGGATAGTAATGGATGGTAGTGGATAGTAATGGATGGTAGTGGATATTAATGGATGGTAGTGGATAGTAATGGATAGTAGTGGATAGTAATGGATAGCAGTGGATAGTTGTGGATAGTAATGGATAGTTGTGGATAGTAATGGATAGTTGTGGATAGTAATGGATGGTAGTGGATAGTAATGGATGGTAACAACAGGAGTTGCAAACTTTCAACGTAACCGAGCCGCATCAGAGGAAAACGAGTTGCGGTGGGCCGCATATATTACAGATAAACCTGATTTAAAATAATTCAACAAGCAGGCTAAATGGATTAAGTAATTATTTGTATGGGTCTCATTAATATTATCATGGCAGCAAGGTGCCCGCTGGCTTGGCATGCCCTACTTAAATACAGTGTACTTTTTATAAAAAATAAAAAGGTACCGGAACTCCTAATTATGTCCGTCGTGCCATCTAATAAAATAATAGCGGTTTGGGTTCTACGTTAAATCGAAAGTAAAGAATTAATACAACAGTATTCCAGTTTAAAATACAAACATGAAAAAAATCGGAACTGCCCGAAACCAAAAATAACCTAGCCTTCCGATCAAGCCTAAGGGGATATAACTCTATGCAAAGGTTTTGCAGGGTACAGCTAGTAAAGAAATAACACTGAAAATATAGTGGAGTAAACTTTTGAATAGGGAAAAAAGGTGCCAGAATGCAGTTCCGGTGCATTCCGCTAGAAAAAAGCACTGTATAAATGACAGAGATAAATGACAACATCGTGATTAGATTATACTATTATCAACAAAGTCTGCGTCAGTCGAATGGGTATTTGAAAAAAAACATTAGAGTCGGAAGACATCCAACAATTTTTTTTTTAGTTTAGGCCAATTTAAATACTTCTCCATTTTACATTACGGAAGTTAAAATAAATCAAAATCAATTGTGATGTGCAGATGATGCATGAAAATCTCAGAGTTCGGAAAAAGAAACAAAAACATTTTAAAAGAAAAAACAATATTTATCTGTGGATGGACAGACAGGACCGTTCTTATGGACAGTGACAACTAGAACGACCCCATTGGGCCCCTGGTTCCCTGCAGTACAATTCTTGTCCAATGTATTTGTAAGGAGCCCCCTTAAACCTCTGTCCAGGGCCCCCACAAAAATCAAACCGGATCTGCGTGGACCCAAGTAAAGTCTGTTGAACCTACCATCTCCCCCTCCCCCCAGGTAGGGAAAGTGACCAATGAGAACAGTATCTCAGAGGGACTTGGAGGCAGGCCACCCCCCCCCCGCCGCAGGTCTATTTTAAATTTTCCTAAATGATGGCCATTTTGCTTTTTATAACGATTTTTAAGAAGAGTTCAATGTAAGATCACACTGTGATTTAAGAAGAGTTTAATGTAAGATCACACTGTGATTTAAGAAGAGTTCAATGTAAGATCACACTGTGATTTTGTCCTATATATTTTATTGTGTCTATAAGTATATATATATAAAGTGCAACATAGCACACTACAGTAAGACAATCACAACGTACTTTTCCAAACTGCAAGTTGGTTTTTTATTAACAGAATATGACTAAGACTAGGACTAAGAGCATATCACGTGATTTCTAAAAATAAACCACTACAAAATAGTTACCAGAAAGAATGAAATACAGAGAAAAAAAACTTACCGGCGATTTGTTCTTCTGTCAGTTGGTCAGCCTGTATGAATAGAAAGAATTTAATGTCATTAGTTTGGTCAATGCAGATAACATTATTCTAATACAATTAGCTATTTACACACACACACATATACAGTGCTTTTTTTTTTGTAAAAAAAAAAATAGGTGCCGGTACTCAGCGATGAATCGCCGAACTTTTAACTACCAGTTCGCACCTATTTTAATTCTTATTGCGCGCAATTTTAAAATAATTCGATTTTAACATATTAATAATTTAATAAATTAATAATAAACGTTAAAATTCAAAAAAAGTAATATTTTATTCCCCACATTGAAAAAGGTGCCGGTACGCCGTACCGGTGCGTCCGGAACAAAAAAGACACTGTATATATATTAGCCTTGTTAGAAAAACAAAAGATTACTAAAAATAGATTTGTTTAGACTGCGCATGACTGCGCAACTCGATGCGCACACATCGGGCGTACAAACAAACATTTTTTCTCAATAACTTATATAGAGTTGGATGACATTTGATTGTTGTTTTATTACAGAAATTTGATTTTTCTAGTGAAAAAGGCACATTGCTCCTGTAGGACATATATATCTGGTAGCTGTTTGATATTGATGGTATGAAACGATTTTCGTCTCCGAAACAAAATCAACAAGATCGGAACAATGAGTATAACATAACGTAATAGTAACATGGATACATACTAAGAGACGTGTACTCTACTGACATTTAGTCGGAAAAGACACAATACAGTGTAATAAAACACCCATATATATGTAGCAAACATTAACCAATAGTAGGTTTGTTGAAGATTGATTTCTAGCCAAGGCGAAAGAACAAAACATAGTCATACTATTCCATTGGCAATACATTCATCAATGATTCATGCCGATCGATAGCAAGCCGTCCAAGCAGATAGATGCAAATGATTGAAATAAGTCTTTTTGAGTCCAGCCTTTGACTGAGTCATCGCGCCAGAGACTAACAGTAATGAGATTTTAAACATGGATTAGTCTGATCAAGGTATGAAGTAACATTTTTGAGCCACTTCATATATGAATAATAATTGATAGTATTGTAGTATTAGTCTAACATTCTAACTAAATGATAGATATGGAAGGGGCTAAAGCTAAGAAAATAATTATCTCAACTTTTGAAATTTTTATTTATTTGTATATTGTGTTATGTTGCAAATATCTGTTTTATTTTTTAGTTCAAAGAATGGTTAAGACAAAGTTACCAAATCCCAAAGCTGTGACAACTGTTTGTGACAGTAAATACTTTCTGATTGAGGTAAAAATCGCTATCGAGTCTATTGTATAGCACATATTATTAATTTGATTTTATTATTTTTACATAATTATTTATAGTATTTGTATTTTATATTATATGGCTTAAATGATAATTTTTTTTCAGTAATTTACTGAGTAATTTAAAAGTGATGTCTGTTTTAATGCACCCATCTTTAGGTGCCTCAATTTTTTTTATTTAATAGGTCTTCAAAAGTTGAAGTATAGCCACAACTCTCAGTCTTAAAGCGTTGATTGAAATGTGCAAAGCCAGCCAAATGACAGCATTTCACAAGTATAGGATAGACATCCTGCCTGATCATAAAGTTGAATAAGCATTACATTCAGTAAATATTAATTAATTAAAATAAAGCTTTAACAATACAGAAAAAGAATTGTCTCTTATTGTGCACTTGATGAATAAGTTTGATGTGTGCAATTGCTAATGTTTTATTTGTGTAAACATAACTGTAAAACACTGTGTGTCTAATAAATAATACAAATTCAGTCACAACAGTAAAAAAAAACACTTCACATATTACAGCTATTAATATTTATTAGCAATTATCTTGTTAACATACTACACATAATCAATTCTTAACAAATCCATTAAGAAAATCTCAATCTTTGATGGACATAACAGCAAATGAATGGAATTCTTGGACTTTTGAAACTTTCTTTAAAATTCATACCAGGAAGACAAAATGATGACTTATCTAGAAAGAGAAAAAAAAGTTGTTTAAAAAAAAAAAAAAACGAACACGGGCTCATTTCATCAGTTTCAGTCTTGTTATTACAATGCCCTGATGGCTTTGCTTCCACAAAATATGTCAGATGCTTACATAAAGCTGGGTGAACTTTGCTCCAGTGGCGCAACTAGGGGGTGGCATTGGGGGCATTTGCCCCCTCCGAAATAAAAAAAACTAAAGGATTAGACCAAAATTTGTTTAAAATAAAATATATAAAAAATGTGATTTTTTAATGCAAGAGATTCCCCCCCCCCCCCGAAAGTTTGGTCTAGTTGCGCCTCTGCTTTGCTCTACACTGTACTAACACCTGCCCAACTCCTAAACAGAACGAACATGCTGGATTTCATCTTTAATTTTAACACTAAAAATGTGTTAACATTATAATTAATTGAATAACTTTATATTTCATTTGTTTTAAAATAAACCACACTAATTTGTGACTAATCATTGGTCATCAAATTTTATGGCTTTTACTGGTGCTTTAGATTACAAAGAATATTTGTAAAATATTCAACACTGTATTCAATAAATATTTTTATACAAATCATTTACCAAAAAAAAAAGACATTGAATCGTAAAGGTTGATCCTTCCTGATACCATAGTCATTTGGCAGAAATGAAGCTTTTGAGCTTTGCACCACTAACAAAGTATGTCTAGAAAAAAGAATGTAATCAACGTGAATTAGTTTTAGTAAATATCAGCACATTTATGATTTTATACTAAAGGTTTATAATTAACGCCATAGCTCAAAGCCATTACTGATCTATAATTCTGACTATTGGGAATCCAAGCAAAAACAAATTGCCTGTAAATATGGTTCTATTGCTTTTAATTTAGCTAATATTATTTTAAATTAAATTATTTATCTGTATACAGAGACCAATGTAATTTTCTGTTTCTAACAAATTTTATTACAATGCATAATTAGTTAAATTTCATGTACTGATACATAATTAATGACAAACACAAGTTAGATCCCTTCTAGTTCCAACACACTGAGCAAATCCCTATGACATGTCAACTAAATCAGCTTTATACAATCTTGAAGTTCCCTTAAGCCCCTAAGAGCTCATTGGGGCAGATGAAGTGTTTCAGTAACCTTGGCATATAAAGGGATTGTGTGGTTAGCACAATGCCCAGCCGCCTTTACTCCCCCAACTTAAAGTCAGGTACCAATATAACGCTAGGTGGACTTGGGGACTTTCACCTGAAAATCCAAAGGGTCTCAGTGAGATTCGAACCCAGGACCCTCTGGTCAACAGTTAAGCATTCTACACCACTCGACCACCCATCCCCATTTATACAATCTTGACTTACTTGAACTTCTTGCAAAGCAAAGGACCTCTGCAACCACTCTCTAGAGCACTCTGTTTTGGGGGGGCCTTTTTCAATTCCCTCCATGTCTGTTTGCAGCTTTTCATCTCCTGCTCGCAAGACCTTCTCCAAGTGGTCTTTGGGTGGTCGATTTTTCTCTGGCCTTGGGGGTTCCACTGCAGGCTTCCTTATACACTCTGCATGTTCAGATTTTGCACACTTCAGTCAAGGCATTAGTTTGTGTTCATAAGATGCCTAAGTAAAATAGAAAAAAAATTGTTCATTGATCAAATAAAGAGTATTTGTACCAATTTTATTTTTTTCTTAATGCATTGTAAAAATAATTATCTTTTTTCTCCATGTAGCAAAAAAAAGCTTTTTCTCAGCAATAAAATTATCATTTATTTATAAAAATAAATACATTTTTCTAACAAAAAAGTTTAACTATTGATAAAAAAAATAATTTTCACAGCTTTTATTTTTTATGCTTAGGTTTAAGTTAAGCCTTGCTTTAACACTTAGACTTAGTGCTCAGCCTTAGGGTCCTTATTACTATTTACTAAATGACCTTATAAGTTATGATGACTGCATTATTAAATGTTGCAACAACAATTTAGCTAATTTAAACTACTATATCATAGCTTTTTTTTTATAAATATCATGACATTTAAGTTATAACCACATGAAACGACGTTCACGTTCTTAGCCTTGGCTTGGCCGAAAATACAGCCCTATACTGAGTCATATTGTCATGGCGAACATGACGGATAAATAATTAAGCTAATTTAACTTGTATTAATGTCAGAATTTATCACTGTGGCATGTCACTTTAAAAAAAAACTATTATAATTATATTTTTGTTTGAATAATGGGCCACTTCGTGAAATTTCTTTTTTTACAATCACACAGCAGAACGTTGCGTACACATTACAAACAAACTTGCCATGACCATGTTATGTTACACCATGCATTTATTTTGATATTTAGGAATTTCAAGACAATTTTAGAAAACTATACATTAATTTAGTTATTGTGTTTCTAGTTATAGAAAATAAAACGTATTCTTACCTAAAAAAGAGACCATTTTATGAAATAAACTGTTTAAAATGTTGCCTTCTCTATACAATCACTATTGCTAGAAAACTCTTGTACGTCGGAAGTGACTCCCATGTGATTCTCGTCAAAATCACATGCCGGAAATGAGATTAAATGATATACAGCGCCATCTATTCTAACAAGGCTAATTGGAAAACATCGTAAGTGCTGAAACCTATACTATGCTATTTGATACAGATATGTAATGTGAAGATAAATACTGGTATATTATACTGTAAATATTTCGTTTGACATGAAAGAATGTTCGTATTTCCCATTAGTTCAGTCTGACATGAGAGAATGTTTGTATTTCACATTAGTTCAGTCTGACATGAGAGAATGTTTGTATTTCCCATTAGTTCAGTCTGACATGAGAGAATGTTTGTATTTCCCATTAGTTCAGTCTGACATGAGAGTATGTTTGTATTTCCCATTAGTTCAGTTTCAGAGACGGCGTGTTTCTAATTCAACAGTTCAGTTTATTATAACAGACTATGTACCTGCAAACAAATACACTATGTCAGTAGCCAATGGGAATTAATCCGATAGATCATAGATTAGCCGGCCTATTGTGGCTAAATACCGTGTCGAAGAGCCGCAATCCAAATAGGCCGAATCTATTTGGAACTCTCAGCTCTACAAATAACATTTAAAATATCTCTTTATTAAAAATAAAAACATAATTTGTTTTCCATTGGCCAGATAATATGGAGTCCCGCGAGCCGGGAGACAGAAAATATGCACAGCTAAATTAATGTGTACAACTAAATGAATGTGTACATTGTGTACAGCTAAATGAATGTGTACAGCTAAATGAATGTGAACAGCTAAATGAATATGTACAGCTAAATAAATGTGTACAGCTAAATGAATGTGTACAGCTAAATGAATGTGTACATTTAAATGAATGTGTACATTTAAATGAATGTGTACATTTAAATGAATGTGTACATTGTGAAATGCTAAATGAATGTGTACAGCTAAATGAATGTGTACAGCTAAATGAATGTGTACATTGTGTACAGCTAAATGAATGTGTACAGCTAAATGAATGTGTACAGCTAAATGAATGTGTACAGCTAAATGAATGTGTACAGCTAAATAAATGTGTACAGCTAAATGAATGTGTACATTGTGTAATGCTAAATGAATGTGTACAGCTAAATGAATGTATACAGCTAAATGAATGTGTACAGCTAAATGAATGTGTACAGCTAAATGAATGTGTACAGCTAAATAAATGTATACAGCTAAATGAATGTGTACAGCTAAATGAATATGTACAGCTAAATGAATGTGTGCAGCTAAATGAATGTGTACATCTAAATGAACGAGTACAGCTAAATGACTGTGGACAGCTAAATGAATATGTACATTGTGTAAAGCTAAATGAATGTGTACAGCTAAATGAATGTGCACAGCTAAATGAATGTGTACATTGTGTACAGCTAAATGAATATGTACAGCTAAATGAATGTGTACATTGTGTACATCTAAATGAATGTGTACATCTAAATGAATGTGTACAGCTAAATGAATGAGTACAGCTAAATGAATGTGTACAGCTAAATGAATGTGTACAATGTGTACATCTAAATGAATGTGTACAATGTGTACATCTAAACGAATGTGTACATCTAAATGAATGAGTACAGCCAAACTTGTGTCACTGTTTGTGAATTTAATTTAACCACATTTTTCTTCAGATTTCTCTACATTTTTTCTTATAGTTGATTTCTATTTCATGAAATTGGATACATTTCTGGGATCTTATTTACTCCGCTTGTCTCCATGACAACGGTATATGCGCATGCAATGAGAGCTTTGTATTTATAATTCTCTCTATTACTTAAATTATTTACAATTTATGACGAGGTCTTTGAATATGGGGCTAAATGATATCTCCCAACTTTGACCAAACATCCAACCTTACAAGTAGACTGGACCAAAAAGTCAACATACAAGTAGACTGGACCAATAGTAAACATACAAGTAGACTGGACCAAATAGCTAGCATTACAAGTAGACTGGACCAAATAGCTAACATTACAAGTAGAATGGACCAAATAGCTAACATTACAAGTAGACAGGACCAAATAGCTAACATTACAAGCAGACTGGGCCAAATAGCTAACATTACAAGTAAACTGGACCAAATAGCTAACATTATAAATAGAATGGACCAAATAGCTAACATTACAAGTAGACTGGACCAAATAGTCAACATACAAGTAGACTGGGCCAAATAGTCAACATAAAAAAGACTGGACCAAATAGCTAACATTACAAGTAGACTGGACCAATAGCTAACATTACAAGTAGACTGGACCAAATAGCTAACATTACAAGTAGATTTGACCAAATAGCTAACATTACAAGTAGAATGGACCAAATAGCTAACATTACAAGTAGACTGGACCAAATTGCTAACATTACCAGTAGACTGGGCCAAATAGCTAACATTACAAGTAGACTGGACCAAATTGCTAACATTACCAGTAGACTGGGCCAAATAGCTAACATTACAAGTAGACTGGACCAATAGTCAACATACAAGTAGACTGGACCAAATAGTCAGCATACAAGTAGACTGGACCAAAAAGTCAACATACAAGTAGACTGGACCAAATAATCAACATAAACTAGACTGGACCAAATAGCTAACATTACAAGTAGACTGGACCAATAGTCAACATACAAGTAGACTGGACTAAATAGCTAACATTACAAGTAGACTGGACAAAATAGCTAACATTACAAGTAGACTGGACCAAATTGCTAACATTACCAGTAGACTGGGCCAAATAGCTAACATTACAAGTAGACTGGACCAAATAGTCAACACACAAGTAGATTTGACCAAATAGCTAACATTACAAGTAGACTGGACCAAATAGTCAACACACAAGTAGACTTGACCAAATAGCTAACATTACAAGTAGACTGGACCAAAAAGTCAACATACAAGTAGACTGGACCAAAAAGTCAACATACAAGTAGACTGGACCAAAAAGTCAACATACAAGTAGACTGGACCAAAAAGTCAACATACAAGTAGACTGGACCAAAAAGTCAACATACAAGTAGACTGGACCAAATAGTCAACATAAACTAGACTGGACCAAATAGCCAACCATACAAGTAGATTTGTTTTGTTTCCTCTTTCATTCTATTCTGCTATTCGCCATGTAAATCTGTCCATCCATTATGACCACTTCAGTCATCATCTCTCCACGTCCACCCCTCTCACTCCCAACGTCTCAGCACCCTAATTAGACCCATCTCCATTTCTGCAGGCCATTGTTGGCTAGTCCCAACCACGGGTGACCCCAGGGTGTAGTCTGGTTGGCCAATAAAACTTTACACCAACATTTCCTGTTATAGGAGCTTAGTGGACACTTTGTAGAGAGAAACAAAACAGAATTGACTAGAGACTTAGCGATACATCCCATTATATTAGTCCAACTGTTACTTACTGAAACAGCCGTTCATATATGTTAAACAAATAGCATGAAGCAGGATACATCAATACCATTGATTTGTGGAAACAGCATGATACGAACTGTGTTCACAGACAGTATCCCCAAGATGTATTCACATACCGTATCTCCAAACTGTATCCACAGACAATATTCACAGACCGTATCCCCAAACTGTATTCACAGACGATATTCAAAGACCGTATCCACAGACTATATTCACAGGCCGTATCAACAAACTGTATTCACAGACTGCATTCATAGAATGCATGCTCAAACTGTATCCGCAGAATACATCTAAGGACTACATTCCACAAACAGTATCCACTAACAGTATCCAGAAACTGTTTTCGGGTACAGCCCCATACATATGTAGCATGTGTTTTAAACAAATCTTGGTAGAAACCGTCAATTATGAATTAAGACTCGCTTGGGTGAAATAAAATAAGTATTGATAAATGGATTGATATATATTGATATTGGAAATATTGATAACTAGTTGAATATAATGTCAAACTAATTACACTCAATATTAAATTTTTTATAAGAAAATCTAAAAGTTTGTATACGCTGTTGTTCTGATCCCAATAAATGTGACTAACAACATTTCATACTAAAGCCACAATGGACACTATCTTGAATTAGGGTATAGACTAAATATCAACTTGATACAACAACCGCTGGATACAATTGCCAACTTATTCATTAACTTCATAAACCATAATCTAAATACAGCGAGTAGCTTATGCGACCATAATGTGGATCCAACTGGCCACTTATGCATCTACTCAAGATAACACAAGATGGAGACAGTTGGCAACCCAACAATCAACTAAAGATAACATTAGCTGGATGCAGATATTTATTTCCCCGGTATTGATTTACTGTAAACAGGTCATACATACAATCGAGAAATGATGGCTGTAAGTTGGGTCACGGATTAGTATCTGCCGGGTCACGGGTTTGAACCTGCCAAATTACGGATTTGAACCTGCCAAATTACGGATTAGAATCTGCCAGGTCACGGGTTAGTATCTGTCGGGTCACAGGATAGTATATGTCGGGTCACAGGATAGTATATGTCGGATCACAGGATAGTATCTGCCGGGTCACATGATAGTATCTGCCAAATCACGGGTTATATCTGGCAGATCACATTATTTTTGTCGTTATACACTCATCTCTAGATTACTAGGAAATACAAGGTGCACCCACGTAGTCCCTCCTTGGTCACTTTGGCCGCCATCAGACTATGGCCAAAGAATATTAAACAACTGAATATTTTTAATTTAACAATAATGAATTCCTTAAGTTCATTTAAATAATACGAGAGACATATATATATATATATATATATATATATATATATATATATATATATAATAGCACTTGTAGAGAGAGATGGGAGAGGGGGAAGATCGGAACAATAGAAATGAATGTCACGGAAGTCCAGAGCTGTCTGTGAGCTGTATGTACGTGAGTTGTATGTGTGAGCTGAACGTGAGTTGTATGTATGAGCTGAACGTGAGTTGTATGTATGAGATGTGTGAGTTGTATGTATGAGATGTGTGAGTTGTATGTGTGAGTTGTACATTCTAATGAAGATGAAGTAATACATTATGATGTTATGGCCTTGTGTTAAACAGGACAATAATACCCGACGTCTCTGCTTCGAAATACGCCTTCAGGCAATTTTACACAAAACATAATGTCACAGGATCTAAAGGCCACAAGAGGTTTGGTTATTTCGTTAGTTTCCTCAATTATATTCTTGAGCTATTGTTGATAAACTAATGATTAACCACTTTTCTTGTTGAGTAAATACAAATATTACTGATATTTCCTTTTCCTTCGGTCTTTACATAAATACAGTTTCTTTTAACTCATACATTCCCACTTGACATTTGTTCTGGTTGCTCTCTTATTGCGGCTAACCTGTCTGAATCAAATGATGAAGTAATGCTTTCTTCTCTAGTTACATAGCCAACCTACACTAAGTATCAACTAACTTAGCCAGTAGTATAAAAACTAAACAAAGAACTGTGTAGAACTGACACACACACACACACACACACACATTACACACTAACACACACATTACACAAACACGGTTTCGCGCTGAAGGTAATTTATTGATTCGCTGTCGCCGGCATCTTGCTTCAAATATTGATAAGTGTTGCTGGGTTCACTCAAGACGACCAAGGTAAATAGAGTTTCTGAGTCGTACGATTAATAGTCGCACCCCGTGGGACGGTCAGGTATCGGTTACAGGAACTTTCCAGAAATAATTGGAAATCGATAACGAAGACTTTGAGCAAATAAATATAATAAAAAAAACCCACCTTGGTGCTCCCTGTACCTACTTACCTGATGGAAATTAATTAAATAAATGGACTATGGATTCTCATTGCCGTGTCTCTATATAAATAATAGCGGTCTCGAGTCTGCGTTATATCGAAAGTAGAAATCATTCAAAATGGCTACTTGCCTGCGTCTCGATTCGATAATTCTACAGTTTTGAATAGTTTTTGCGGTATTCAAACATGAAACCCATAGGCCAAAATGTGAAAAAATTGCATTAAAATATTTTTCTTTTTTTTTTTTTGTATTTCTACAACATATTACAACTTTAAATTGTAATACAATCATGACAAAGTCGGATCTGCCCGAAACCAAAAATAACCTAGCCTACTGATCAAACCTAAGGGAATATAACTGTATGCAAAGGTTTTGCAGGGTACAGCTAATACAATTAAATGTTTCTATGTACAGTAGACGATCTTTTCAAAATGAACTCGTCTTACTTCTATCCCTCCTCTCTATCTCACTCTCCTCTCTATCTCACTCTCCTCTTTATCTCACTCTCCTCTTTAACTCTCCTCTTTATCTCATTCTCCTCTCTATCTCACTCTCCTCTCTATCTCACTCTCCTCTTTATTCTTCTGAATGCTGAGAACTGGTAAAATGGTTGTTTCATTTCAATGTCCTTCAAACATTGTCGTGTGATGAAAGCTACATGCCAAGAACGAAATATTTGCATCTACATTCATAGCGAAAATAAAAGACCTACATTATTTAGCCCTCAACGAAGTACCGGCAACATGGGGGGGGGATACACCCCCACCCCATTGACTTCCTATACAGTCAGGTACCATTGACTTTCATCAGGAACCTTGGTTCCGATCGATTGATTCCATTCATCTTCGGAAAGTTAATAATTTTTATTACTAAATAATCAACAGCTCCAGGTAGCTATTAATTATTGTTAGATGATAGATGCCTTAAAAATAACTTACCAAAGTTTAATGTTCAACATAAAAGAGTAAATAATTTATTGTCATTTCATAAAGCTTTATAGCATCTCAGTTTAAACTTGATTCTGTCGTTTGACATCTCAGTTTAAACTTGATTCTGTCGTTTGACATCTCAGTTTAAACTTAATTCTGTCGTTTGAATTTTTTTTAAAGGGCCAATTTTCCAGTTCATCAATAACTAAGTTACGTCATATAACATATAACATACATTTATTATATCTAAACTGATTCTAAACTCACCAACAACCTAATGACAATAAATAAGTGAAAAGAAATATGGAAAAGTGTGCAGTTCATCTGATATAAATCTGATGTATCAATAGTGTCCGGTTCATATGTTATAAAATGATGTTTCAATAGTGAGCAGCTCCTCTGTTATAAATTTTACGTATCAACAAATACTGCCACATACCTAATCCTCGAACACTGGACAGTCTCAGTTATAAAAATTCCATGAAATGATGCAATGTATATTTCTAGATCACATAAGCCGATATACGGTTTTTTAATTACACCCCCCCCCCAACTCCAGTCTGTAAAGGAAAATAAAAGATGTAATTATATTGTTGGACTCGAGATTTGAACCAATACCTTACAGCTTGCAGGTCGAGGTCTCAAACAAACCGAGTCATTGCTCACTTTCCTAATCAATATTCATGCAGTCTATTTCAGTGTTACAAAAGCAGACAGTGCTGTTTGTAAACGAATTTGAGAGTCTAAGATTGGACAACTGGGAGAGGGTGTGTGTGGGGGCACTTTTGGTTATAGATGTCATTTCATGTTTACTTCCTGATGTCATTCATGTTTATTTCTTGATGTCATTTATGTTTATTTCTTGATGTTATTCATGTTTACTTCCTGATGTCATTAATGTTTACTTCCTGATGTCATTCATGTTTACTTCCTGATGTCATTCATGTTTACTTCCTGATGTCATTCATGTTTACTTCCTGATGTCATTCATGTTTACTTCCTGATGTCATTCATGTTTATTTCTTGATGTCATTCATGTTTATTTCTTGATGTCATTCATGGTTATTTCTTGATGTCATTCATGTTTACTTCCTGATGTCATTCATGTTTATTTCTAGATGTCAAAATGTACATACCTGGACTATGTAGGAAGTTTATATTGAGGTTAAAAAAACGGTGTGTGTGTTTATGTATAAACACTTTCACACACCCGTACACAAACACATACACATCCTTACACTCAAACACCCACACAGTCACATACAACACACACCCACATTTACACCACCCACACACGTCCACACCACCATCTACACAACCCCACACAGCCACCCACACTACACACACACCTACTCACAAAACACCTATGCACACACACACACACACAGCTACGCCTCCACACACATACACTACCACCATCTCTGGAGATAATTAACATGAGAGACGGGTGTGTGTATGGTGTGTGGGGTAGTGGGGTGAGTGAGTCAGGAGTGAGAATGTCTTGAACTAGTGGAGTGATGCCCCTTAGAAATAAGTGCAACATTATCTGCCACATGGAAATGTCAGTCTGATTATTCCAGTGGAGAGAATCAATGTCTGGGGAAAGGTGTCAGACTTCAACTCACGTGACTCATCCATCTGGCAGACGATAACATGACTGTCGTTAACTGTTAAATGTAACGGTGTCACAGAAGTGAAAAATAAATCATCAAACCAATCTGATTAATAAAAATAAGTCTTTAAAACTGTGAATAAACCGTGAATAGATCGTGAATAGATATTGGCGATATTTTTGTTTAGCACAGAGTTGTCTCTAACTGTTTGTACTATCAAGGATAGCTCGAGCAAACTGTTTGAACTATCAAGGATAGCCCGAGCAAACTGTTGAACTATCAAGGATAGCCCGAGCAAACTGTTGAACTATCAAGGATGATAGCCCGAACAAACTGTTGAACTGTCAAGGATAGCCCGAGAAAACTGTTGAACTGTCAAGGATAGCCCGAGAAAACTGTTGAACTGTCAATGATAGCCCGAGCAAACTGTTGAATTGTCAAGGATAGCCCGAGCAAACTGTTGAACTATCAAGGATGATAGCCCGAGTAAACTGTTGAACTGTCAATGATAGTCCAAGTAAACTGTTGAACTCTCAAGGATAGCCCGAGCAAACTGTTGAACTATTAAGGATAGCGCGAGCAAACTGTTGAACTGTCAAGGATAGCCCAGCAAACCACTGAACGGTCTTGTGAAAACGAAACAAGAAAAAAAACTAAAAGAATGAACATACTTTGAAGTAATTTATTTTTTTTCAAACTAAGTAGCAACCGATACTTGTTATTTGAAACTAAACAGGAATATTTGTTTGTTGGTCAACAAAGATAACGAACTATGAACTTATCAATAATGAACAGCTTTGAAATAGAAGTATTCTGTTGCTTTATTCACTTGCCCTGATGAGTGTGTGCCATAAGAACAAACACACAAATATATTTTGATTGGAAGCTATTAATACATATCTCTACAGGTACTACTGTAACGTACTTAAAGTTTACTTCAGACAATAGATCATGAGGGTCTTGGCACATGAATAATTACTGAGAGAAACAAAAATGAGTAAGGGAATTCATACATTTTGTATCGCAAAGAGAAATGGAGGGATGGTATTAAAGGTGCGCATTAGCCCAATTACTGCAGAGTGTAGTTTAAAGTAAACAGGTGGAATAAAATATTTACTACAACCCATCTATATCAATAGAGTTCCGTGATTTCGTATCAATAGATCACCACAATGACACATTAGGTAAATGTATCAGCAAGTAATCACATCACTATTTAACAACATCAACACGTGGCTATATAAATAAATTAATACATCATAAATAGCCACATGGATACATTACCATTAACAAAACCAACACATCACTGTGTAGCTACATCAATACAGCTCTAAGTAACCACATTACACATCTCCGCGTGGCTACATAATACTGCTCAATGTAACCATATCTACACATCACTAGGTAGCTACATAATACTGCTCAATGTAACCATATCTACACATCACTAGGTAGCTACATAATACTGCTCAATGTAACCATATCTACACATCACTATGTAGCTACATTATACTGCTCAATGTAACCATATCTGCACATCACTGTGTAGCTACATCCATTCAGCTATATGTAACCACATCTACACATCATTAAATGGCTACTTCACATATATACATCACCGTGTAATCACATCAATGCATCCATCACAAAATTGATAACACATCATAATGTAACTACACCAATACATAACAACATAGCTACATTAATACATGACAATATGGGCGCAGCAGATAACATTTCATCAAAGACAGTTAAGCATTACACAATTACTATAATGACTAAATTGGCTGATTAATGATGAGTCAATTGGTCGTGTTATACACTTCAGGACCACAACTACTGTGTTTTTATTTGTTAAGTTTGAGTACGAATGTATATATGCAGGAATATATGTATATATGTATGCAAGTATTATGTATGTTAGCAAGCACGTATGTATGTATGTATGCAAGCATGCATGTATATATGTATGTATGTGTGTTAGGAGATGGGGTTGGACTTAAGAGACCGGAAACTATTCCCCTCGATGTTGTGAGATAAAAGATGTCTAGCAAGTTGGATTAAGACGAACTATGGTAGACAAACTGATAGACAACTTAAGACCAGATGGGGAGAAAACAATCGACAAGTACAACAGCAAAGGCGGGACGACTCTAGAAGTAGACCGGAGACGACAATGGACAGTCTAGATTAGTCTAGAAATAGACCGGAGACGACGTCGGACAGTCTAGATTAGTCTAGAAGTAGACCGGGGTGACATTGGACAGTCTAGATTAGTCTAGAAGTAGACATGGGGCGACATTGGACACTCTAGAGTCTAGAAGAGTTAAACAGTGTCAACCAAGTCACTCCTTTTGACTCTTTTTTGAGAGAATAGAATAGACTGGAGGAATTAAAACTCGCACGTTAGTATGATAAATACGGCTGGATTAGGGTGGAGTAAAAGTAGTTGAGAGTTGAGAATGGTAGCGTAAAGAGTTGAGAAGGGTAGTGTAAAGAGTTGAGAAGGGTAGTGTAAAGAGTTGAGAAGAGTAGTGTAAAGAGTTGAGAAGGGTAGTGTAAAGAGTTGAGAAGGGTAGTGTAAAGAGTTGAGAAGGGTAGTGTAAAGAGTTGAGAAGGGTAGTGTAAAGAGAGTTGAGAGTTCAGAAAAGTAGTGTAAAGAGAGTTGAGAGTTGAGAAGGGTAGTGTAAAGAGAGTTGAGAGTTGAGAAGGGTAGTGTAAAGAGACTTGAGAGTTGAGAAGGGTAGTGTAAAGAGTTGAGAAGGGTAGTGTAAAGAGAGTTGAGAGTTGAGAACGGTAGTGTAAAGAGTTGAGTAGGGTAGTGTAAAGAGTTGAGAAGGGTAGTGTAAAGAGTTGAGAAGGGTAGTGTAAAGAGTTGAGAGTTGAGAAGTGTAGTGTAAAGAGTTGAGAAGGGTAGTGTAAAGAGTTGAGAAGGGTAGTGTAAAGAGTTGAGAAGGGTAGTGTAAAGAGTTGAGAAGGGTAGTGTAAAGAGTTGAGAAGGGTAGTGTAAAGAGAGTTGAGAGTTGAGAAGGGTAGTTTAAAGAGATGAGAATGGTAGTGTAAAGAGTTGAGAAGGGTAGTGTAAAGAGAGTTGAGAGTTGAATTGACAGAGATGTAGTCTATGTAGTTGAGCGAGCACAGGGAGTATAAGTTGAGAATAGGTACATAATCGAAAAGACTTAGAATCGTTGGTTAGTCAGAATAAAGGCAGAGTGATTTTTCATTTTGTGGACTTATTAAATTATTGACTTATTGAATTATTGTGGACATTAGAAGTGTTTTCATGTATGGACTTATTGAATTATTATGGGCATTTATGTAAATAATTCGCTGTGTTAACAAAGCATCTTGTTTGGTTGGTTATTCGAGTTGTGTCTAAGGAATAAATAAACCGAGAGAAAGAGGCATACATTAACATTTTTGGCATGAACAATTCAATTTAACCAACTCTTAACAGCTAGTATGAGTGAATGTTTGTATTATAAATATGTATGTATGAGGGCGTGTATGTATGTATGTATGTATGTATGTATGAGAGAGGTGTAAGCCATACAACTGCATATACTACTATATTCAGAGATGACTTTATTGAGTTGGGGCGTGTGATTACACTATGTAACACAAACTTGTTCCACAGTCCTGAAAAATGTCATATTTATTGGGACAAGACAAGGAAATATTTAAATTTTCGTTCATGCGTTCTAAAAAAACACTAGCATGATAAATAGACATAGACAGTCGAGAATCACTTTAAAAGGTTTATAAATGATTAGGTTTTCTAGATTTGAGAGTTTACTTCCAAGGCACTTTCTCTAAGAAACACCCAATGTCTGGGGAAAGGTGTCAGACTTCAACTCACGTGACTCATCCATCTAGCAAACTATAACATGACTGTCGTTAACGACGCTCAAAGTCCAATATATATTGACATTTTGTGAAACCACCTTGAAGGCCCATCAGGAATGACACTATTTTGAAGTCTCCGATGACCTGCCATCCCTAGTCGTCATACTACAGGGTACTCAGGGAACATGTTTGGTGACGCTTTCTCTGATCAGTGACTTGCACACATTCATCCAAGTTCCACTTCTTGAGCCTGGATGTCATAAGCTCAGCATTGGACTTGGTAAGACCAAGGTCTCTGATCAGATCGTTAACATATTTCAGGTCAGGGAAGTGTGGCCTTCTCTCCCCAGTCACATCTGTAAAATCGTAATCTGTGTCTCCAAAATCCTCCTCGCTGCTGTCTCCTGTAGATAGCTTTAAGGCAGCTCGGGGCAGTGTGGTACAGGGGCAATGGAAGAAAGAATATCTGAATAAACGATATGCATTATTGCCAGTGCGATGTTCTTTAGGATCCATCATGCAGAAGTAGCAATTGCTTGATGGCGGGATCGCAAACTTCATAACTCTTTTCTCACCTCTACCAAAATGTAACATAGTAAATATAATTAATTATATAAATTTACAAGTAGGAAATTGTACACATTACGCAATACAGTATATGATATTAGCATATTACACACGTTAACTAGAATACATTGATAAATGTGACAGTTTTGTCAATAGCAACTCCTCATACTGTACAAGATCTAAATCATTGAAATTCTACAATATAAAGCACTGTCATATAAGCGAGCAGCAAGTGTTTACCTTACCTTCAAACGTTTTTTTTTTGCAATAAACGCCTGTGAAATGAGGTGCCTGTTACTTGTCTTGTAAGCCTTGAACATCTTACGACATGCTTTCACAGAATACTTTGTGGCACTTTTCTTTATAACGTAGCATTCATCTGCTGGGTGCAAACAACCTCTTGATGCCTTCTAAATCAATAATTACTCTTTAACTACGATTTGTTATTCCCTTACTTAGCAATAAAATAAACCGAAATGTTGGTTCGAGTCACCAGTGCTTATATACTTGTATGAATACAATTGGACAGTCCTGGAAAGTTCTAAAAGTTTATTGAAAGAATATTCTAGAAAACTACACAGTATTGAATGCAAATCAAGAATTTTCTAGAAAAGAGACAATTGCTGCAGTTCAAGAATATTCTAGAAGACTACTAAGCATAGACTGCGAATAAAGAATTTTCAAGAAAACACGAATTTCAAAATATCATTATCCTGATCACAGAAACAATGTTTTTGTGTAACAATAGCTATTTCTGTTTGTTGTAACAATAGCTATTTCTGTTTGTTGTGACAATAGCTATTTCTGTTTGTTGTAACAATAGCTATTTCTCTTTGTTGTGACAATAGCTATTTCTGTTTGTTGTGACAATAGCTATTTTCTGTTTGTTGTGACAATAGCTATTTTCTGTTTGTTGTAACAATAGCTATTTCTCTTTGTTGTAACAATAGCTATTTCTGTTTGTTGTGACAATAGCTATTTCTGTTTGTTGTAACAATAGCTATTTCTCTTTATTGTGACAATAGCTAATTTCTGTTTGTTGTAACAATAGCTATTTCTGTTTGTTGTGACAATAGCTATTTCTCTTTGTTGTAACAATAGCTATTTCTCTTTGTTGTGACAATAGCTATTTCTGCTGGTTGTAACAATAGCTATTTCTGTTTGTTGTAACAATAGCTATTTCTGTTTGTTGTGACAATAGCTATTTCTGTTTGTTGTAACAATAGCTATTTCTCTTTGTTGTGACAATAGCTATTTCTGTTTGTTGTAACAATAGCTATTTCTCTTTGTTGTGACAATAGCTATTTCTGTTTGTTGTAACAATAGCTATTTCTCTTTATTTGTGACAATAGCTATTTCTCTTTGTTGTGACAATAGCTATTTCTCTTTGTTGTGATAATAGCTATTTTCTGTTTGTTGTGACAATAGCTATTTCTGTTTGTTGTGACAATAGCTATTTCTGTTTGTTGTGACAATAGCTATTTTCTGTTTGTTGTAACAATAGCTATTTCTGTTTGTTGTAACAATAGCTATTTCGGACTGTTTTGACAATAGCTATTTCTGTTTGTTGTGACAATAGCTATTTCTGCTGGTTGTAACAATAGCTATTTCTGTTTGTTGTAACAATAGCTATTTCTGTTTGTTGTGACAATAGCTATTTCTGTTTGTTGTAACAATAGCTATTTCTCTTTGTTGTGACAATAGCTATTTCTGTTTGTTGTAACAATAGCTATTTCTCTTTGTTGTGACAATAGCTATTTCTGTTTGTTGTAACAATAGCTATTTCTGTTTGTTGTGACAATAGCTATTTCTGTTTGTTGTCACAATAGCTATTTCTCTTTGTTGTGACAATAGCTATTTCTGTTTGTTGTAACAATAGCTATTTCTCTTTGTTGTGACAATAGCTATTTCTGTTTGTTGTAACAATAGCTATTTCTCTTTATTTGTGACAATAGCTATTTCTCTTTGTTGTGACAATAGCTATTTTCTCTTTGTTGTGACAATAGCTATTTTCTGTTTGTTGTGACAATAGCTATTTTCTGTTTGTTGTAACAATAGCTATTTCTCTTTGTTGTAACAATAGCTATTTCTGTTTGTTGTGACAATAGCTATTTCTGTTTGTTGTAACAATAGCTATTTCTCTTTGTTGTGATAATAGCTATTTTCTGTTTGTTGTGACAATAGCTATTTCTGTTTGTTGTGACAATAGCTATTTCTGTTTGTTGTGACAATAGCTATTTTCTGTTTGTTGTAACAATAGCTATTTCTGTTTGTTGTAACAATAGCTATTTCGGACTGTTTTGACAATAGCTATTTCTGTTTGTTGTGACAATAGCTATTTTCTGTTTGTTTTATACATAACGGGTCGGAAAAACAACTTTGAAACCAGGAACAAAAAAAAATTTGTTACATAGTGTTATCAACAATCGCAATAATACACGCGACTAGCTAAAGATGCAGCATTACAATATTGATACAGAAGCCAGGACAATTATGGTACACCTATGTCATTTTAACTTAATGCAACTAATTTATTTTCAAAGATTCAGGTAAAGTCAAAATGGGTTGCACACAACTAATCTAGATTGGGTTAACTCACTTCAAATTAGTTCAAAATTTACAATCACGCTTTGAGATCCACTGATCAAGTCTGCAGACGACAGTGTAGCAGAAGTCAAACCTGCTCTGAAACACAATGGTATTTGTTCACACTACCAGGACGTTTATCTAATCTGTGATCGGTGCGTGTATGTGTGTGTGTGTATGTGTTTTATTTAAATAAAATTTGTTGTACAAGGCTACACTTACTTTAGGCACGTTATTCTCGGATTGTTTGTGGCTACCACCAGCGGGTCTTGAGCTAAATTTGGTCACACAATTTAGTACAAATTATTAAACAAATAAATAACATTATTGATTTTCTTTCTTTGATCCTTTTGGAGGGGAAAGGAGGGAGGGAGAGAGGGGTTAGGGAGGGAGAGAGAGGAAGGGAAGGAGAGAGGGAGAGAGAGGATGGGAGTAATGTGAGGAAGAGAAAGAAAGAGAGGGGGCAGGGAGGGAGAGAGAGGGAAGGAGGAAGGGGGAGAGAGGGAGGGAGGGGGGATGGACAGGGGGAGAGAAGGAGGGGGAGAGGGGAGAGAGATGGGAGAGAGAGGGAGGGAGGGAGAAAGGGAGGGAGGGAAAGGGAGAGAGAGGGGTAAAGAGGGAGAGGAGGGGGAGGGAGGGAGAGAGGGGGGAGGGAGAAAACAAAAGGTAAACAGAAAACCTTATTTTAAACCCGGGCAAAGCCGGGTACTTGCAACTAGTATGATATATGTGGGTACACAAAACTACATATATGTGGGTACACAAAACTACAAATATGTCGGTACACAATACAAACTGTAGAAATGTATTTTACCTCTTTGGCGTCGCATGGATGAATCAATACGTTTCCTGTTGGCTTATACAACAGATGTTTACGTTTTATGTCCTGTAGGAACGGAGTATTTGTGATTTCACGTGGAAGATGTTGAGAAGGCCATTGGTTGTTTTAAATACGCTCGATCATTTAAAACAAACAAAAGAAATCGATACACTGGGTATATAGGTCGATTAATTACATCATGTCTCTGACTTCACCAGGTATACACGTCTTACATCATGTCTATGACTTCACCGGGTATACAAGTCTTACATCATGTCTCTGACTTCACCGGGTATACAAGTCTTACATCATGTCTCTAACTTCACCGGGTATGCAAGTCTTACATCATGTCTATGACTTCACCGGGTATACAAGTCGGTATCTTACATTGTTTCTAAGTTCTAGTTTGTCCCAAGAGTCCCAACCCAGTAGTTCCATTAGCTTTTCAGGCCAGCCACATTATACAAAACTACAAACGAAGACCGTCATGATATTTGCTGATACAGGTCAGTGAGTAGACAGGAAGTGACGGGCAGTGCATGCAGTCCGTTTACAAAATAAATTAACAGTAATGTGGGTGTTCTCAATATTTTACCTCACGACCCCCTTGATGTACATGAATATCTAGAGCATGACCCATTAAGGCACACCCAAAAACAGTGTGTATGTGGGGGGGGGGGGGTGATTGCGTCATTTATTGTGAGATTTCTGAAATGTTCATGAAGCCACCAAGTATGTGTTAGCCATGGCGAGTGATAGAGAAGGTTAGCGCGACCGCTCCAATCCCTGCACTAATGCTAAGGCCACCTCTCAGTAAACGGATCTCTTGATGCTATCGAATCAAAGCCTGGGAACAATCACGGTAATGAATGGATGCATACTTCTGTGATGCTACCTTGCGCTACTTTTCGTAAATTTGATTATTTCTGTTACTTTGCGCAACAGTTAAAAGAAGCGCACACAAAGAAAAAATTGTTTTAATGTTCAAAAACATTTCTCAGTTTGTACTACATTTTTTTAAAGACGTGTCTTCATTCAGATAGAGAGACAGATCATTAATACGTTGAGTGCCATCATACAGTTGAACTATCACTGACAGGAGAGAGAGAGAGAAACAGATCATTAATACGTTGAGTGCCATCATACAGTTGAACTATCACTGACAGGAGAGAGAGAGAGAGAGAGAGGACAGAAAGATGAAAAAAAAACAACTAATTATATGTGGGCCATGGGGCTTTAATTATCGACTGATTGATATATCGATTATTTGACCAATCGAACAAAAGAAAAATGTGTACATTTACTGAATTCAATATTAACTGAAAAAAAAATCAATTTGTAAAAAATATTTACGGAACTTAAAACCAAAGACCAAAAGTGTGATGCGCTATTTTAGACAATGGCGGCGTTTGAGGAGGGAAACAGGTGCAACCAGCCGCAGGCCACCCCTCCGATGGGGGCCCCAAGATGTCACCTGGCTAGAATTAAACTATGAAATTTGTATTGTTCCTCCAGGCGTAATGCGCTTCTACACTCGCTAAACTGTGACTCTTTCTAAACCGTGTGACTCTCTAAACTGTGACTCTCTCAAAACTGTGACTCTCTAAACTGTGACTCTCTCTAAACCGCGTGAGTCTCTCTAAACCGCGTGAGTCTCTCTAAACCGCGTGACTCTCTCTAAACCGCGACTCTCTCTAAACTGTGACTCTCTCTAAACCGCGTGACTCTCTCTAAACCGTGTGACTCTCTCTAAACCGTGTGACTCTCTCTAAACCGTGTGACTCTCGCTAAACCATGTGACTCTCTCTAAACTGTGACTCTCGCTAAACTGTGTGACTCTCTCTAAACCGTGTGACTCTCTCTAAACCGTGTGACTCTCTCTAAACCGTGTGACTCTCTCTAAACCATGTGACTCTCGCTAAACTGTGTGACTCTAAACTGTGACTCTCTCTAAACCGCGTGACTCTCACTAAACTGTGACTCTCTCTAAACCGCGTGACTCTCGCTAAACTGTGACTCTCTCTAAACCGCGTGACTCTCTCTAAACCGCGTGACTCTCGCTAAACCGTGTGACTCTCTCTAAACCGTGTGACTCTCTCTAAACCATGTGACTCTCTCTAAACTGTGTGACTCTCGCTAAACCGCTTGACTCTCGCTAAACCGTGTGACTCTCTCTAAACTGTGACTCTAAACCGTGTGACTCTCTCTAAACTGATTGACTCTCTCTAAACTGTGTGACTTTCGTTAAATCTTATGACTCTCACAAAACTATGAGGGGAAACGGATGGTCGTGCGATAAAGCGCTCGACTGATGACCTGAGGATCCCTAGTTCGATCTCCGATTAATGGATATTTTATGTTATTGTGAAAGTTCCCGCTATATCTCCCGTGGTGCCTCCATGGATATTGCACTATCTGCTATGGTGGAGATGAAAGAAAGGCACCATAAAAACCGTCCTATCAGTGGTATATATGATCTAAGAGATTTCATCTTATCCTTACATGGATACACTTAACGATGAGATTCTCATTGAACTGATATGTGATTTGTCAGGGGCAGTAACAATGAAGTGGGTATGGGGTATAAGAGCGTTATTCTTTTTAGAATGCTTTGAAACAAAATGTTTGGGAACATTACGGAATTTATCAAATCAATGAAGATGTGTTCGTCATAAAGCCTCTTGGTCCACATATAGACAACACTAATTAATCAACTCCCTTAGACCAAAAACTATTTCAAGAACAACTGGCTGTTTTATAAGCACCAACAATACATATAATTATTTACTTAAACATGAAGTGAGAAATAACAACAACGACTAAATACATATTTTGTGTGTCAAGTCTTTCAGATCGAAAGAATACTGTTTTTAGTTAAAACATTAATGGCCTCTGGTCAGTGTCTGGATTACTCAGCTGCTCACTGTCTGGATTACTGAGTGTAAGTTTAGAAATAATCTGGAAATGTTCAATAGAATTGTAAAAACGTTTTGAGAGTTAGATTTTATGGCGTGCGAATTATATCCTAAAGGTTAACGAAATATTCCCATATAATTTTCCATTCATGATAACCTCGATTGAACTATTGTCTTTCTCTATGCAAAGGTTTTTGCTGAGTACAGCTAGCACAGTGGATAGAGAGAGGAGTGCATCAAAGTTCTCGTATGAAGAAGACAGCAGTGAGACAAGTCCCCGTGTGAAGAAGACAGCAGTGAGACAGTACAAGTCCCCGTATGAAGAAGACAGCAGTGAGACAGTACAAGTCCCCGTATGAAGAAGACAGCAGTGAGACAGTACAAGTCCCCGTATGAAGAAGACATCAGTGAGACAAGTCCCCGTGTTAAGAAGTCAGCAGTGAGACAGTACAAGTCACAGTTTCCCCAGGACGCTGGTTGATACATGTTTCACCTGTCAGGTCAACACATTTCGTTGACAAGAAGGTATGTATAAAACAAAAAAAAATTGTTACAACCAACTGTATTATCAAGACGCAAGAATTCAGAGTGGTACGAGTCCTTTATCTCTGACCCCCCCCGCCCCCCCCCCCGAGGCCCCCTTACCCACGGTACGTAACAAAGTAAACTACGTCATTTTCAGTGACTGTTGTTTGACTATTTTGGATATGGCGCATTAAACCTTCTCCTATTGACTTCGTTCAAAACTAAGTTGACCAACCGTTTCCCTTTACAATGCGGATTGTTCTATCCATGGTCCTACCCCTTTAGGTTCTATCCTCCTTCTCAATCTTCAATCTTTCCATCTCACTGTTTGACCGTAGGCCAGCCATTCCGTTGTGTTTTGACGTATTTGTACATTTAAACAGAAGGAATTGAAAGAAAAAGGCAATTCAGAAATTGTACAATATACAATGGCACAAATGTTCTATCACTCATTTATCTAATAAAAGATATTCTCTGATATTGTTGAAATGAATAAAATGTTTCTTTTATTTATGAATTATGATGTTATCTCCAGGTATTGTGATGTTATCTCCAGGTATTGTCCTCCAACATTCTGCAAGAATGACACTTTTAAATTTTTGCGTTTAGTCAACACGTACTATAAGTCAACCAGACTTAATCTGTCTTATATTTAAAAAAAACAAAAAGCAATGTCATTGGTACATGTAGCTGTAGTTTCCTGGCCAGTCAGTCAGTGACCCATCGGGTAAGGCACCCTTTACTCCCCTCCCTCCTACATTTTTGCACAAGTGTGTGTCAGCAGAAATCGGGTCGCACTCAGTTGACCATGTACACACCGTGTTGCTCTAATTAGGCCGTTCTTTGGTCCTTATACTCCAACTTAACCCGGGACTACGCTATTAAGCTCAATGAGTGAAACAGTGGCTAATGATGAATACATAAACCAGGTCGTGTCGAAAATGAGGCTCTAGAGGTGACCGGCAATGAATTCAAGCGGGTGATAACCAGGTCAGTGAACGCACTGATGGTCACTGGTGATTTGAATATTTTATTTATAGAAATGTCCACAAGTGTGATGATTGGCAGTGACAGAGGACTTTAAAAATGTATCACTTGTGGCCAGAAATGTCACGTAGGTCTAAATAACTTACATCAGCGTGGCATGACGCGGTGTTGGGTTCGTGACTCGGTGTTGGGTTCGTGACTCGGTGTTGGTGAGTTCATGACTCGGTGTTGGTGGGTTCATGACTCGGTGTTGGTGGGTTCATGACTCGGTGTTGTGTTCATGACTCGGTGTTGGTGGGTTCATGACTCGGTGTTGGTGGGTTCATGACTCGGTGTTGGTGGGTTCATGACTCGGTGTTGTGTTCATGACTCGGTGTTGGTGGGTTCATGACTCGGTGTTGGTGGGTTCATGACTCGGTGTTGGGTTCATGACTCGGTGTTGGGTTCATGACTCGGTGTTGGGTTCATGACTCGGTGCGTATTTCTACAAGACTTCCAAGAAAAAAAGATCATCTAGTAAAAGTTCTGGTAAACATTTGCTGATGACTGGACAATTACCGCCTGATGACTGGACAATTACCGCCTGATGACTGGACAATTACCGCCTGATGACTGGACAATTACCGCCAACACCTACATTATATTTCGTTTCGTTACACAGCTTACAATTGATCCCCCCCACCCCGATGTATACATACAGAATGACCAGTCCTTGCCTATAACTCTTTCTTAGATCTTTAGAAGTCACGTGTTCATCTTTGGAAGACATATTCATAAAGTTCAGTGATGTTTGTGAGACTTCCATAAACAAAGGTAAATATCGGGTCATGTTAACCTCAGACTGGATAGAAATCGGAACTTGAATGGTGGGGTGGGGGTGGGGAGAAAGGGTTGTTACTATGGGGCATTAGACGGTCACCTTCTTTGTCTATTGTGTGTGGAGCCAAGTAACGTTGGTCGGAAAAAAACAATGGATATTAAGGTACGAGAGAGAGAGTGACAGAGAGAGAGAGAGAAAGAGAGTGACAGAGAGAGAGTGATAGAGAGAGAGTGACAGAGAGAGAGTAACAGAGAGAGAGAGAGAGTGATAGAGAGAGAGACTGACACAGAGAGAGAGAGAGAGTGACAGAGAGAGAGTGACAGAGAGAGAAACAGAGAGAGAGAGAGAGTGATAGAGAGAGAGACTGACACAGAGAGAGTGAGAGTGAGAGAGAGAGTGACAGAGTGAGAGAATAACAGAGAGAGAAGAGAGAGTGATAGAGAGAGAGAGAGTGACAGAGAGAGAGAGAGTGTGACAGAGAGAGAGACAGTGACAGAGAAAGAGTGACAGAGAGAGTGAGAGTGAGAGAGAGAGTGACAGAGAGAGAGAGTAACAGAGAGAGAAGAGAGAGTGATAGAGAGAGAGTGACAGAGAGAGAGAGAGAGTGACAGAGAGACAGTGACAGAGAAAGAGTGACAGAGAGAGTGACAGAGAGAGAGTGACAGAGAGAGTGACAGAGAGAGAGAGAGAGAGAGAGTGACAGAGAGAGAAGAGAGAGATGAATGTTAGATTTATTGAAGTGGACAAATGCATGTTGATTTACAAGTGTGTTGTGCTGTACAGAGATACAGAGCCATCTTAATTGTATTAAGGAGCTCGGTCAAAGCAGTGTGTTAGCCATACAACGATTAACAACTTAGAAAAATGATCGGTTAGCCCCTTACCCTTGTTGGGCCATAGTTAAGGCACGCCCTTGCATGAAAGTCAAAATACAGATGTGCTGAATGAATTTTGATGTGTTGTCACTGTTGTGGTCTACATGTAGGTCAAAATACAGATGTGTTGTGTGATAGTAGTACATGTAGGTCAAAATACAGATGTGTTGTGTGATAGTAGTATATGTAGGTCAAAATACAGATGTGTTGTGTGATAGATTACATGAAGGTCATAATACATATTTGCTGTACGATACATGTGTTGTGTTGTAAATAATGGGCTAAAAGTGATGTGTTGAATGATCGATGTGTTGTGTGATAATATAGGTCAACATACAGACATGTCGAATGACAGATGTGATGTGTTGTATACAAGGCCGTAGCCAGGATTTTGTTTGGGGGGGGGGGAGGGCTGTGCGGAGAGTTTTATATAAGAAAAAATTGGAACACAATGATAAAGAAGTATATTTTATAATTAAATTTGATTTTTAGAATTAATTTGGGGGGGGGGCGCAGAGCCCCTTAGCCCACCCCCCTGGCTACGGCCTTGGTTGTATATGTAGGTCAAAAGAGACGTGTGTTGTGTTGTAAACGTTGGGTGGAGTGTGAAGTGTGTAGTTCAGTGAAGGTCAGTTGATAGATGTGAAGGCTATACGACAGGTCCACACAGAGATGGGCTCAGTTTCTGTATCGATGCAATCAAAAGACCGTTATACCTCCGAACCCACTACCGATTCATCCGGGTCTTAATGTCAATCAGAGATTACCTACCCCCTCCCCACTCCAGCAACCTATTTCCTGACTCAAGCAGCATCTCTCTTCATGTTATCAATGTCTTCAAACATTACTGTCTTTACACAACACACACATTACTGTCTTTACACAACACACACATTACTGTCTTTTCACAACACACAACTGCCATTATTTATAATGTTAATACAACATCTGCAGTGAAAAAAAATGTTTGAATGTTTACTAAAATAAACGGAAAGCACTTGAGAATAAGTCCGTTGCCTCCACATGACATGTTTGTGGAATGCCGCAATGCAGGCAGAATGTGGCGGGTCAAAGGTGGCGTTTATTCAACTACACCCACTAACAAATTACCAAACAGACCATGCGGACACAGCTAATTTAACCCACATACATACCAGCATAACAAAACTAGTTCACGAACTCTGAATTGACCCCCCCCCTCCTGCCCCCAAACCAACAAATCCTCAACAAAAATGTAGTTTTTCAGCTTATAGTATAGACATGAACAACACTGTTGGATATGGGGGAGGGGAATTTCGTCTTACAGAGGCAGACAATAACATTCCCATTTAGTTGAGTATAATGTAGTGATACATTCCAATATAGTTGAGTATAATGTAGTGATACATTATAATGTAGTTGAGTATAATGTATTGATACATTCCCATATAGTTGAGTATAATGTAGTGATACATTCCAATATAGTTGAGTATAATGTATTGATACATTCCCATATAGTTGAGTATAATGTAGTGATACATTCCAATATAGTTGAGTATAATTTAGTGATACATTCCCATATAGTTGAGTATAATGTAGTGATACATTCCAATATAGTTGAGTATAATGTAGTGATACATTCCAATGTAGTTGAGTATAATATAGTGATGCATTCCCATGTAGTTGAGTATAATGTAGTGATACATTTCCATGTAGTTGAGTATAATGAAGTGATACATTCCCATGTGGTTAAGTATAATGTAGTGATACATTCTCATGTAGTTGAGTATAATGTAGTGATACATTCCAATGTAGTTGGGTATAATGTAGTGATACATTCCCATGTAGTTGAGTATAATGTAGTGATACATTCCAATGTAGTTGGGTATAATGTAGTGATACATTCCCATGTAGTTGAGTATAATGTAGTGATACATTCCCATGTAGTTGAGTATAATGTAGTGATGCATTCCCATGTAGTTGAGTATAATGTAGTGATACATTCCCATGTAGTTGAGTATAATGAAGTGATACATTCCCATGTGGTTAAGTATAATGTAGTGATACATTCTCATGTAGTTGAGTATAATGTAGTGATACATTCCAATGTAGTTGGGTATAATGTAGTGATACATTCCCATGTAGTTGAGTATAATGTAGTGATACATTCCCATGTAGTTGAGTATAATGTAGTGATACATTCCCATGTAGTTGAGTATAATATAGTGATACATTCCCATGTAGTTGAGTATAATGTAGTGATACATTCCCATGTAGTGAGTATAATGTAGTGATACATTACAATGTAGTTGAGTATAATGTAGTGATACATTCCCATGTAGTTGAGTATAATGTAGTAATACATTCCAGTAGCAACCTTAGAGGCTGACAACTACAACAAACGACCCAGACCCCACACGTAATGGGACCCCGTAATACAAGATAATGTGATCTGGTGTGTATCCAAGGGCTCTCGGCCAGGGCCCTGGCCGCCTCTGTGGCCCCCAGAATATAACGGAACTATATCAATAACGTTTTCCGGCCTCGTTTCATCTTAATCCTTCCATGTCTCTACCTGTTAGTATGTTGTAAAATACAGGTAATACACACGGACAGAATCAATCTTATTCATGAAATCACTCAGTCACTAGCAGGCGCACATCAAACAAGATTTTGAAAAGTGATGAGCTGACCATCAACTTATAGGGAAACGTGCTAGTAGCTGTGCAAATCAACTGTGTTAAACTGTGGATCATGTAGTACGTAATCTTATGATACGGTTGACTGACTTAATTAATATAGTACATGGTCTACTTCCCACCCCTCCCCAAATGTTGGATGAATTCAACATTTCTGATTCATGGTGGAAATAAACGTGTGAACTCATAATACATCATTCAGTGAAGATTTGATGAAAGTTTAACTTTGTGTAGATTTGATTCAAGTATAACTTGGTGTAGATTTGATTCAAGTTTAACTTGGTGTAGATTTGATTCAAATTTAACTTGTGTGTGGATTTGATTCAAGTTTAACTTGGTGTAGATTTTATTCAAGTTTAACTTGGTGTAGATTTGATTCAAGTTTATATAATAATGTACTAATATTGTCACTAAATGACAACTTATGACAAAATAGTTTCTTAATGCAAAAAGAAATAATAATAATTTAATAATACATAGATTGGTCAACTCGTGCTACAATATATATGTATATACAGGCCCGTAGCGTGCGGGGGGCCAAGGGGCCGCCCCCCCCCCGCGTTTTGTATGGCCCCCTCTGCTTGTTTCCTCTACTTAGCAAAAGGTATGTTCTGGTCCCTTCTGCTATTGCCTGGCCCCTGCTGTAGAATTTCCACGCTACGGGGCTGTGTATATACAGGCGAAAGCAGGATAATATGTTTGAATCATGTGAAAGATTCAGATGCGAATTGATCCTAAGTATAACTTATTACACACACTGTAGATGTGGGAAAATATTAAAAAAGTCATCCCTAAAGTATACATTAAATATATACCGGTATAAACCAGTATATCACCATCTCAGGCATTATGGGTTATATATACAGCAATGAAATTGAATTACACTCGTTTATATTATGCCTCTCATTACAGTGTGTAGACAGACCTGAGGTGGGCAAACGTTTTGAATCGCGGACCAGTATGGGTGCTTAAGTTTGAGAAAAAAGGGCCGTATCAAAAGCACATCGATGAAGTTCTATAAATTAAAGGTTAACGTCGTTTATGTGAAGGGTCGTAGAAGAGAAAGGCGCAGGTCGGATCGAACAGCTTAACGGGGTCGCAGCTTTCCCATGGCTTATGTAGATAATAGATAGGCAGAGCCGTTTGTAGGTAGTAATGAGCCATAGGCAGAGAGTCAAATTATAAAAACAACAGCATACGTGTGGTCACTGCCCTCTATTACTGTAAATGTTTAATAATTGTTTGATAATATTACTAGAGATATGGTCCATTAGCTTACCATGGCTTTAAATCAGATTCAACACACTGTTGGGGAAGGGGTGGAAAGTCACCTACACCTGATAACGGCTCTGTGCAGTGGTGTGCTGGTCAACTCAGGTGGAGACAATGTCCATAGTAGTTGTTTACAATAAACAGGGTCATTGTGACCCAAATTAACAATAGTTAAAAAAAAGTACAAACTTACCATTCTGAGAATACTCCACGGATGTTCAGGTAATATCAATCAAGTAGAGTCAAACAACTAATCCAAGTCAACCTGATCACAGAACTTAAAACAAAAAACTATCCACTGTCCGCTACTCTTGGTGTATGAAGGCGAACAACTTGTTGAAAAAACCCGCGCCTTCGCGCCTTCAGCTCGGCTAGTGTCGTCTGCTAGTTTGATCAGCAGCTCGTAGCCAAGTCTCGCACAACAACGTGTGATGAAGACAATTTTCACGTTGTGGGTTGTGCGCGTCCCACCGTCTGGCCACTGCAATGCGACAGGATGGTGACGGATGAATCATTAATTCCCGCGGTGTAGTTTTTGATGATGTCATTATCTTGATATTTCCTTTCAGTTAATTATGGCTTACACTTAGTGGAGTTTGTACAACTACGATGTTGTAAATTGGGTGGAGTTTATCAATTGTTGAGGTTATGTTCTGGGTGGAGTCTGTACGTTGATGGGGGCCATTCACTTATTACGTACCGCTTCCCCCTCCCCCCCCCCCGTTGATTTTCGTTATTACGTAACGCTTTTCCCCCTTGATTTTCGACCCCATCCACCTTTACTTCTACGCGAAGCCTAATTTAACCATTCCATACTATTACGTGTCACCCCCCCTCCCCCACGCGTTTCGTTATAATTGAATGATCCCTAACGATGCTATATAGGGTGTTATTAAGTTTATGATTTGACAAGTCGTGTAACCTGGTAGGATCGCCACCCTTGTTTCCTATATTTCCTTATACAGTTCACTCCCTTTGACTATGTGGTGAGCTGAACTAACGGTACAATAACAGCCAAGTCAAGAGAACTACACATTATTTAGTGGAAAGTTGGTTTTCTTTTACTTTCTGCTTATTTGGATACCTTGTATTTAACAAATATTACCAACAGTGTCTTAGTTTGTACATATATTACTAACAGTGTCTTAGTTTGTACATATATTACTAACAGTGTCTTAGTTTGTACATATACTACTAACAGTGTCTTAGTTTTACATATATTACTAACAGTGTCTTAGTTTGTACATATATTACTAACAGTGTCTTAGTTTGTACATATATTACTAACAGTGTCTTAGTTTGTACATATATTACTAACAGCGTCTTAGGTTTACATATATTACTAACAGTGGTGTAATTAGAATAAATAATGTAAACTAAATACCTGTACATGGTGTAATAAGAATAAATAATGTAAACTAAATACATTTAAATGGTGTAATTAGAATAAATAATGTAAACTAAATATCTGTACATGGTGTAATTAGAATAAATAATGTAAACTAAATATATGTAAATGGTGTAATTAGAATAAATAATGTAAACTAAATACCTGAACAAGGTGTAATAAGAATAAATAATGTAAACTAAATACATGTACATGGTGTAATTAAAATAAATAATGTAAACTAAATACCGGTACATGGTGTAATAAGAATAAATAATGTAAACTAAATACCTGTATATGGTGTAATTAGAAAAAATAATGTAAACTAAATACATGTACAAGGCGTAATTTGAATAAATAATGTAGACTAAATACCTGTACATGGTGTAATTAGAATAAAAATGTAGACTAAATACATGCACATGGTGTAATTAGAATAAAAAATGTAAACTAAATACCGGTACATGGTGTAATTAGAATAAATAATGTTGACTAAATAATGGTAAATGGTGTAATTAGAATAAATAATGTGTACTGATAATATGTGAACTCCAGGGATAAGAAGATCTCCTAGAAGATGTTCCGGATAGTACACAATGGGACTACATCTCACTATTTCTGTAATACATGTATGTGATATATCTCACTATTTATGTAATACATTATATGATATATATCTCTCTATTTCTGTAAAATATGTATGTGATATATTTCATTATTTCATCTCCAATATGGCCGATAGTCAGAGGCGTCATTTCGATTTAGACTTGGAGGCCAGGTGTTGAACAAATCATTGTCTGGCTAACCCAACCTCCCCCCCCCCCTTATTTAAAACCTAAATTATGAAAATGAATATTAAGCCAGGTGTGGAACAAATCATTGTCTGGCTAACCCAACCTCCCCCTTATTTAAAACCTAAATTATGAAAATGAATATTAGGCCAGGTGTGGAACAAATCATTGTCTGGCTAACCCAACCTCCCCCTTATTTAAAACCTAAATTATGAAAATGAATATTAGGCCAGGTGTGGAACAAATCATTGTCTGGCTAACCCAACCTCCCCCTTATTTAAAACCTAAATTATGAAAATGAATATTAGGCCAGGTGTGGAACAAATCATTGTCTGGCTAACCCAACCTCCCCTTATTTAAAACCTAAATTATGAAAATGAATATTAGGCCAGGTGTGGAACAAATCATTGTCTGGCTAACCCAACCTCCCCCTTATTTAAAACCTAAATTATGAAAATGAATATTAGGCCAGGTGTGGAACAAATCATTGTCTGGCTAACCCAACCTCCCCCTTATTTAAAACCTAAATTATGAAAATGAATATTAGGCCAGGTGTGGAACAAATCATTGTCTGGCTAACCCAACCTCCCCTTATTTAAAACCTAAATTATGAAAATGAATATTAGGCCAGGTGTGGAACAAATCATTGTCTGGCTAACCCAACCTCCCCCTTATTTAAAACCTAAATTATGAAAATGAATATTAGGCCAGGTGTGGAACAAATCATTGTCTGGCTAACCCAACCTCCCCTTATTTAAAACCTAAATTATGAAAATGAATATTAGGCCAGGTGTGGAACAAATCATTGTCTGGCTAACCCAACCTCCCCCTTATTTAAAACCTAAATTATGAAAATGAATATTAGGCCAGGTGTGGAACAAATCATTGTCTGGCTAACCCAACCTCCCCCTTATTTAAAACCTAAATTATGAAAATGAATATTAGGCCAGGTGTGGAACAAATCATTGTCTGGCTAACCCAACCTCCCCCTTATTTAAAACCTAAATTATGAAAATGAATATTAGGCCAGGTGTGGAACAAATCATTGTCTGGCTAACCCAGCCTCCCGCCCCCCCCCTATTTAAAACCTAAATTATGAAAATGAATATTAGGCCAGGTGTGGGGCAAATCATTGTCTGGCGCACCCACAGTCTTGGCTGTTTATCTTATCGGCAGTGTACTAAGAACCCCTTGACTTTAGGGGCCATTTAGGGCTATTAAGCTACTATATGACATAGCAAGTGCCTCAGTAGGTTGGGACAATCAGGGGGCCCAAGATTGTGGCGTGCGTGTATAAACATCTGTTCAATTCCAAATGAAGAGTTAACATTTCACCCGATCAGAGGCGTATTTACCAAAACTGTGGCCCTAGGCGCATGACCACTTTGGGGCCCCCATCGCCTATAAGGCATTTAAAAATGATCAGAATACAACAATAGTCAGAACACTCATGTATTATTTAACATGCATACTACATAGTTATGCATACTAGCTAGAACTTACAATTGTCAGTTTATTACAGTTATATAACTTTTTTCATGCTCTTCGATTTCGCGAACGTGTCAATGTGCGCATTGAAATCGTATTCTAATGTCTCCTTTGATTCAATGCATAAAATAGACAAATCTCCCAGCCTACATTGGCTGATGGAATTCCGCAAGTAATTCTTGATCCTTTTCAACACAGAAAATGACCGTTCTCCAGTTGCGTTTAATATATGAATGGTGAGAAAGATTCTTAGAAGGGTTTCCACATTGGGAAATGTACATTGTAGTCCACCCACTGCTATAAGCTGGTACATCTCTACCGCAGATTTAGCGCCTTCTTCTTTAGCGAAATGCAAAAACTGTTTGATTTCATCGGCAGTTTTATCAGAATTAACATCGTCTTTGTATTCTTCGATCAAGGCCGAGATCTTTGTGTTCAAGTAATCTACCTTATCCTTGAAAAATAGACTGAACAAATCATGTATACCTTTGTATGCTTCGATTCTGTGATCAAGTTCCGTGATCAATTTATTACAAATGGCGTTTACTGTGTTAACACATGGAAATCTAGATATAGCATCAGGAAGGACAACCAATATTTTAAAAAATACGTTTTAGGCTGACACACAATCAAGTGTTTAGCGTTAGTCTTCATGTTTAATAGCAGTTTTGTATATTTGGTACTTATGTTTTTATGAAATAAACACAAACGCAATTAAAGTTTGAAAACTTTTAATAACAAATTTTTTAATTTAAAATCTGTATTTTGTCAATTTAATTATTTTTCGTTTTTTCATTGGTTTTTCATGAACGGTCTCATTCAATTGCTCAACATAATTTTTAGACGAACAATTAAAAAAATTAACATAAATAAGTTCTTTTAAATTATGATTGAAATAAAAAAAATAATTTCTTCAATCAGCAATGACTCATCAATTGTTACTCCATCAACAATTTAAACATTTTTTTTATTTGTTTGTCCTAGAAATAGTTTCAGACTACTTGCTGATCTTTTCAATGAATTGAATACTTTCCAATTTAGTAGGCAAGTAGAGAAGGTGTACTCAGATGGCTTCAATAGCCCTCCTCTGTTGACATTGTTAAAAAAAACATCCAGCTTTTTCACTTAATTCGTCAACGTCTTTAAAATTTTTATAGACTAATATTTCTCTAAAGCTGTTATTTTAAAAATTATGTTATTATAGTATATATATGAAAATGTAGTAAATTGAAAGGGCTTTTTAAAAATATATGTTTCAAAGTGATATTATTATGCAAGTATTTTATTATTTTTAAAAAGTTTAGATGAAAAAAATAAACAAAAATAAATAAATTAAACAATTCACAAACACAAAGAAGAAAAAAAAATTCATTATGATTCATTTCAATAAAAGTTACTTTTTATTAAACTACATTCAATTCTCTCTGTGTAGGATATTTTTGAAGACATTATATTCAGAAAAAAAAAATAAATAAATTAAACAATCCACAAACACAAAGAAGAAAAAAATCCTTGCGTCAGCCTAAACCGTACACAGCTCGACAGTGCCGGCTTTAGGTAGAGGCGATATAGGCGGCTGCCTAGAGCGGCATTATTTCAAGGAGCGGCAAATTCCAGCAAAATAAAATAAAATCAAAAATATAAAAATTAAAATAAAATAAATGAATTTGAGAAAGTGTAGAATTAAATAAGAGCACAAAATTGCTTAGAGTGGCGACAACAGATAAGTCAAGTGGATTAACGCTCTTTATTACATCACTGTTATGACATCACTATTTTCAAAATTATTTTATTATTTTGCATTTAACAAAATTATATTCAGATATAATGGAGGATCCTGCTAAATGGCCAGATATAAGTGATAATATTCGTTGTTTTCTTATTCAGCATGATCCAAAGCAGATCAAATTTTAGTCTGGTTATCCAAAAGATGAAAGTGGGAGACAATTTTCTTATTACCACTATACACGCAAACTGGCTAACGGAGAAACTTTAAAAATGAAATAGTTGATGTATTCTACGTTTGTAGATAAGGTATATTGTTTTTGCTGCAGAATATATCACAGAAGTAAATCTGCCTTAGCAACACATGACAATTGTGACTGGAAAAATATGTCAAGTATATTGCAGCATCATGAAAAATCTCCAGATCTTTTAACCATTTATCATGATTGGAAAGAACTAAAAATGATGATAACAAATAATAAAACTATTGGATTAAAGCGGGGTTTTCAAAGATTGCATGGACCTTCAATTAGCTTTAACATCTGAAAACAAAGATTCAGCAGACATTAATGCAACAGAACTGTGCGATGAATTATTTGCTTCATCAAGGAGAATTACAGAAAAATCAAGCCATAGAGTAATATTAGACTATCTATGTGGAATGGGCTTGGTTGCCTAGAGTTATATTAGACTATCTATGTGGAATGGGCGTGGTTGCCTAGAGTTATATTAGACTATCTATGTGGATGGGCTTGGTTGCCTAGAGTTATATTAGACTATCTATGTGGAATGGGCGTGGTTGCTCTTTTTCCGAATGCGTACGTGACGTTGCAAATTTTGCTTACACTCCCGATAACAGTGGCGAGTGCAGAGAGAAGCTTTTCGAAGCTCAAACTCATAAAAACATGTCTTCGTTCTACCATGTCTCAGGATCGTTTGGTTGGTTTAGCTACAATATCTATAGAGAAAACGATTGCAGAAGATTTGGATCTGACCGAAGTAATTGAAGAGTTTGCCTCTGCAAAAGCTAGAAAAGCATATTTTTCTTGAATTCTCTTCAATCTTTTTAATGCTTAATAAACATGACATTTTATTTTTTTTATTTTTCATTGCTTTTTTAACTTAGCAAAAAAAAAAAACTTCCAAAAATACACTACGTATATTTAAAACTCTTAAAGTTGCCAAGTTTTAAAAATTCGTTATGAAGAATGAAGACCAGTAATACAACTATAAATATATCATATTTTTATTTTCATAATTTGAATTTACTTCAAAATAAATAGCATTTATAGAGTTTTCTTCGAAAAATGAAACTAAAAAGGGCGGCATTTTCATCCTTGCCTATATCACAAAAATGTCTAAGGCCGGCACTGCAGCTAGAATGAAATTTTGTTTGGTTGTCTATCCTGGTATCTAGATATCCATGGTTAACAATAAAATAATCACGACCAGTTAAAATAACTTCCGGTTCATTGCTTTCATCAGAAAACGGTTTCGCTTCTTCTTGCGGCTCACTTCATCTTGATATTTACAGTCTTTGAGATCCTCGTTCATAAGCAATGCTGCTCGCTCTTCAATACGAGTGAAATCGTTTCGGAATTCGTTGTTAATAAATAGCTTCAGTGATTCTAGAAGATTTACACCAGCATCAAGATATAAATTTGAATTTTGCAGGGATTTGCTGGTTGCATTCATCCGCTGTAAAATTGTATCCCAAAGAACAGTCATCAATGCAGTTTCAAAAAGATCCATTTTATTAGCAAGAGCGTTAGCCTCATTTCTCACAGCAGCCTTCTGATCACGATCTTCGGCTGCTTGAAGAAGAGGTTCCTGAATACCAATGTAGTTCTGATGCAATGCAAACACTGCATCCGCTCTAGCTGACCATCTTGTGTCCGAAACTTTCTTTATGGTGCATCCATTTTTGACTAGATGACTTTTAAAGATGTTCCAACTGAGTGTGGATGCTGAGAACCAAACATAAACATGTTGAATAAAGTCAAAGTATGATACTGCTGAAAGCGACGATTCTGCAGCCGCATTACCAACTAGATTCAAGCTATGGCTGGAGCAGGGAATGTAAACTGCATTGGGACTGTGTGCCTTGATTCGAGCCTGCAAGCCCAAGTATCTGCCAGACATGTTAGAAGCATTGTCGTAGCTCTGTCCCCCGCACTTTGTGATATCTAATCCCCAGTTCTTCAAAACGTCTAGTATCACTTGCTCCAGATTTTGAGCGTTATGAGCATAGATGTCAACAAAAATTAAAAATCGTTCTTTAATTTCACCATCAATGAGAACATATCTGAGTATCACAGTTAGCTGGTCCACGTGGCTAACATCAGGTGTTGAATCAACAATCAAAGAGAAATATATCTGTTATAGGCAAAGTGTGAAATGCCGGCATTCTATAGAATGCCTAGGCATTGTATAGAATGCCTGGTGATTTTAGGCAAAGTATAAAATTTTTAAATTGTGCATACTTTTCCTAGGCATTCTATACAATGCCTAGGCATTGTATAGAATGACTAGTGTCGTTTTGGCAAAGTATAAAATTTCTAAATTGTGCATACTTTTCCTATGCATTCTATACAATGCCTAGGCATTGTATAAAATGACTAGTGTCGTTTAGGCAAAATATCAGAAAAGAACAACAAAAGCCTTTATTGATAAAAACGTATTTTAATATGGAATGAATGCAAAATAAAGCATATGATGTTCATACCGTAAAAAACAACGACAGCAGATTGAAGTATTTGCTTCAGCAGGTAAGACTGGATTCACACTTAGAATTGTACTGTACTTAATTTTCTTCTTTCTGACAAAACACTTCATATTTTGGTATTTTGATCTGTCATGTTCATATTTCACGAATTAGTGAAGAATTGATAAATAATGAAAAGATGTTGTTTCTGGTGAAAACAAGCAGAACACAACTGGAATGAGCTACTTGTTGCAGCAGGGAAGACTAGAATGGCATTTTGAATTGCATTTAATTTTCTTTTTCACACAAAGACACCTCATAGTTTGGCATTTCGTCTTGCATTTACATCTGACGAATCCTTGGCCGCTTCCTGTAGACTGAGAAGTAGCAGCAGATCGGAGAGCTATTTCAAGGTCAGGAACGTCTTCCGCTTTTATTAAATCTTTTGGACATACGGTGAATTCTGATCTGGCATATAGCTGCTTCAAGATTCCATGTGCAGTTCCAAGGCGGTAAAAGCCATCTTCTGTCATGCTCATAACAACTGCCAACAGATTTCGTGAGTCTCCCCGCCCTTTGTCAACATCGGGAATCGGAACTCGCACAGTGGCTCCCAAAAGCGCAGGAGGAAATTTTTTGTCCGAATCCCTTTTCATTCTTTTCGCCTGCATTTCAAGGTTCCATTTCGATTCCATTTTATTTTTTATAGCTTTCTCAATATTGAAACAAACAGTGCACACAATGCTAACACCATAACCTTCTACTTCGTTGTCGTCATCGTCTTTAGGGGAATGCCCACAGATAACATGAACATTTCGGCTACACTTTCGACATGTATGAGCACCGCTGGTTTCCTCCTGGTCTACTTCAAGAAACGTCACTCCTTTGCTGTTTACTACTCTATTGTTTTCTGACCACCTTGTCCTAAGTCGTCTGTCACCTTGTCAACCATTATTTGCATTACTCCTACTTCTGATATATCTTCTTATCTTACAACGTCGAAGGGGATTGTCTGTCTCTAAATCTACTCTAGTTCCTAACAAGGCCAGTTACATACTTTGCCGAACGGGTACTCGGCATTCTATAGAATGCCTAGGCAATGTATGAAATAGCAATTCATTTCATACTTTGCCTGAAAAATTTAGGCATTCTATACATTGCCTAGGCATTCTATAGAATGCCGGATTTTACACTTTGCCTATAACATATCGATTTCTTTACTTCTGTTATAAACTGATGTCTGACAGCATTGCCCATTATTTTAATAAATTCGTCACAAGTAGCATGTGACAAATAACTGACAGAACCACTTCCCTTGTTACCGTACCGTGCAATATGATTTGCTAAGAAAGGGTCAAATTTTGACAAGTAGCTCAAGCAACTGGTAAAATTACCGTCATTGTTGGCATGACCACGAAAGGCCAAGCCTTCAGAGGAAAGAAACTGTACAGTTGCTACAATCCTTCGTAGAACTTCTCTCCAGTATTGCCTTTCATCATCTAACTGTTTGGCCATCTGTTCGTCAATACGCCCTTTTGCGTTCAAGCGTTTAGCGAAAGTGCACATTGCTTGAACGTGGCCATACGAATTCTCATGTTCAGAAATTTTGGCGGCAATATTTTTCCAACCAGAACACCCGTTTGTTGAAAATTGACTAGCTTTATTTGGAAACAGTTTGCATACATAACAATACACGCTTCCACTAGTTTCACTGAACACTAACCTTTCACGTCTTTCTTTTTGGCCATTCGCCTTGGTTAAGTAAAAGTTATGGTCAGACAAATAACGAAAATATTTTCTGCCACGACCTGTCATCAACATGCCAGCGCGTGAGAGGTCGCCAACATTTTTTGGTTTAAAATTCAAAACATAATTACGCATGGTTTCTGTCAAATTCGCTGGCCACATAGCAATATCTGTCAAAATGTCACCACAGTTGTTATCATCAACAGTTTCACTACTACGACCTCCGGTATAGGACCTTCAGCCGGCTGTTCAGGTTCTCGCAAGTCTGTTGGCTCCGGCTCAGAATCCATACTGGCTGTTGCCGAGACGACTGGACTTGGATCATTAGCTGTTATTTCTGTTTGAGTAGTTTCTGATGGTGGGATTACCGGTCGTTTCGCTAAAAATGTCAACAAGGCACCTTCGTTTTTCGCATCTTCTGCTTTTCTTTTCTTTTGGATATCACGCTTTTTTGCACCTGAGGGATATTGTCTCATAGACATAGTTTTAATGAAACGATTGTGTCGCAATCAGCTACAACAGTAAAGGAAAAATGATCAATGATCATTCATCCACACAAAACGTAGTGGGTAGCAAGAACAAAATTATCAAAATAGTGTAATAAACTGGCAATTAACAATTAGTCATTGCAAATTGCAAAAAATTAAAATTTGAATTAGAATTATTAATTAAAATCTGTGACGTAAGGTGCGCCAACTACTGGTACGTACCGTACATTACTTGTCACTTCGAACACTAGCGCCAACTTTATTAATACGTCACAGCAAGCAAGACACAGTCAACCACGTTCGACAACTCGCATTGTTTACCAGTCTGTAAGACTATTTATAGATTTGTGGAATTTCCAAAACCCTCACAGCAAGCGGTTTTTTTTTTATTTCTTTTATAATACCAGGTTTTTGGGGCCCCTAAATTATCTGGGGCCCTAGGCGCACGCCTAGTGCGCCTAGGCCTAAATTCGCCACTGCACCCGATCCAGAGGATAGAGCAGTTACACCAGATTATAAGCCACCCAGTGTTATCGATAGATAGACGTAGTAATTCCAGTGTAAGTTGTAACAATGGTCACCGCCACTTCCATACATTCACTCCGTTACAGAATTACTTACCTGCCTGTCATCATTTTACCCCACACCAAGCGTGGGCTAATTGATCTCTGATCAATTCATTGATTATTGATTATTCTAGAGAGGTGATATTAATGGGCACACGACTTACCATGTTTATTGGCCGAGATTAAAGCTCTGGACCTGTATCACCCACACCCCACGCCCAGTAGTGATATCCTGGTCTATGTTGTCATGTATTATATATATTAGACATGTAGATGAAACTATGTATAGATATTGTTTAGAGTTGACATGCAAGAGATTTCTTTGACTTAATGAAGTCAGAATTCAAGGGAAACAATTAGTCGTATTAAATGTAGAAACTTCATAAAACAAGAAAGTTTTCTTTTCCTGCTGAAACTGGTCAAATTAAAAAAAAATGAAATAAATAAACTCTTTTTATGCGACTGATCAATATATGACTGTGTCTATTTTGTGATAAATTACTGTGTACACTCACTAGTCTATTACTGTGTACACTCACTAGTCTATTACTGTGTGCACTCACTAGTCTATTACTGAGTACACTCACTAGTCTATTACTGAGTACACTCACTAGTCTATTACTGTGTACACTCACTAGTCTATTACTGTGTACACTCACTAGTCTATTACTGAGTACACTAATTGATCCATTTCTGTGTCCTCTTATGAACTCATTACTATTGGTGAGTTGTTTTTATTTAAAGAGACACACAGTCATAGTCCAAACACACACACACACATATACACACATACGTACAGACACACACACATACACACACTTACATACACACACTTACATACACACATACATACACACATACACATACATACACACATACATACATACACACATACACACACATACACACACAGAAACACACACACATATACACACATACACACACATACATAGATACACACACATACACACACACATACACATATATACACACATACATACATACACACACAGACACACACAGACACACACATACATACATACACACACATACATACACACACATACACACATATACACACATACACACACATACACACACACATAAACACACACACACACACAGACTCATAATTACACACACACAGATATAATTACACACACATTGTTACATTCACACTGGTAACTACACTAACACTCGTAATCACTCACACACATATATACATGGTGTACAAGGGAATACAAATTATAAATATTGTGATCAGCGGAAATAAACCCAAGAATAAAGTTTGTTCAAATTCTATTTGTTCAGATTCCAATGTTCACTACGGCACCAACATGACCTTTATATTACTTACAGCTTATGACCATGGTCAGACCACCTGCATCGGCCCCGTGGTTGAATGAATTTATGAAACTATTTAGTGGTCCAAAAGGTCAGAAAGTGTGCCTATCACTGACCTATATAATTCAGTCTGTAAGAACAACACGGTTCAGACCAGTGATATTTTTTTCTAAAAAAAAAAAAGTACCGGAACGATGTTTTGTCATAAAGAAATAACTCTGAAAATAGTGGAGTAAACAAAAGTCTACGAAAAAAAGGAGCGAGTTCAGCCAGAAAAAAAAGCACTGATTCAGATGATATAATCGAGTCTATAAGAACTCCGTGTTTCAAATGATATAATCGAGTCTATAAGAACTCCGTGATTCAAATGATATAATCGAGTCTATAAGAACTCCGTGTTTCAGATGATATAATCGAGTCTATAAGAACTCCGTGTTTCATATGTTATGAAAAATAAAAAAGGTTGCAGCTTACTCTTTCATATTTTTAATTTTCTTTTAATTCAGTTTAAAATTTTGATAATTTAAAAAAAAAAATGTCCAAAGTTTTTGCCCTTCCCTTCAAACCGCCCCCCCCCGCCCCTCCCCTATGTTGGCTTTACTTACTTCGTAGGTTTTTGAGCAGCAGAAGAGAATAAAACTGCATCATACAAACTGTGTCATATAACGGTACACATCAGGTGGTAAAATGTCACCAAACTCGTTCAACTTGTTCTGTGTACCGTGAATGAAGAATTTAATTTTTCTCAAAGTGAGTTTTTTTTTTTTTGAAAGTATGAACTGAATGCCAAACCTAAAAGTAATATCTACATGTAGGTACAATGTATTCTAATACATATATGTGTCTGTGCCAGTGTGGCTGCACTTGTTGGTTTATTCCCATAGCCCCGACCATGTCACTTTTTTCACGATTTATTGTTTATTAAGGGGCCCGAAATGATGTCCTGACCTGTGGCCCGTGTTGGCTCTCGGCGCCACTGTTTAGGGCCCTGGCGTGCCATGCTTCTCTACTCCACTTTTCCCGATCCATGTTCTTCTTCTTCCTCCACTCTCTCACTCCTATGGCTTTAAGGTCTCTCGCTACTTTCCCTAACCATCTGCTTCTTGGTCTGCCTTTAGGCATTTTCTCATTGGGTGTTGCCTTATATATTGCTTTTGGAGCTCTGTTGTTTTCCATTCTTTCTATGTGCCCTACCCACCTCAATCTATTAATGTCCGTGTTCGTGCGAAGGTCATATTCCATTTAAATTAGTCCGGTTTTTAAATCGTTTTTTGGCTTTCGTAACTTGTTTTTTTTTTTTTTACACGACTGGGTAGTTAGCCCTGTGCACAACCTCTAGGGTGTTGCTCCTCACAGCCTTGTGGGTAGCTGCCTTTGTTTTAGGTTAGGTCCCTTAGCCTTTGTGGATCCCTCCACTAACTACAAGGCAGTAGTTGCCTACTTTGGTCCGCCCTGAAAATTTTATTTCATCGGCACTCACCATATCTGGCAAGCTTTCCCCTATCCGCCACCTGGGAGAACCAGATGGGAGTTCACCCTCTCCACACTTTCATCAGGACATGGAAAATAACTCAGTAATTTATATCATAAAACAGGGCCGTCGCTAGGAAATTTTCCGGGGAGGGGGGCACAAAAATACGCTTTATTATTTAACTGACAATGCCATACAGGCTCATTTTTCAAGTAAATTCAATTTAAGTATAACATTAATTATTTATATTGACATAAATAAATGTATTTTGAAAATTCAAACCTTTTGATAACAAGCACAAAAACGTTCCAATTTTTTTTTTAATTTGGCCTTCTATAACTTGATTTTGGCCTTCGAAAATATTTTTGGCATTCAGTTTTTTTTTATCGGGCAACTCTTGTTTGCTTATAATCGTCTGCCACTGAGGGAATTTTTTTATTTATCCCAAAATAATTCAGACATTCAAAAATAAAATTAATATAAAAAGATGGTTATCAGAAATTTTTTACAAGCTCAAGAAACCTCAAGAAAGTAGAGCAATTGCGGGATTACGAAATGTCATTATTAGAAGATTTTGGGGTGTCTGCAGCATCTGACATCATTGGCATTGAGGACAACAGTACAAGTTCAACAGCCACACACAACTGAAGCAATTGTTTCTAATTTGACTGTATAACACTAGTTGCGTGTGACTGTATAACACTAGTTGCGTGTGACTGTATAACACTAGTTACGTGTGACTGTATAACACTAGTTACGTGTGACTGTATAACACTAGTTACGTGTGACAGTGTAATATTTATAAGCACCATTACACCAAAACAGTTTATGGGCCTAATTAATTTGTTACGTAGTGTCCCCTCTGAGATACGAACGTACTACCATGTTGTGCCGCCTAGGTATAAACGACACTCATGTACACCAGTACATCAATACACCAATACACCAGTACTCCAGTACATCAAAACACCAGTATACCAATACACCAGTACACCAGTACACCTTCATGTCAAATTTTTATGATATAGGGGCACCGGAAGAAACTAGTGTATTGGTTTACTGGTGTATGGTGTATTGGTTTACGTATTGGTTTATATATATATATATATATATATATATATATATATATATATATATATATATATATATATATATACAGTCGATTCCGCTTAATTGGGACACATTGGGACCGAGGCTTTTTGTCGCAATTAAGCGGCTGTCCCAATTAAACATACAAATTTACCATTGCCTTCTTGGTTTGGTTTCTTTGAGATTTGTCCCAAATAAGCGGCTGTCCCAACTAAGCGGTGTCCCAATTAAGCGGAATCCACTGTATATATATATATATATATATATATATATATATATATATATATATATATATATATATATTTGAGTGCATTAACAATCAGTCTATATACAAAAACTTACATATCTAAGTACTCGAAGTGGCCCAAAAGGACATAACAGATTATTGTAGCCAAAATACATTTATGTATAGGGGACACTTAATAGTACATCAAATAAAGTTCATTTGTTATTTAGTTCATCCCAAAGAAAATATTCCGTATTATGGGTTCAGAAGCTTAACAAAAACAACACTCGACGATTAAACTTTGAATCTAACATCCAACTATACGTAATTTGCGCACACAACACCTTTTCATTTATAAACCTTTGTTTATTCATACTATTTTAATGGACTCCTTTCCAAACAGTTCTTCCTTTTATGGTTTATGGCTTATGATGTTCAACATGACGTATTAAAAATAATTACATTATAAAATGTGCATAACTTTTTATCAGTGGCATGTTTGCGTGGCGCAATGACACAAATTTTTGTCTCGTATGATACTATCTTAATAGGGAGCCGGAGCCGTGCCGGAGCCGGAGCCGTCAAATTTGTGGGAGCCGGAGCCGGAGCCGGAAAAAAGTTGGCGGCTCCGCAAGCCTGGTTAGAAAGGTCTACATGATTGTGTTCATGCGCCTAACGATTTCTTTAGATATTATCTTCAGATAGTTTCTCATTTTATAACAAACTAAACACCATAAATATTTACATTATCCTGATATATAGATACGAAAATGGATGTTTAGCTGGGTTTGGTTTTAGTTAAAATTTCTCAGAAATATTTTGGCATGATATTTGAATGAACTCGCCATCCTGGTCTGAGAGACATACCATGATCTACGGGGGATAGATCATAGGGGTTCTCTAGTCTGGAAATAAGAAAAAAAAAACTATTTCTTGCGAAGGTGGTGGTACTGTGGTCAATGAGGACTATCCGAGACCGCAGTATTCACAGCTGGCGGTGGTGACGGATGTGGTCGGCACACAACACCCTTCCACTCTGTCCCACTCAAGCACACCTGCCATTTCGGGCTTAGGGTACAGGCACATTACACCCTTCCCTTTGTCCGAGTGGCAGGAAAAACCCCTGGCCTTGCTATTCTGGCCGATCAGCAGTACACACACTCTGCTGGTCTGGCCATTTTGGGCAAGTCTTGAAACCCTCTTTTCTGCAATCCCAGCAGATGATAGCGGCACACTCACCCCGCCGCTCTGTAGGCATGGCAGATATGCATCAGCGCCGCCAACAATGCTGGTGTAGTTGGCACACTACACCCTACCATGCTGGCAATGGCGGCGTAAAAAAAATATAATAAAAAGGAAAGAAAAAAAAATTCAATGGTCTGAATTCTGATGCTATATTTCCTACGATGGCTTTCATTTGCCTCTTGGTATTGATTGGTGTGGTCGAAAATTTTATTTTATGTTGTGTTTGCTGTAAGGCTTTCACAACCTTGCCAGTCTTTTGTAAAAGTGTAGGGTGCTAGCTCACCTCGTCACTTTACATTTGTCAGGACCAATGTCATTACTGGCAGCTAAGTAAGAGATATCATTCTTGGCTGGCCAGTTGGGAGACGTATCATGCCTGTTTGGTAACATACAGTAAATGTTGCCGCCAACTTTGTATTATATATGCCGCCATCTTGTGGAACAGACACTATCTTCTCGTGTACAGACGCGAGCTTGTATGGCAGACGCGATCTCGTGTACAGACGTGATTTTGTGTGACAGACACGGGATTGCAGACAATGCAGTAAATGATTTTTTTTGTATTATGGATAAACCGATCTTATTAAAATCAAATGAGCAGACTCTATAGCATCAGTGGCACTACGTTTGGGACTTCGTTCGTTGGTATGTTAATGTGTGAGTCTGTGTTCTAGGGAAAATAGGTTCTTCCATAGGCAAAAATACTCACTTCATTGGTAATATAATTCGTGTAAGACACATTTTATATTGAGGTAAACTGTATTTTATTGTTCTTAAATTTTAAAAGAAATGTGGCTTATATTTAGTTTCCTCCATATTTCAATAGATGACAAACGGTTTTATGCTGCTAATTCATAAGGGGAAGTAAATCATTTTTTTTCATTTACCTATATTTACGCTAACATCTCCCTTTCACTATATTTCAGTCGTTTTTGACTTAAATGTTAAGCACACTGTAAAAAAAGTATTAGCTAGTGCAGCGGTTCTCAACAATTTTGCGACTGTACCGCAAAGTGGGCGAAAGTATAAAGCCCGTGGGCACCCTTCACGCGTAAGTTCGCGAATAAATATATTTATTTTCATAATGGATTGCGCTGAACTTTTTAATGCGATACTTGGTGCGTGGTTTTAGTGATGAGTTGCGCATCAAAATGGCGACATTCTTTAAATTCTTGATAGTTTTAAAAGAAAATTTTATGTCTCTGCGTACCACTACACAACCTTGGCGGTTGGCTGGCCTGATAAAACAATCCGGATAATGGGATTTGGCCCGTGGGTCTTAAGTTTCGTCATGTCTGGTCTATGGTATAGTGTGAACGCAGCTGTTCTCTTTCAAGAGATTGTATGTAACATCATATTTGGATATCGAGCCATTATAATAGATGACTTGCTAGTAAAATGGAGCCCGGTGATTTTTCAGGTCATGGCTAAAGTCCCCGCTATATCTCCCGAAGTTCCTCCATGGACATTGCACTATGGGCTATGGTGGGAATGAAATAATGGCACCATAAAAACGTCCCATTAGTGGCTTATAGGATCTAAGAGATTTCATCTCATCCTTACAGGGACTTCACACACATTTACTAGTTACCCGTAGTTTTGTATATATATATATGCATATATTTAAATTAAATAATCTTTCTCTAAATTTTTTCTGCCTTCTTGAAGTCGTTCATTATATTTCTAAATATATCAACTGAATGATATTGTTAGTTTTTTTTTGTTTGATGTAAATTTTCTTCTTGTTGCCCGATACTATTGTATAATATACCAGTGTTTTGGAGTACTATGTATTGAATTACATATGTATTCTAACAATGTTATTGAGCACTATGTACTGAATGATGCATGTATTCTAACAATGTTATTGAGTACTATGTACTGAATGATGTATGTATTCTAACAATGTTATTGAGTAATATGTACTGAATGATATATGTATTCTAACAATGTTATTGAGTACTATGTACTGAATGATATATGTATTCTAACAATGTTACTGAGTACTATAGATGTTAAATCTGTGGTACTACCTCTTGTTTACCCAGAAAACCAAAATGCCAGCAATGATCATGTCATTTCTTTTTAAAACTTTAAATTGAACCCAACTGACCAGACATATTGATCTGATTGATTATTCAAAATGGCCCAAATGCGTTCATTTGTAGACATGTAATCAGATATTGAACTCAGTCAATATTCCGTCAGCGGGCCTGATGAATGACGTTTGTCCATTAACATTGCCCCATATCTAGATTGGCGGTTTAACACGAGGATTCTCAAATATGTACTGCAGTGTGTCTCTGTCGTGACTGCTATGAGTACTGAATGTTAATGACAGTTCAAATTTATAGCGATATTAAAAGGGGGGAAAATATGCTAGTCATTAGATTATGTGATGTGCTGGTCATTAGATGACGTGCCAGTCAGTAGATGACGTGCCTGTCATTAGATGACGTGCCAGTCATTAGAGGATGTGCCTGTCATTAGATGACGTGCCAATCAGTAGATGACGTGCCTGTCATTAGATGACGTGCCTGTCATTAGATGACGTGCCAGTCATTAGAGGATGTGCCTGTCATTAGATGATGTGCCAGTCATTAGATGATGTGCCGTTGAAGTTTTTATCCCATTGGTCTTGGATCATATCGAAAAAAATAATTGGTTCGATCCCTTGTGACATCAACTGCCTATATATTACTTGCTGCCTCTAAGATCATTGCAGTTTATGCCCTTCTGATAAATTAGAAAAGGCACTGCAATCAAAGTCTCAAATTAAAAGCCATGCCGGACAATGGATAAACAAGTCTTTAAGGACCAAAAGAGAAATTTAGGCATTTGAGTACATTTCGTTCCATTTCAAATATATTTTGAGTTGAATGTATTTAATTGTATTTATATGATAGTGTAGCACAGCCCCGTAGCGGGAAAATTTTACAGCAGGAGCCAGGCCAATAGCAGCGGGGGGTCGGGGGGGGGCAAGAATAAATGTTACTAAGTAGAGCACACAAGCAGAGGGGGCCAGACGAAACACGGGGGGGGGGCTGTCCCCCAGGCCCTGCCGCACGCTACGGGCCTTTTGTAGCACATCAATGAGCAATGTATGTCAACACAAGTTTCGTACAAGTTGGAAGATGATATTAAAGATTAAATCTTAAACATAATTGAGATAAATGGAGGCCATCTTACATGAACAATGTGTCTCTCACCACGAGGCTGTCAGTGTGTGTGTGTGTGTGTGTTCATATATCCTGTAATAACTTGACTGATGTAATAATATGAAATGCTTCTTGATTTAGTCCAAGTCAATAAAATGACCATGTATGTGGTCATAAAATAACCATGTATTTGGTCATTGATCGCCACACACAAGAGCCGCACCGTAGTCAATTTTTCAAAATTTAGTGAACAAAAGATAAATAAAACAACTGACCGTACAAACTTACACAAGAGTCGTATTGGCTCTATGAGCGGTATTGGAGACCCTTATATTATGCTTTGATATAAGCACTGAATTGTAAACATGTGTAAAAGTGTCCAATTAGTCCAACAACACCACTACATACGCTAGCACAATCATCAATCTATATTTACTTTTATCTAATGGAAAAAATCAAACATCAAGAATTAAAATTAATCATTTATTCAACAAAATGGTACGTCAATGTCACATATCAAGTACATTAAAATACAATATAAAAATCTGCATAATTAAATATCTACAAATAGCAATATATATATATTTTTTTAAAGTGTTAAATACACAAAACATTCCATTTTAAAAAGCAGCAAGCTAATGAAGCTACAGTGTCAGCAATAATTAATACTAATTAAATGATCAAAGTATGATCAAAGTATGTTCAAAGTATGTTCATGGTTTAAATATAAGATGTGTATGTACAAGTCTCAGTGACTGAAAACTACCTTCAAAAAATATATATGAAAAAACACATGAACAAACAATTCATACAGATTTCACTTCATTTTTTCTCACATACCTTAATATGTTTTCCATTTCAAAAATCTTCCACTAAAATCTTCAACCACATAACTAAAGACAAGAATTGTTACTACAGTTTATGTAAACTAGACTATTGATCGACAAAATATTGAATGTTCTTACTGTACATTATAGAAAATAAGTAAAGACTCAGAATCATTGATATAAAAATACTGATAACTACAAGTCATTTGGTTTTACAGCACAAATTGGTTCATGCTTCAAGTTTACTTAAGGCTGACAAGATAGGTATACATTGAAATCAAAATATTTACCGGGCTTTTGTTCGAAAATATTACAAAGTTGCTTTTTAATTGGTGTATTTTAAACAGAATGTACAAAATCAAATATTGTATTCGTTTTTACAATCAATTGAGAATTCTAACAAAAAACTTAAAAACAAATTAAAAATAAAATAGAATTAATACATTTGGATATGAAGCTCTCCCTAAAATGTTCATTTTAGACTTGTTTTAATGTAACTGGTTGCACAAGTGAGGACAGGATTTCATTTGGAGACCATCATTGCCATGAACTCTGTAGACAACAACACCAACATTACTTATTGGGGACACAACACCAACATTACTCATTGGGGACACAACACCAACATTACTCATTGGGGACACAACACCAACATTACTTATTGGGGACACAACACCAACATTACTTATTGGGGACACAACTTCACACAACACCAACATTACTTATTGGGGACACAACACCAACATTACTTATTGGGGACACAACACCAACATTACTTATTGGGGACACAACACCAACATTACTTATTGGGGACACAACACCAACATTACTTATTGGGGACACAACACCAACATTACTTATTGGGGACACAACACCAACATTACTTATTAGAGACACAACACCAACATTATTTATTTATTCAAATAAAGAGATGTACCCCAGGGTGTTCAAGAAATATCTTTCAGAAGACTCTACGAATGTAAATCTTGTTTTTAGACTATTTGACATTGAATTTATTTAGTGACTTACTGAGTTTGAAATAATGAAAAATATTTATAAATGTGTGCTTCAATATTGAATACATCTACCTGGACTGGGCTGTAGAATGTACTATGTAGACATTTTTCGGAAAAAAGATTTCTAAAATATGGACTAGACACTTCCCATGGACTAGACACTTCCCCTGGACTAGACACTGCCCCTGGACTAGATACCTCTTTTAAATGGGCTATTAACTTACAGACAATTGAAATGACAGTTTACTCACGGACAGTTTACTCACGGACAGTTTACTCACGGACAGCTTACTGACGGACAGCTTACTGACGGACAGCTTACTGACGGACAGCTTACTGACGGACAGCTTACTCACGGACAGCTTACTCACGGACAGCTTACTCACGGACAGTTTACTCACGGACTGTTTACTCACGGACTGTTTACTCACGGACTGTTTACTCACGGACTGTTTACTCAGACACTATTTTTTAATACAGTCAAAATGTTACCTTCAAAACTAATATGTCCGTCTCCATCTCTATCGGCCTGTCTCATCATGTCACGGACATCATTATTGCTCAACTTCTCTCCCAGGTTGGCCATCACATGACGAAGTTCTGACTCTGATATCAGACCATTTCCATCTCTATCAAATACCCTGGGATGATTAATATAAGAGAAATTCTCTTTAGTACTGTTGAACATACTAGAAATTCTCTTTAGTACTGTTGAACATATTAGAAATTCTCTTTAGTACTGTTGAACATATTAGAAATACTACTATGTAAATTCAACAAAACAGAAATAGTATCGTATTAGAGTTTCGTTGCATTCAAAGATACAATTTCCTAATCTTTAAATTGATAGAATAACACAATGTTCAGGTAGCTAGCTACATAGATAATATAACTTATTAAATATTTAGCTAGCTACATAGATAATATAACTTATTAAATATTCATAAGGTAAAAGAACTTACTTAAAGGCTTCTCTCAATTCTTTCTCCTTGTCTGTCTCTGAGCTGTGGCGGGACATCATGGCCACGAACTCGTTGAAATCTATTGTACCGTTACCTAGGCAACAAACAAACATAAGATTTAGGCCCGCAATAAAATATTTCAGACACTCAGAAATGTGCCTAGTTGTATAACTTAACAATACGTGTTTACAGCCAAGGCACGACATGATGAAATACAAAATATACACAACAAAAATGTACGAAAGACATCGGGAGGGGGGGGCTTTACTGTGAGATGGAGTTGTATTGTTAGTTATTATAGTACACCAGTTTCAATGACTAGTAGTTGTGTGGATACCAAGTATTAAATCAGTGGTTCTCGTGTTGGGGAAAACTGAGACAAGGCTTAAATATCTTGCGGAGCTTTGAACGTGATGGTGAAAGGCTCCGGAGAGTAGAAATGTCACAACTGCCCATTGTCATTGACCTAAATGTTGAGAAAACCAGTTGGCCACGAGCTTTTCGAATTCACCCTGCTAGTGGACCACTCTGATAGCCTGCTGATCATTGACCTTTATGAGGGAAAACTTTAGGGGGGGGGGGGGAGACTGTTGCTGTGTTTGTGCCTGTAGTACTAGTCATAGATAAGATGTTTCTATTAACCCTGTCACTACCCACGACCTGTGCTAAGACACTACAGTACCCTGCCTACATCTACACCTGTGTTAAGACACTACAGTACCCTGCCTACATCTACACCTGTGTTAAGACACTACAGTAACCTGCCTACATCTACACCTGTGTTAAAACACTACAGTACCCTGCCTACATCTACAAGAAGTCTGCAGGTGTCAATAGTTCTTAAGTCGCCTTATATGGGAACCTATTTCTAGAACCTCACCATCTTCGTCCACTTCTTGGACCATATCCTGTAGCTCCGACTCAGTTGGGTTGTGTCCCAGCGTCCTCATGACCGTCCCCAGTTCCTTGCAAGTGATGGTTCCATCCCCGTCTTTATCAAATAGTTTAAAGGCCTCTCGGAGCTCTGGGAATGATTCTAATATTCATTAGGACAATGAGCAACACACGTACACACAAACAAATTAATATGAAATAGAGCTTAAACATAAGTATTTAGCTGAATGGTTTATTTAGAAAACTTTTTTGCATTTTGCAACCAAAACATTTGCATTAGACTTGTGTTAATGTTTAAGCTCAATAGTCATATTTGCTTAACTTTTCCACTTGAATGATCTTAAAATCGATACAATTTTTGATCTATAAATAGTAATGTTCAGTAATTGTAAGCAAATAATGAACACAAGTAGAAAGTCGTACCCTCGTCTCTGTCATTTGGTTGATTCGCAGCCTGTTGACGAATAGGTAAACAATTAGTTACCTTTTAAAAATACAGATGATCTAGCCAATCAAGGTAACAATGAAATACCCAACCCTTTGAATACCACAAAAAGCCCATGCACACGACGTATAGCCCATGCACACCACATATAGCCCATGCACACCACATATAGCCCATGCACACCACATATAGCCCAAGCGTACCACATATAGCCCATGCGTACCACATATAGTCCATGCGTACCACATATAGCCCATGCGTACCACATATAGCCCATGCGTACCACATATAGTCCATGCGTACCACATATAGTCCATTTATATTAGATCAATAGCCCTATGAATAATACGTGCCTGTAAAATAAAGACTTAGCCTTACTTATGAAAGTTACAATATGTTTTATCATGATAAAATGAGAGCGAGAAAATAATAGGGAGGTTGGGGGGGGGGGTTCAATTACTGCCAATAGAACAAGTTAACATTTAACATTTCATTCAATTACTACTGCCAATAGAACAAGTTAACATTTAACATTTCATTCAATTACTACTGCCAATAGAACAAGTTAACATTTAACATTTCATTCAATTACTACTGCCAATAGAACAAGTTAACATTTAACATTTCATTCAATTACTACTGCCAATAGAACAAGTTAACATTTAACATTTCATTCAATTACTACTGCCAATAGAACAAGTTAACATTTAACATTTCATTCTATTACTACTGCCAATAGAACAAGTTAACATTTAACATTTCATTCAATTACTACTGCCAATTGAACAAGTTAACATTTAACATTTCATTCAATTACTACTGCCTATAGAACAAGTTAACATTTAACATTTCATTCAATTACTACTGCCAATAGAACAAGTTAACATTTAACATTTCATTCAATTACTACTGCCAATAGAACAAGTTAACATTTAACATTTCATTCAATTACTACTGCCAATAGAACAAGTTAACATTTTACATTTCATTCAATTACTACTGCCAATAGAACAAGTTAACATTTAACATTTCATTCAATTACTACTGCCAATAGAACAAGTTAACATTTTACATTTCATTCAATTACTACTGCCAATAGAACAAGTTAACATTTAACATTTCATTCAATTACTACTGCCAATAGAACAAGTTAACATTTTACATTTCATTCAATTACTACTGCCAATAGAACAAGTTAACATTTAACATTTCATTCAATTACTACTGCCAATAGAACAAGTTAACATTTAACATTTCATTCAATTACTACTGCCAATAGAACAAGTTAACATTTAACATTTCATTCAATTACTACTGCCAATAGAACAAGTTAACATTTTACATTTCATTCAATTACTACTGCCAATAGAACAAGTTAACATTTAACATTTCATTCAATTACTACTGCCAATAGAACAAGTTAACATTTTACATTTCATTCAATTACTACTGCCAATAGAACAAGTTAACATTTAACATTTCATTCAATTACTACTGCCAATAGAACAAGTTAACATTTAACATTTCATTCTATTACTACTGCCAATAGAACAAGTTAACATTTCATTCAATTACTACTGCCAATAGAACAAGTTAACTTTTAACATTGCATTCAATTACTGACAATAGAACGAGTTAACATTTCATTCAATTACTACTGCCAATAGAACAAGTTAACATTTCATTCTATTACTACTGCCAATAGAACAAGTTAACATTTAACATTTCATTGAACTCTTTACTTTGTTTTATTGTCGTATGGAGAGCAATTTAAACTGGTTGGATTAGGGGTGGGGGGGGGGGAGTTGATTGTGTGTTAATGTTTCTTAACATTTTTCTGCAGCTAGGATATTTGAATCATTTGCGTGTATGTATGATGTGTTTGTTGACTTCTAATACTACTGATATAAATATATATCAATACATGTATCCACGGATTTCAAATTAGACTATATTACATACTTGTTTGCCTGAATTTTAGTTTGTGTTTTTCTAAATCCTAACAAAATTAGGTTATAAGATGATTAGTTTAAAATTATCAATTCCAGTTGACGTTTTATAGTAAATATCTAGGAAAGACCAGTAATAGTAGTGTAAGTTTAAAGGTTGATTGGCATATACTAATAGTGTAAGTAAGGTTGCTTGACATATACTAGTAGTGTAAGTAAGGTTGATTGGCATATACTAGTAGTGTAAGTAAGGTCGCAAAATATGTATATCACATTTTCAAAGTCTAATTTGCCTTTAATTTTAAACTTTTATATTAATGAAAATAAATCAATGAATCATTACACAAGTATTGTCATAAGCTGCACATGTACTCACCATTATGTCCAACGATATCCAGTGGTTTGTAACAATGTCCACAGAAAGTTTCTGCTGTCCAGTGTCCGGCCAATACAACGAATACCATCAGTGCTGACCGGTGGCGGTATATGGAGGTAAACAAAATGTAAACAAACTCATAAACGAAACCAATTAAATTTAACTCTTGGTTTTCCTGTGGGTGTTCACCAATATCACATGACTGGACTAGTTGTCAGAATATATACACCAATATCACATGACTGGACTAGTTGTCAGAATATATACACCAATATCACATGACTGGACTAGTTGTCAGAATATATACAAACTTGACCGGACAGGGGTGGGGGTGGGGGGACTTTTTTGTTAAAACCATTTTCCGTACCAACCTATCGCTTCAATCACTTTCTAAGTATTACATTGCATTACACAGTTTCGTCCCTTGCTTTTTTCTTTTTGGCCCTTCGATTGTCCCCCCCCTTGTAAGTTTTGAATTGGTATTAAACATTTCTGATACAGCTGTGTGTGTGTATGTGTATGAGTGTGTGTATGTGTGTGTGTCTGTGTGTGTGTACAACATATACCTCCTCGCGCTGTGACGAACACATTTCAAACTGTCAAAGTGATATAACTGACACTGTCTAGAACGCCTGTTTGGTACACTTTATCTCCCGTGGTGGTATAACAATAACCCTATTTATGACAGTACATGTAAGTATAATTTCGCAAAGAATCATACGGTACAGCACCTAAATATAGTTTTTATGTATTTCATATGTGACAAAGCAAATACTGAATGTGTTAACTTTGATTTACTTTGTGCAAGGGCACTTTCTTGGGGCCCTAATTCTGGATATATCTCTCATCATTAAATACTTGTTTTGAAACCACAGCACAATGGCTTTCACTGGGTTCATTATACTGTTAGCAGGGCTTTGGTTTCAAATTTCTGTTCATTACATCTCTAGCAAAAGTTAAACTATGCTCTACTTACATGCGCTAGTTTCATTAAGTCACAAAATTAAACAATTTATGGGAAAGGTGCAGACTGAGAGATAAAAAAGACGAAGGAAGGACATTATATATTGTACTTCTATATTGTACTTCTATATTGTAATTCTATATTGTAATTCTATATTGTAAGCAAATAAAAAAATGAAACTTTTCACAAAAAATTCTAGACATCTAAGCAGTTTCGTCCTTATGACAGACAACTGGGCCGGGGGGGTACAGAGAGGGGCCCCGCAATTAAAACGTCGGCTCCACCCTCATACTTTCACCGTAGGCCCCAGCTATTGGCACTTGCCCTAGGGACCCGGAAATGAGTTTCGCTATAATATAATGCCCATTAATGACACTCACTATAAGGCCCACTAATAACCCTCACTATAAGGCCCACTAATGACATTCGCTATAAGGCCCACTAATGACATTCGCTATAAGGCCCACTAATGACATTCGCTATAAGGCCCACTAATGACATTCACTATAAGGCCCACTAATGACATTCGCTATAAGGCCCACTAATGACATTCACTATAAGGCCCACTAATGACATTCGCTATAAGGCCCACTAATGATATTCGCTATAAGGCCCACTAATACCCTCACTATAAGGCCCACTAATAACCCTCACTATAAGGCCCACTAATAACCCTCACTATAAGGCCCACTAATAACCCTCACTATAAGGCCCACTAATGACATTCACTATAAGGCCCACTAATGACATTCGCTATAAGGCCCACTAATGACATTCGCTATAAGGCCCACTAATAACACTCGCTATAAGGCCCACTAATAACCCTCACTATAAGGCCCACTAATAACCCTCACTATAAGGCCCACTAATAACACTCGCTATAAGGCCCACTAATGACATTCACTATAAGGCCCACTAATGACATTCACTATAAGGCCCACTAATAACACTCGCTATAAGGCCCACTAATGACATTCGCTATAAGGCCCACTAATGACATTCACTATAAGGCCAACTAATGAGCAACTTTCGTCCTGGGCCCCGCGAACTGCTACAGGCGCCTCTGATCTACACGTATTAAATAGAACTGATGTATTAGACCACACTATATACATTCAGTGTATTAGTCTTTGTTACATACAGTGTAGTTAAGGACATAACGTGCTGGTGGTTTTGTTCACATAAACACAAGTGCGTGTATAACACAGACCGCTGTATTCAGACATTTGACTTGGATACGTTAAACAGCTCGATCTAATCCTCGTGCTGGTGAGGTGAAATCTTCGTGGTTCAGTCCCAGTTATTGATCAGATTCAATGAACTGTGGCAACGATTTTAGTTGTTACAGTTGTTTTTTTTTTGTTGTTGTTTTGCTCGGGATACAGTCTGTCTTGTTGTACCTGGTGGTCAATAAAATCTTTCGGGTGTTTCACGTGCTCTCAAATCTTGCTCTTGACCACACACAACTTTCTACATGAGACATAAAGATATAGCTAATCTATGGGCGTCTTTGAACATTTGAGTGTAGATACAGAAATATCAAAGGGCGTCCATATATGTGTGTGGATATATAGAAATATCTAATTATGAAGATGGGTTCTATTTAAAGTTGATTATAAAAAATACAAAGATACTGGACACTGACAGGTGATGAATCAACTCAAGTTACAGTTAAATGAAAACATTTAATTAACAACTATTTGTAAAGTTCAACATAGTAGAGAACATGTCATGATTACTTTAGACTTGCTATGAGTACATTTAACTTCTTTACATCAAGTCCATAGCTCAACTCGTAACATCATTTCTTCTACCTGTCTCTTACCCACGGAGCCCCAAGCTTCACTGCCTATTATATCCATTTTGTCAGTTGGTATTCTGGTAGTGCGTCATAGCCAAAATGTTATATGACAAGTCATATCTATTTAAAAAAATGACTTTTACAAAAAACTATTATATCCACTACCTCGAGTACAAAAACTATTACATTCACTACCTCAAGTACACCAAACTTTTACATTCACTACCCCAAGTACACCAAACTATTACATTCACTACCTCGAGTACAAAAACTATTACATTCACTACCTCAAGTACACCAAACTATTACATTCACTACCCCAAGTACACCAAACTATTACATTCACTACCTCGAGTACAAAAACTATTACATTCACTACCTCGAGTACAAAAAACTATTACATTCACTACCTCGAGTACACAAAAACGAATCGTCAGGGTACAGAATTGGGAGGGCATTACCTGCCAAATCCGATCATCAATTTACTCCACACTTTTGAATGGGCGTCCTTGTACAAATGTATGTTGCTATAGAAATATGTAATCAATGGGTGCCCTATTACATATTGTGTGAATATAGAAATATGTAATCAATGGGTGTCCTATTACATATTGTGTGAATATAGAAATATCTAATCAATGGGTGTCCTATTACATATTGTGTGAATATAGAAATATCTAATCAAGTGTATGTCTGGGTGTCAATTGTTGAATGACTGTCTGTAAGTGTATGTCTAGGTGTCAATTGTTGAATGACTGTCTGTAAGTATATGTCTGGGTGTCAATTGTTAAATGACTGTCTGTAAATATATGTCTGGGTGTCAATTGTTGAATGACTGTCTGTAAATATATGTCTGGGTGTCAATTGTTGAATGACTGTCTGTAAATATATATCTGGGTGTCAATTGTTGAATGACTGTCTGTAAATATATGTCTGGGTGTCAATTGTTGAATGACTGTCTGTAAATATATGTCTGGGTGTCAATTGTTGAATGACTGTCTGTAAATATATGTCTGGGTGTCAATTGTTGAATGACTGTCTGTAAATATATGTCTGGGTGTCAATTGTTGAATGACTGTCTGTAAATATATGTCTGGGTGTCAATTGTTAAATGACTGTCTGTAAATATATGTCTGGGTGTCAATTGTTGAATGACTGTCTGTAAATATATGTCTGGGTGTCAATTGTTGAATGACTGTCTGTAAATATATGTCTGGGTGTCAATTGTTAAATGACTGCCTGTAAATATATGTCTGGGTGTCAATTGTTGAATGACTGTCTGTAAATATATGTCTGGGTGTCAATTGATGAATGACTGTCTGTAAATATATGTCTGGGTGTCAATTGTTGAATGACTGTCTGTAAATATATGTCTGGGTGTCAATTGTTAAATGACTGTCTGTAAATATATGTCTGGGTGTCAATTGTTAAATGACTGTCTGTAAATATATGTCTGGGTGTCAATTGTTGAATGACTGTCTGTAAATATATGTCTGGGTGTCAATTGTTGAATGACTGTCTGTAAGTGTATGTCTGGGTGTCAATTGTTAAATGACTGTCTGTAAGTGTATGTCTGGGTGTCAATTGTTAAATGACTGTCTGTAAGTGTATGTCTGGGTGTCAATTGTTGAATGACTGTCTGTAAGTGTATGTCTGGGTGTCAATTGTTGAACGACTGTCTGTAAATGTATGTCTGGGTGTCAATTGTTGAATGACTGTCTGTAAGTGTATGTCTGGGTGTCAATTGTTGAACGACTGTCTGTAAATGTATGTCTGGGTGTCAATTGTTAAATGACTGTAAGTGGCTATGTGCGTCAATTTATGAAAATGTGTATGTGTGTGTGAGTTTTAAAAAATGAGTGTAAGTGTGTGTGTCAGTTTATGTAAAATTGTATGTATGTGTGTCACTTCGTGAAAATGTGTATGTATGTGTGAGTTTAAAAAATGTGTGTATATGTGTGTCAGTTTATGTAAAAGTGTGTGTCACTTTGTGAAAATGTGTGTGTGTGTGTGTCGCTTTGTGAAAATATGCGTATTTAAGTGTTAGTCAGTGGGTGTGTGTTTGTCTGTTTGTCATTTTGTGAACTGTAACATTTGTATATAAGTGTTACTTTGTTTTATGTTTAGAACTAATCCATGAGTTTTTTGGAGCTTTGCAAATAGATCATTTTTAGACCCATCATTAAGATATTTTATGATCAGTTTATGTCATGTTTATGTCATGTTTATGTCATGTTTATTATCAACTTTGACTTTTTAAGAATTTCTTAAACAAAGTAAAAGAGTGGGTACAAGCCTTTACTAAAAAGTGAATTATTGAAAGAAATCAAGTTCGTTTGTAAAGAAAAAAGCATAATTGTTGACTTTTAATTGTAATACAATTGACTATTTCGAAGATATTTGTTTATTTAACTCTGATATAAGAACCAACGCTTTGAACATTTTGTTTTCCTTTTATAATCATCTATAATGTGCTACTAAATTCATTCCTATGCACATTTGGATGTCTACACCCGCTGACTTAGTTTGTCATGACCAAATGCTAATACAAAATTTAATCTTTTGATCCAACTCCAGAGGTATTCACTGGTGTCAAAACAAATACTACTTGACGAGTATCATATGCAGGCATGCCTACACTGGAATGACAGTGTGAACAACAGTCACGGCCCATAATTGAAAATGATAGATAGCAATCAGAGGGAACCATTTGTCAAGCGCTGTAAAGGGCCAAATTTTTTCCAGTAGCGGCTTTGAGAGAATTTATAAGATTACAGCCCTGTCACTTATACAGGGCCTGCCTTGGGCCGATTTGACCAATTGCTCTAAATCGGGCCCCACGCCTGGCAGGGGCCCCGCAATTTACATTTTGCATTAATAGTAATAGTTGTTATTGTAAAAAAAATTAGAAGAGGGGGGCCTCGCAATCATCCGTTAAATTGGGCCCCGCAATTCGTAAGCCCCTCATAGTCAGAATCCTTTGAAACTCGAACATTCAAAATCTGAAAAAAAAGTTGGATCCCATGCAGGACAACACCCTGGACTTTTTAAATAAAATTTATCTAGGAACATTTTGTTTAATCAATTCTCTTTTTTTTAATCCAAGCAATTCCCTTCTCCGGATTATGTTCAGATTTCAAGTTATCGGTATATTCAAGCTCGAACTTTTTTAGAATGATAACCCGGGAAGTCGGCAACTCCAAAATCCCGGGAGAAGTAAAACGCCGGTTAATGAAAACCTCTACAGATAGTTCTGAGGGACGGATGGTCGCGCGATAAAGAGCTCGTCTGTCGACCTGAGGGTCCCTGGTTCGATTTCCTGTGAGGACCATATCTCCTATGGTGCCTTCATTGCCATTACAGTATCGGCTAAGGTGAGGCTGAAAGAAGGGTACCATAAAACAGTCCCATTAGTGGTTGATAGGATTTATGAGATCTCATCTGATGTTTACAGGGACACAAAGCTAGTGCTAGGGTACTATTAGAAGTACAATGTATGGAAAACTTTTGATAGTCCATGTGGACTTCAGCTTTAAAAAGGTCCAAAAAAGTTTATATAAATACATACAGAGATATCATTAACGCACTTGAACTATCGCTCCCAATTAAGCCCCACACAGTAGAAGTCAGTTGATACGGGGGGGGGGGGGGAGGTGCACGCTGACCGTTTGAGGCCCCGTGAAAGTGTAAACAGCTTTATGTTTGTCAAGTATTGTCCTGTCATGTTTACTTCATTCTACTGAGTAGTTGTAGCAGCTATTTATTTCTCTGATTTGCCAAAGGGATCGGTGGCAGGGGAACCTCAAAGTGCTATTAATGGTTATGAATATAGGGAGGCATAGAGGTATCGCAGGCCCGTAGCCAGAGGGGGGCTAGGGGGCTGAGCCCCCCCCCCGTGCATGACCTGAGCCCCCCCGTGCATGATTTGAGCTTTTTGACAAAATTTTAATAATAACGGTTATAAAACATCAATCATTTTGTTCAATAAATCAATAACAATAAAAACTTCAAAGTTTATATTTTGGAAATCATTCAGGCTATTTTACTTTCATATATAGCTTATCTAATTTTTGGGCATAAAAGATTGAATCTTATTGAAGTTCACTTCTGGGTATTTTGGGCAGCATTGGTATTTGGGGCTTCAACAGCCGTATGTGAGAACAGTTTCTCAACCCTCACACGAATGCTCACCCCATATCGCAGATCAATGTTACAAAAGCGTCTAAGCAATCTTTTCCTGCTTGCATTTGAAAAAGATTTAACAGACAATCTGAATGCTGAAACATTTTTAGGTAAATTCAGTGCTAAACCACGACGTTTGCAAATTTGAAACGTATTATAATATAAGTTTGCAACCAGTGCCGACGAGTGTGGGGTGGGGGCAGGGGGGCCCGGCGAATTTCAGGGACCCGGACTGAGCTGGCCAATCAACTTTTAAAAATATTAATATCAGCACGGGGGCCGTGTCACCCCTGCCCAGGGGCCCGAAATTTCTGTCGATGGGCCTGTTCGCAACCTTGTAATAGTTTTATATATTGGTATCTTCTGAGGACAACTAGCAACTTAAATAAGTTAATAAAATAACATTGACTTCTGACTTCATTTTTATACATATGTATAATAAAATAATAAAGTACAAACTCCGTGATTTCTGATTCATGTTATTTAATTTGCAAATTTACTTTTTAACAGAATTAATTTTATTTTAAATTGAATAATTGCGACTGTTGTTGTTGATAGATCTGTTCTTTTTTTTCAATATTTTATAAGAAATATCACACAAATAGTTAAGCTATATTCGTGCATCTTTGTCGTTCATCCCGGGTTGTAAGTTAAACAAACAGTAGAATAATATAAATCAGGTATATATTATGTAACAATTGTGTAGCAGAACTATTTGTCAATATATTTATAACAGGAATCAGAAAATGCTCAGCCTCAATAAATTTTTATCATTAAAATTCTTTAGTATTTAAATTATTTTTAACAAAACTGCAACATGCCATGCATCATTGAAACGAAGTTAAAATTATATATTTCTAATTAATAGCTACACAATCGGTACTAAAACTGCAAAAAATTTCTTGGGGAGGGAACTCACTGAGATCCCCTCCCCAAACCCCTCCTCTCCGTCCGCAAGCTTTCGGCGCTTCGCGCCTCCATTTTCGCCCCTTCCCCGAACATTTCTTCTACCCCCACCAGGGGCGTATTTAGGGGGAGGGGCCGGGAGGGGAGACATGCCCCCCCCCCAGTTATCGCAAGTTTAGGTAATACATCATTGAATTATCGAAATATTTTTGTTCTAAGACCAATTTTCAACAATGAAAACAGTTTTGCCCCCCCCCCCCAAGGTCAATGTTTTGCCCCCCCCCCCCGGTCAAAGTTGTCTAGATCCGCCCCTGTGCCCCAGGATCATTTCTTCGGCACCCCCCCCCCTTAAAAGATTTCTTCGCCCCCCCCCCCGAAAATGTCTTTGCCCCCCCCCCCCAATCCAATATTCCTGGCTACGGGCCTGAGGTATCGATAACACAGGCTTAAAACTAAAGTTTAAAAAGAGCAATAAAACAAACTAATGGCCATTTTAAACTGGGATATACTGTTACCCCACTCAGTGGAAATCATACATTGACTTGATACTCATTGATAACAAAATAAAATTATCTTCAATTAATTTTACAGGGCGATCCTAAATTGTACATATTAATGTCTATATCAGAATGTACCTAAATGTTTGTATCAGAATGTTTGTATCTGGATGTTTTGATCAGAAATCATGTATCTAGATATACGTATCGCAAAGTTTGTATCTGACTGTTCGTATCTGAGTGTTTGTATGGTGATGTTTGTATCTGAGTGTTTGTATGGTAATGTTTGTATCTGAGTGTTTGTATGGTAGTGTTTGTATATGACTGTTCGTATCTGAGTGTTTGTATGGTAATGTTTGTATCTGAGTGTTTGTATGGTAATGTTTGTATCTGAGTGTAAGTATGGTATTGTTTGTATCTGACTGTTCGTATCTGAGTGTAAGTATGGTATTGTTAGTATCTGACTGTTCGTATCTGAGTGTTTGTATGGTATTGTTTGTATCTGACTGTTCGTATCTGAGTGTTTGTATGGTATTGTTTGTATCTGACTGTTTGTATGGTATTGTTTGTATCTGACTGTTCGTATCTGAGTGTTTGTATGGTATTGTTTGTATCTGAGTGTTTGTATGGCATTGTTTGTATCTGAGTGTGTGTATGGTAGTGTTTGTATCTGACTGTTCGTATCTGAGTGTTTGTATGGTAATGTTTGTATCTGAGTGTTTGTATGGTAATGTTTGTATCTGAGTGTAAGTATGGTATTGTTTGTATCTGACTGTTCGTATCTGAGTGTTTGTATGGTATTGTTTGTATCTGACTGTTCGTATCTGAGTGTTTGTATGGTATTGTTTGTATCTGACTGTTCGTATCTGAGTGTTTGTATGGTATTGTTTGTATCTGACTGTTTGTATGGTATTGTTTGTATCTGACTGTTCGTATCTGAGTGTTTGTATGGTATTGTTTGTATCTGAGTGTTTGTATGGCATTGTTTGTATCTGACTGTTCGTATCTGAGTATTTGTATGGTATTGTTTGTATCTGACTGTTCGTATCTGAGTGTTTGTATGGTATTGTTTGTATCTGACTGTTCGTATCTGAGTGTTTGTATGGTATTGTTTGTATCTGACTGTTCGTATCTGAGTGTTTGTATGGTAATGTTTGTATCTGACTGTTCGTATCTGAGTGTTTGTATGGTAATGTTCGTATCTGAGTGTTTGTATGGTATTGTTTGTATCTGGCTGTTCGTATCTGAGTGTTTGTATGGTAATGTTTGTATCTGAGTGTAAGTATGGTATTGTTTGTATCTGACTGTTCGTATCTGAGTGTTTGTATGGTATTGTTTGTATCTGACTGTTCGTATCTGAGTGTTTGTATGGTAATGTTTGTATCTGAGTGTTTGTATGATAATGTTTGTATCCGAGTGTAAGTATGGTATTGTTTGTATCTGAGTGTTTGTATGGTATTGTTTGTATCTGACTGTTCGTATCTGAGTGTTTGTATGGTATTGTTTGTATCTGCCTTCGTATCTGAGTGTTTGTATGGTAATGTTTGTATCTGAGAGTTTGTATGGTATTGTTTGTATCGGACTGTTTGTATCTGAGTGTTTGTATGGTATTGTTTGTATCTGAGAGTTTGTATGGTATTGTTTGTATCGGACTGTTTGTATCTGAGTGTAAGTATGGTATTGTTTGTATCTGACTGTTTGTATGGTATTGTTTGTATCTGACTGTTCGTATCTGAGTGTTTGTATGGTATTGTTTGTATCTAAGTGTTTGTATCTGAGTGTTTGTATGGTATTGTTTATATCTGACTGTTCGTATCTGAGTGTTTGTATGGTAATGTTTGTATCTGACTGTTCGTATCTGAGTGTTTGTATGGTAATGTTTGTATCTTACTGTTCGTATCTGAGTGTAAGTATGGTATTGTTTGTATCTGACTGTTTGTATGGTAATTTTTGTATCTGACTTTTCGTATCTGAGTGTTTGTATGGTATTGTTTGTATCTGACTGTTCGTATTTTGAGTGTTTGTATGGTATTGTTTGTATCTGACTGTTTGTATGGTATTGTTTGTATCTGACTGTTCGTATCTGAGTGTTTGTATGGTATTGTTTGTATCTAAGTGTTTGTATCTGAGTGTTTGTATGGTATTGTTTATATCTGACTGTTCGTATCTGAGTGTTTGTATGGTAATGTTTGTATCTGACTGTTCGTATCTGAGTGTTTGTATGGTAATGTTTGTATCTTACTGTTCGTATCTGAGTGTAAGTATGGTATTGTTTGTATCTGACTGTTTGTATGGTAATTTTTGTATCTGACTTTTCGTATCTGAGTGTTTGTATGGTATTGTTTGTATCTGACTGTTCGTATTTTGAGTGTTTGTATGGTATTGTTTGTATCTGACTGTTCGTATCTGAGTGTTTGTATGGTATTGTTTGTATCTGACTGTTCGTATCTGAGTGTTTGTATGGTATTTTTTGTATCTGAGTGTTTGTATGGTAATGTTTGTATCTGACTGTTTGTATCTGAGTGTTTGTATGGTATTGTTTGTATCTGACTGTTCGTATCTGAGTGTTTGTATGGTAATGTTTGTATCTGACTGTTCGTATCTGAGTTTTTGTATGGTATTTTTGTATCTGACTGTTCGTATCTGAGTGTTTGTATGGTATTGTTTGTATCTGACTGTTCGTATCTGAGTGTTTGTATGGTAATGTTCGTATCTGAGTGTTTGTATGGTATTGTTTGTATCTGGCTGTTCGTATCTGAGTGTTTGTATGGTAATGTTTGTATCTGAGTGTAAGTATGGTATTGTTTGTATCTGACTGTTCGTATCTGAGTGTTTGTATGGTATTGTTTGTATCTGACTGTTCGTATCTGAGTGTTTGTATGGTAATGTTTGTATCTGAGTGTTTGTATGATAATGTTTGTATCCGAGTGTAAGTATGGTATTGTTTGTATCTGAGTGTTTGTATGGTATTGTTTGTATCTGACTGTTCGTATCTGAGTGTTTGTATGGTATTGTTTGTATCTGCCTTCGTATCTGAGTGTTTGTATGGTAATGTTTGTATCTGAGAGTTTGTATGGTATTGTTTGTATCGGACTGTTTGTATCTGAGTGTTTGTATGGTATTGTTTGTATCTGAGAGTTTGTATGGTATTGTTTGTATCGGACTGTTTGTATCTGAGTGTAAGTATGGTATTGTTTGTATCTGACTGTTTGTATGGTATTGTTTGTATCTGACTGTTCGTATCTGAGTGTTTGTATGGTATTGTTTGTATCTAAGTGTTTGTATCTGAGTGTTTGTATGGTATTGTTTATATCTGACTGTTCGTATCTGAGTGTTTGTATGGTAATGTTTGTATCTGACTGTTCGTATCTGAGTGTTTGTATGGTAATGTTTGTATCTTACTGTTCGTATCTGAGTGTAAGTATGGTATTGTTTGTATCTGACTGTTTGTATGGTAATTTTTGTATCTGACTTTTCGTATCTGAGTGTTTGTATGGTATTGTTTGTATCTGACTGTTCGTATTTTGAGTGTTTGTATGGTATTGTTTGTATCTGACTGTTTGTATGGTATTGTTTGCATCTGACTGTTCGTATCTGAGTGTTTGTATGGTATTGTTTGTATCTAAGTGTTTGTATCTGAGTGTTTGTATGGTATTGTTTATATCTGACTGTTCGTATCTGAGTGTTTGTATGGTAATGTTTGTATCTGACTGTTCGTATCTGAGTGTAAGTATGGTATTGTTTGTATCTGACTGTTTGTATGGTAATTTTTGTATCTGACTTTTCGTATCTGAGTGTTTGTATGGTATTGTTTGTATCTGACTGTTCGTATTTTGAGTGTTTGTATGGTATTGTTTGTATCTGACTGTTCGTATCTGAGTGTTTGTATGGTATTGTTTGTATCTGACTGTTCGTATCTGAGTGTTTGTATGGTATTTTTGTATCTGAGTGTTTGTATGGTAATGTTTGTATCTGACTGTTTGTATCTGAGTGTTTGTATGGTATTGTTTGTATCTGACTGTTCGTATCTGAGTGTTTGTATGGTAATGTTTGTATCTGACTGTTCGTATCTGAGTTTTTGTATGGTATTTTTGTATCTGACTGTTCGTATCTGAGTGTTTGTATGGTATTGTTTGTATCTGACTGTTCGTATCTGAGTATTTGTATGGTATTGTTTGTATCTGAGTGTTTGTATGGTATTGTTTGTATCTGACTGTTCGTATCTGAGTGTTTGTATGGTAATGTTTGTATCTGACTGTTCGTATCTGAGTGTAAGTATGGTATTGTTTGTATCTGACTGTTTGTATGGTAATTTTTGTATCTGACTTTTCGTATCTGAGTGTTTGTATGGTATTGTTTGTATCTGACTGTTCGTATCTGAGTGTTTGTATGGTATTGTTTGTATCTGAGTGTTTGTATGGTATTGTTTGTATCTGAGTGTTTGTATGGTATTGTTTGTATCTGACTGTTCGCATCTGAGTGTAAGTATGGAAATGTTTGTATCTGAATCAGGGCCGGGCACCTAAAGGGACTCTGCTTGTAAGCTCTTCTTACAAACCCAGTAAATGACTCTCTAGATCTTGTTAGAACCCCCAACAAACACTTTATGTTTTCCTGTTGATGAAAAATGACAAAACTTTCTATCACACACTTGCTTTGAAAATAGCTTTCAACGTAGTTTGGTTTCAAATCTTGTCATGTGCCTCAACATTTCATGTGCAAAATGTTCCATTCCCTATAGTACTAAATTCAATTCAATTATTTTTTAAGATATATCACACGCAAATAAAATCTCTTTAAAATTATGTGCCAGTACCTAAACAAATAGTGGGACGGATGGCCGAGAGTCCTGGGTTCGATCCTCGGTGAGGCCCAGAATTTTTCCAGGTGAAATTCGGTGCAAAGTCGTCCCACAAGTCCACCCAGCTTTAAATGGGTACCTGACTTTAAGTTCGGGAAGTAAAGGCGGCTGGGCGTTATGCTAACCACACAATCCCTTTATATGCTGAGGTTATAGAAACCGACGAATTCTACACTTCATCTGCCCCGATGGCCCGACATGGCTAAGGGAACTTTACTTTTTTTTACCTAAACAAATTAATGTAGGATAAATATTTTAGTAGTTTTTAACAATTTTTGCTAAAAGGCTGTGGTGTAAATACATGTGGACCACTAGCCGTACGTTGCCCACCCATAGTTGTAGGGCGAATTAGAAGACCCAGTATCATTAGACTTTTTTGACATAATTTTTAAGTTGAATGTTTGTTCTGTATGTCGTATAATCAAAGCCGTTCCTATGTTTTATGGGGGCCCAAGGAAAAAGGTTAATTTGGGGGCCCCAATCATAGGAACATTTGGAAACATTTAGTTTTTTTAGTCTGTCTCTAAATTTTTCTGTCGTTAACTTAATAAAATTTACTTTTGTCAAAAATAAAAAATTGTTGTATCACATCATATCAATAATAATCCATACACATGTTATTGTTCTATACAAAATGTCAAACAAAATGGCTATGATACCAATATCAAACTAGTTATGATACAAAATTTATTAATAAAAATATTCTTGTCAATACTATATCTCATTTCAATTTTTAAATGCATCATATAGCATATCATAATATCGACATAAAAATTTGTTCAATTTTCAAAAATATTATTATCAATTCAGTTTTAAAACAAAAAAAAAATTTTATACAATAATAAGTGATTATTCACCTAAGTTGGTACCAAGTACCATAACTTCTTCATAAGTTTTAAGTGCATTTTTAATTATCATTATTATCTCCCCTCTTTTCTCTTTTTTTTTTATAGTGATTATTTTCTATCACCTTATTACTTATTAATTGTCATTTCTTTGTACATATTCACTTAATGAATTTATTTTCAATATTCAACACTTTCATATTTTTCTTCACATCATTATCATTCTTTTCTTTTGTATGAGAACATTTTATTTCAGTACAATATATTTTTCATGTTGTCTTTTGACAAACTTCTTCTGTTGCAACAATATTTTGTTCAACTTATTATTTACCTTGCTTTATCTAGCAAGTCATTTTTCTCTCATCTCTTATGAAGACCTTTTCTTTTGTCTTCTGTCAATAACACTTTCCTTAGTGATTTGACAATATTCATTTTGTACTCATCAATTATATAAGACATTTTCTTTTATGTCTTTGTAATCATTTTATATAGTGTGAATATATTAACTTTGCACTTTTTCATGTCAATTTATCTTGACATATTCAATATCATCATGTACAATTCATTATGTCTTCTGACATATAAAATATTTAAACATCATTTTAATAAAATTCATATATTATTACAATCTTCATATCTTTGACTTCTTTTGTCAATAATTGTTCAAGTTACATATTTGAGACTAATAAGTCTTCTTGACAATAATCAATGTCATGATCAATAATCCTTTGATTGAATTTAACACAATTTTTTAACTTTTTAAAATCATTATAAAAAATTGAACAATTAACTTCAAACAATGAACAAATTCAATAAAATATGCATTAATAATCAGTGCTTAATAAAATGTTTGCATACAATTCAATAATATTTTCATCAGTGTGAATGAAATGAATGAGTAATTAATCATTCTTACCACATATTTTCATGTACATTATACTTGTTTAGTGTATGTGTTTTATTTTAAACACAATCTCTCCTCATTCTCGTCTTAATTAAGTATGCATATTTCTATTTTAAATACATTATGCATCAATCATCAACATGAATTCTTCAATATACATGATTTAAAAAAATATTTGAGTCAATATACTCAATACAATGCTTAACTTGACAAGTTTAAATGTCATTATCATTATTCATGTATCATATTATCTTTTTAATACATACAAATCTTTTATTTTCAAATACAACTGTTATTAGTTTTAATTATTCCAATATCCATATAATGTGTATTTATAGTTCCAACATTCACCTTATTTATTCTTATATTCTTTTAATATTCATATTATATGATCTTATATGGTTTATTCTTCTTGTTCCAATATAATTTATATTTTCTAATTGTTCCAATATTTATTTATTTACACTTGTTATTCCAATTAATTATATTTATTCTTGTTGTCCCAATACAGCATTTTCTATATTTGAATAATTCAATATGTTTATTCAAAAAAAAATACTTATTTCTGACTGAGTCTCGATAAAATATCTGGTTTGCCTGTGTTTTCTTTATAAAACCTATGACTTTTATTTGCGTCATGTTTCTGTATCATTTGTTTCAATTTCTGATTCTCATTAAATGATTTACATCTTGATTGAGTATGTCCTTTCATCTTACATTTTAAGCAACAACTATTATTCAGTTTAAAACAGTTCTCTATAAGATGACCAATTTTCTTACAGAATATACATGTAGGCACATCACAATACCTTCTACTTCTATTTCTTTTATATCGTATTGTTTGATAATTATTTACTGATTTGTGTGTGTTCCTACTTGAATGGTAGTTGTGTGTATGTCTATTCCTAAAGTTATCCTGTGGTTGGTATTTATATTTGATATTAGTCTTATGCGTCTCAATGTCCCTTGTTTTAAATGGACAAAATGATTGTTTAAGTCCTAAATTCTTGCACTTGTAACAAGTTATGTTTTTCAGTTTGAGGGAACATCTATTAGCTTTATGTCCAAAATCCTTACAAAAAAAACACATTGGTTTGTCTTTATTTTGTGTTGTTGACTCTATTTTATTTCTATTTTGTTTATTAGTGTCTGTAATAACAGAACAAAATGATTCTGCGGTTTTTGAAATTGATTGAATTTTCTTTATCAAAGGTGTAAAGCTGTTTGTTTCAATTTCACTTGTTGTTTTGCTTATTGATGTTTTGTTTAAGTTTACTTGTTTGTTATTGTTATTTGTTAATTGTGAATCTGCTATTTTCATTATTATTTTTTCTATAGTGCTTGACTGTTCATGTAGTATGTTATATGAATCAGTCACATCAGTTGTAATACTTTTTTCAAATTTTTCAAATTTACATGTCAATGTTTCTAAACTTTGAATTAATGTTTGAATTTGTCGACTCTGATCTTGTACAATTTTTCTTAAAATAGAATTTTCATTTTGTTGATCTGAATTTATTACAGGACTGTGATCATTGTCATTTATTTTTAAATTAGTGTTTTCTAAGGTGTTCAATGTATCTATTTTATGACATACTTCATTGTTTAAATGGACAAATAATTTGTTTCTTGATTCAAATTCTTTATTGCAATTATTGCATTTTATGAAAGGCTTTGTGTTTATTATTAGATTATTACTTTCTATTTCTGACTTTTTGTGAATGGGTTTTAGTCCTAGTTTTTCTCTGTATAAATCTAATTCATGCTCCATATCTGCTCTCATTTTTTTTGCTTCTCTTTGTAATGCCATTTCTTGTTTTATTTTGTCTTCTTCTATTCTAATTTTTTCTGCTTCTATTTTCTTTTTGTCTGCTCGATTTTCTGCTTCTATTTTATCTTCTTTATCCTTATCTATTCTCTGTGTAACAAATTTGGTTAATTTTTCACCTGTCAAACCCAACATTTTGCCTTGTCCAACATAGTATTCAAATGATACCAGTTGCTCAGCCATTCTAAAATTTATTTATTTTTCTTTATCAAATTATTTATATAATTGATTTCTTAATTTTAATTTATTTATGCTGTATTGGTTTTTTATTATATATATGTATATATAGTATATTTCAGTATTCAATATTCCTGAGTCTATATGCAATCTTATGTCAAAATAAAATTAAATTACCAATGTAAAAATAGTTCTAATAATAAGTGACAAATGAAAACAAACAATAAATAAAATATTTCTAAGCTTAATATGCTATTACTAAAAAATGTAAAAAAAAAATTTTTTACAGACTAAGTTAATATTATTTAATTAAATTTAGAGTTAGATGAGCGAAAAACAAGTATACAACTTTACAAGATTACTTGTAAAAAAAAATTTTACGATACGAATAACACAATTACTTCTAAACAAATATTTTAAGTAAAATATCTAGATGAAAACAATATATATTTATTTTAATTTAACTAATTTTGCAATTAGAACTTTTTAAAAAGATATTTAACTATATACTAAGGATGTAAAAAATTTGTTTCTAAACATTACATACTAATATAATAAATTTGACATAGTTTGCAAATAAAACAACAATTATAACTAAACAACATGAAATCACTGCAAAATACCTTTCTTGTTACTTCGGACTTCGGATCTCAAGTGTAGAGTGCTGTAAAAAGTATAGTTTCGGAAGGTGTAGACTCACTAACTTCTCTCTGGTGTAGATAGGTAAAAGTATAGGTCAGAGTGTAGTCACTTCATGGCTCTCCTGGTGCGGTACAGTACGGTCTGCCACAATTTGGTAAGGTCTGCTAATTTTTCGGCTCACCCTCTTTTTCACCCACACGAGGATTTAGTAAAAAGAACTGATGTAAATGTTCTTATGAATTTACTGATGTAGCGATGTTTCAACAGTAGTAAAAATATGAAGTCCAGCAAATGAAGCAAGTATAGTTGTATATATTACAGTAAAGTACTGTATATTGGTGGATGGAACACAGATGTAAAAATCAGGAACATGTAGATCTTCGTCTTGATTACAATAAAATTACTTCACATCAGCCGACCATTATGTATAATATGTTCTTTATGGAACTTTACCGCTGCATACCATTCTATACAATATGTTCTTTCTGGAAATCCCACTGCTGCCACCATTCTATGTCATGGTTAGTTTTTGTGTGTTAATTAGTAGATCAGTTGTATGTATAATATATATATTATTTTCGAGGTACTTCTGTTTCTTGGTAGGTGTAAATATATTTCAGTCTCTTCGGAGTTATTGATTCAACTAACTTGACTTGGTGTATATTATTATATTATTAAGTATCCACATGTATGAGACGAATCACAAGTATAAATTACTGAGTAGACTTCTAAGTATTAAACATATATATATTTATTTATTCAATCTATGGAAGTACATACATGGTATAAAAATGATGTGAGATGAATAATCAAGTCCGTCTACTTGTTTCTACCAAAATCTATCGTCTAATAATTATCGTCTGCCTAAAACTAATAATTTCACTTCCGCTAAGCTAAGTGGCCAGATAATTAAAACCATCTCTGTGCCAACTGTAAATTCTCTACCCTAAACTGATTATTACAGCAACATATATAACTGGAGCTCTGCGCAGTTAATTAGCTAATTATTGATCTTTGAAAAACTGGATCCCTCTGTTAATAACTAATTGTTAAATCATGCCGTAGGGCCTCCAACTATTGATAAAATTGTGGCTGGTAAAATCAAGGTCCCGGCAGGGGGAGGGGAACATTGCAGCCCCAATGATTGTCAATCTAACTTCGCCACTTTAGACCCAGAAGGACTCAATGAGACTCCAACCTATTTCAAATACTTGTTCCTGTGGGGAGGGGGGTGTTTCCTGAATTGTGCTCGGGTCGCACCACTTCGCGGAGATCACAGTTCAATTTTATGAATTTCTTTGATAAAAATGGATGGTAGACTATATATGGATAAATGTTTTGTAAGGAATTAAAAACATTCAAACTATTTCTGCCACTCGAGTTTTAAAATCTCATGAAATTTTTTGAATGTATAGCTCATAGCCTTTACTCCACCGCGTTTCCTGTATTTAATTAATTTGCAATAGAGTTTTGACATATTGTCATCGAGAATCCACCACTGTTTAAAATTTCAAATCGATTGTGCATCGGGAAGTGGGGATAGATTTCCATTTTTCCAAAACATCCATCTAACGCCAGACCAATGTGTCATAAAAGTCTAAAGAGAATTAAAAAAAAAAAAACTTTTATAAATTAGACTTTTATTAAAATGGGTTAGATCATATAAATATTTATTGAAATTTCATTCACCAAAAAAAAAAAAGCGTGAAGGTCAATATGGATTAATTAATTCATTTATTTCTGGCGCCATGCAATTGTAATGACTGGCAGTGGTATAGATGTACATGATCCAATGGCTAATCCAGAGGTGGGCGAACATTTTCAAACGCGGGCCACAATATTTTTAAAAAAATTTAACAGAATGGCTAGACAAAGAGCTGATGAGGTGTGGTGTTACTATGAAGTTGAACTTATTTAAATGTAAATGTCAGTGTTGTGAATTAGCGGATAGAAGCACTGGTACAACAGCCAGTCAAGCCCTTACTAAGTCATATTATGGCTTTAGATTGGACCTTTCTGTGCTCAACACTTATAAGTTAACATAATGCCAACATTTCCTATACGTGTGGGGCTGTTATCCCACTCTCCCCAAAGAATATAAGAGAATGTTATCAATCAGCCACAAGTTCAACTCATTTTCTTACTCAAAACAAATGTCTTTTCGCACTACTAGGTATCATTTTATTTAAAACTATATATGTAAACAATTGTGCAGATCGATTTTGACGTAAGTGAATTAATTCATACGTGATTCAATTCATTTAACGATATTACTTCATCTGTTCTTCCCCTTTTTATCAGCTTTTAATTAGATTCACTTTCTGTAGGTTTTCAAATCTTGTAACTCAATTTTGTACATGGTCAAATTTAGTGAGAAGGCTGAAATTTGGCACACTTTTAGATTCTACATGACAATAAATGATTTTAATAATTTTGAGTCCTATAATTGACATCTTTTAGAATTACGAATTTAATTACATTTTTTGTACCGTTTATATGGTAATTACGGAAGTACATTACTAGTGTGTAAGTATGCTAAAGTGTGTAACACAGAATTGAAGTTTTAAAACTTCTTTTAAAAATAAGCTTTTATAAAATTTCACTAAAAAGTAAAAGAAAAATAAATTCATTATATCATACACAAGTTTTTATAAATTATCACTGCTACCAGTACACGTGTGGGAGATTACAATATTATATCTATGTCCTTACAATAGTTTATAAGATGCAATAAATAAATAATCTATACTTCAAGATAGGCACCCATGATTATATTTTTACTAATGATAATTTGATTAAATATTGGTATGACGTTATAATTTTTATTTTATTTAAAAAAGGTATTTATAAAAAGGTTTCATTTCATATTTCATGAGCCCATCAAGACCCACAACGGAAAAAAAAAATATACTGCAGGCATCGTTTCCCCTATAAAATGTCAGTAATGATTCAGCCATTTAGGGGAATTTCAAATAAATTTAGAAACTATTCTGGGATGACTATACTGGGAAACTTATAATAAGATTAGACATGGGTGGTTCCATCACTGAACTCATAACCACGCCAATGTTTCAGTCCCTCCTACATACACAAGTTCCAGTCTAATACACAAAACTGAATAACTCGGAAGATTCAGACCATCAATTTATTGTTAACTATAACCATGTACAAACATTTAAAGAAAAACTATAAAACACACAGTTGTATAAATGGTGTAAACTAAAAACAGTCGTCAATTCATCAAAATAGTTCAATGTTTGCCTTCTTCAAAGCCTCTATGGCTTCAGCCGCCACCTTTATCACCTGACACAGGCGTATGGTGTGGTCAAGATCTGTGGTCCCCTGAAGTGCTTGACAAGCCCAGTTCACTTTCTCAATGAGTAGATCTGTATTACGAGTGGACACAAGATGTGCTCCGCCACTGATGGGCTGAACTCTATGATAATTGATCTTAGGTGGAGATTGTGCTGGCCCGGTGATGTTTACTTCCACCAGTGTGTCAGTCTTAATATCAGACACTACAGATGCCAGAGGACAGGTGATATCACCTGGGCCTGAAGGTGAAAATGCTTCTGATTGTCTGTGCCCACCTGCTGCATCTCCACCACTCAGACTGTGTGTGCTGGAAGCTGCTGAAGGAGCTGACATCTCCTTGTGTTTTGAAACACTTGAAGATAGCTCTCTTGCTAAGGAAGATGCTGCAATTTGATTGATTACTGAAAATAGAAATAATTTAAAGAAGAAACCAAAAAATTAATATAATTTATGTTGAAAAAAAAATATATATGTAAAAATTTCTCTGTAATCAAAATAACTGGATAGGTCACAGACTATCAAAGACCTGAGGGGCAATATCACATGGTATACCAATGAATGTCACATGACAAACCAATGAATGTAACATACAGAATAAGATGTTTAAGAGTCAGAGGATACACTTTGAACATAATGTGAGATTTGTAAGTCAGAGAATATATTTTGAATGAAGGCGAGATTTAATAAATTTGGACGTAGATTTTCCATCCTCCATTCAACTCAAGTAAATGGGAATAAAATAAAATAAACCATTTGTTGAATATAATTGCACCATTGTTAATTTTATATTTTTCAGAGTGTCTAAGCAACAAAGTGACTAAATAGGACACAGTATATTATTTCTAAGACAAGACATAGAGTTTAAATATTGTTAATATTAAGTTTTTAAAACAGTATTTATTTAATTGAAGAAGTTCAGAAATCCTATAATTAGAAGGCATTAGCCGTAATTTCTTGTACATATTAGGATTTTGTTTTACAGAAAACTGAAAACTTTTTTATTGAAATTGTGTGGTTTGAAAACCCCCACATTTTACAAACCGGATTTTCGGAGGCATACCTTTAAGTACTCCATTTATTACTGCAACACATATTTATCATTTGGTGTTCTGGCACTTCATTTATATTAGACATCATTGGTGCCACCCTAACATATTTCTTGAGCAGATGACCTCAGGGCCCAATTAGATGCTGTAATCTTTATGTTATGACTCTACTCAGAGATGGTTGTGTGTGGAGACTAAAGGGCTCCAAGATTGGCTAAAATGCACAGAATTTACTTATTTTGCAAGAGTGGACAGTGAGGATAACCATCATGAGTGCAATGAAAGCCACATTCCCATAAAAGGAAATAAAGAAATAAAGGGCAGCACCTCAATCAACTGAACAAGATTTTGTAATGAAATAAAAGAACATCTGACACAATGAGTGTGGCACTAAACTCAAAAAAGAAATTCAAGTGGCTTTAAGAATCACATTTGGCTACACAGTATAGAGTTAGGATTTAGTCAAGTCAAAAGCAGAAGTCATAAATTTGATTTGAAACTATGACAATGTGCAGCAGATTAACTCATGACAGCACAGTCTTAAATTTATCGTATTATTTTTCTCAAATTTTATAAAGTTAAAAAAACAAAGGTCCATTTACATGATTTTTATAAATGTACCAACTTTTCTGATTCATCATTCCATTTATGTCTACATTAAAAAAAACTTAACAGTGGATTAATTGAAGGAAAGGCAACTTTACTTAATACTATACTTGCATCATTAATGCTGAGATTGTTAATAAGATGCTTGATCGCAATAACTGTTCTGACCTGGGTTATCTTTGTCTCCATCAGAGTCTAGCTCAGAACAAGCTACACAGTACAAAGCACCTTGTCTGTCCTGCAGCATGATAGTCTGTGAACAATGTGTGAAAAAATAAAACTTAATTTTGATAGTTTTCTTCATTTTTTAAAGTTATCAATGTTTTTTTTACATAAGCAACAAACTTTAATTAGTACCTAACTTTCGTTGGGGGAGGGAAGTTGTGCTAGTCACACAAACCCTAGATATGCTGTGGCTGCAAAACAGATGAATCTTACACTTTATCTTCCCCCATTACCTGGGCTAAAACAACTTTTAAAATTATTACTAAGAATTAAATCAGGATTTCAAAATATTCAATAAATAGTTATTTTTTATTTTTCCAATTCTATTTAAAGCAATTCAGATCTAAATTGCTAGAACTATGTTGCTCATTTTATAACAATAGGAATACAATTTTAGATTGCTTAAGGTCTTTATTTCTAATCCATAATGTAACAAATGTGCTGTATATGCCTTTATTTCTTATACATAATGTAACAACTTACTTCGCATACAGAGCAGACTGACCCCAGCATCTTATAACCTTTCAAAAGATAAGTTGACATCAACTGAGATATTTTATTAGACCTTTCCTGTCTGGCTTTAATAATCTTCAGTTCAGCTTCAGTAGGAGGTTGCCAATCATCTAAATTCATTGTGTTTCTTTAAATAAAAATCCTGTTTATGCAATAAAAAAAAAGGGTTTTAATTATTATTTTGATGGAAAAATTTAAATATGATTAATTTACCCTCCTCCTAATCTGAATAGTGCAGAAACATTTAACAGTGCTCTTTTGGTTCTTTTTAAAGGCAAGTTGTAAATGTTTAATTAAATTGTGGTATAAAGTACATTTTTTAAAGACTTTTTCCCCCAAAAATCTATCAAGTTTTAAAACTCATAATGTTTTTATGTTTTCACAAGTAATACCTTTTCAAAAGTAAACAATAAAAACATTTAAGAATCATATCAATTTATTCTTTTTTAAATAACTCAACAAAAATTAGAATAAACCAAAGACCATCACCCTCTGATACAGAATTACAGTTTTATACCCTAGCATCATGATCACAGATTCCCTTATCTCAGAACTTGACAGTTTTACCATACACGGTATTTTTAATTTCAATTTCATAAGACATGTATGATCTTCAAAGCAATATAATAATTTAAAAAGAGATCATTTTAACAAAATCAGATCAAGCCGTATTCTATAAATACAAGACAAAAGTAATTTATTATTTCATTCATTAGCTTTATTACTAATTTCATGTAACTAGTCTGATCCATTAAGGACAGGCAAAATAGACAGCTGTCTAGGTCCCCTCCTCTGATTTTCTTAAAATAATTTTTTCCATACTTATAATATAATTGTAAAGATAATTGTTTTCTGTTTAAGGTGATATGAGATTACTTAATGTTATTTGAAATACAAAGTGACCCATCTAGTTATAATCTGCAGAAGGAGCATCAGGAAAATTGATCTAAGAAATGTCAGGGTCCCAGAGAAGAAAATTGTGAGGTAGGGAAAGAATTAACAGAGTACAAGCACCGGCGATGCTAGCACATAATAAAAATGCATCTTGGGAGTTCCTAGAGGTGATACAACAAATTTTGGACAGTTATAACTATAAATAAAAAGTTATAATATTTTAGTGCCTGAGAGGGTGATATGACTAATGGGAGAGCTTTTGTAGAGCTCTTATCCCACCCCTACCATAATTGAGTAAGCAAAGGCCATTCAGGGAAGTACAGAAGATATAGTTTAATTGTTCAATGAGTGATTAGATATTCCGGGAGTTGAAAACATAAATCACACCATGTTAATCAGGCTGCAACCTGAAAGTCCAGTTCTTAACCAAGCAACAAAAAAAAATTAACCTTAGCCTTAGTGGCTAAATTAGTCCTTAATTATGGTACTGTACAAAACATTTTAGAAATAAATATTGAAGTTCTCTAATCTTAATATTACAAATATATACAAAGAGGGATCCGTGGACTTGATTTTGGGGTCAGTGAGAATAAAAAGATAGCCGTCCGTTGTTTTAGACTTAGTTACCACTACGCTAATATTGGTCAGTGTCTCAGAGGGTAATGACTGCTCATTACGCCTAATTATTGATGTACATATAATTCCAATGCACTTAGAAAAGATGAAAAAGTCTGGGTATCTGTAATGTCAAATTTTAAATATAGTTCATATTGTTACTATTCAATTATCCTAACGAAAGATTGAGAAATCTAACATGCGTTAAAAAGTAGAGCCAACACCGGACAAACTGTTTAGTGGTATTGATTCTGAAATTAAGACATTACTGCTAAAGTATTTTCCAGCAGTTTAAAATATATTAATATAAAATAAATATCGCAGTTTTTCTCGTTTTAACTTTATCCTGGACTAAGGACAAGCCAGAGATCCTCATGTCATAGGCGATGATGACAGTAAGTTAAAGCCCCGAGCCACTGACAGGGACCCGCGTAACTTATTGGGCCCATCAAGTCTGATGCATTGAAATTTTTAAAAAATCTACAATTGATTTGAAATTTATATTATTATTATTATTATTATTTAATTATGGGCAGAAATGTCGATTTCAGTTACTCTAAAATAAGATTTACAGGTGGGCGATCTTAACAGCATTCGTGCCTTGTGACCCCCCCCCCCCCCCACTATATTTGCTTTGATCCCCAAGTGCTCCTTTGAAGAAGAAAAGTGTTTAACAATAATTTAAAAACTGTTAAAAGATCAACTAGTATTTAAATGCACTGATTTTGATTTTTTATATCATGATGCAGTGACGTGTGGCACTAGTATTGCAAACTGGCCAATACAATGATATAATCGGCGAATTGGTGGAAGGGGCGTTCTTATGGATAGGCTACCTAGGGGGCTGCCTAGGGCCCCTATTCTAGGATGCGGCCTAGTTATAGATTTGCACGTGGTTTCCCTACATTGCAACAAATGTGCCCAGAAGAGGGCACTTAAAGATTCTCATCCCCAAATCTATCAGAAATGGCTTGACAACCACAAAGAAAAAGGATGCAGTATCAATTTTAAAGGTAAGTTGAAAGTTATCAATTATTTCAATTTATTTGTTTAAAATTTTTTTTGGTATTATAAAAAATAAAATTTTTACCAATGAAGAAAAGAAAATTAAAATTGTTTAAATCAGCTTTCATCGGTTAGTAATTAACTTTTTAAAAGTTATTTTATATTAATGTACATATAATAATGTTACAATTTTATCAAAGTTATTTCATCATTCATTTATACTCTAATGGTGCAATTTAATTTTCATTCCAGGTGTATCCGGTATGATGGAGAACAAAAGCTGCAGATGTTCTATGGCGAAGATCCCTACAACTTCACAATTTCAGATACACTACCATGATCGGCGATGGTGACTTGAAAGCCTTTGATAGACTTACTAACATTAAGCCTTATGGAAGTAAGGTTACAATAAAAAAAGGAGGAATGTCTAAACCATGTGTCAGCAATTTTCAATTCGAATTATCAAGTTTTGACACAGGAAATGTATTTATGATATCATCATAATGAATACGAGATGCAGCATCATGTTTTACTAACAGTCATTCCAATTCAGACAGTCTGTCATAAGGCATGTATGATTTAAAAAGAAAATTAATTTGTTTTAGTTTGCAGAAACTACGCATAGATTTATCTCCAATTACTGGAAGTGTGAGAAACAATTTAAGTGCAACATCAATGTCAGGATAGGCCCATACCTCTTTAAGATCAATTTGCTGATATTTGAAATTTAAACTTTGAATCACAGTAAAAAATATCAAATTTCCCTGAAGCAGAATTTTGTAATTATTGTACAGATTTAATTGTCAATGCTTAGCCTGTTAGATAGTTGAAAATATCACATATTACAACTTTTTTTATTATTATTATCACTGAGCCTCAAGCAAAATGACATCACACTGAGAAAAAATATTGCCCAGTTTTTGCTTGCTGGTGTATAAGTTCAATTTATTCATCTTTGGCTGTTATAAAAGTAATCTCACAAGTCTCTGGGAATCAGCCTAGTACACAGATTATGTGACCTGGTACAACCATCTCTATAGGGTATTGTCTGTGGCCTGGTACAACCATCTCTATAGGCCATTGCCCATGGCCTGGTACAACAATCTATAGGGCATTATCTGTGGCGTGGTACAACAATCTATAGGGCATTATCTGTGGCCTGGTACAACAATCTATAGGGCATTATCTGTGGCCTGGTACAACCATTTCTATAGGGCATTATGAGCATTGTCTGTGGCCTGGTACAACCATCTAATGAGCATTGTCTGTGGTCTGGTACAACCATTTAATGAGCATTGTCTGTGGTCCGGTACAAACATCTAATGAGCATTGTCTGTGGTCTGGTACAACCATTTAATGAGCATTGTCTGTGGTCCGGTACAAACATCTAATGAGCATTGTCTGTGGACCCTGTCATGTTTTCCTCATTGACAGCTTTTCACATACACTGTATGGACATTAGTAAAAATGTCCTCGCTGCAGTGCCAGCCAGTAGATAGGTACTGTATGGACACTAGTAGGAATGTCCTCGCTGCAGTGCCAGCCAGTAGATAGGTGATTACTCTTCAATGACTTACTGATTTTGGGTTTTTCACTGCCCACAATAATGAGGGAAATCCCAGCATTCACAATAATGAGAAAGCAATTATGATTATTCAAAATGTTAATATCAAAATTACTTTTCGTGTTCCCATATATCTATTATATCTCTATCGATATTCAAGGCAGTACCCGGGGGGGGGGGGGTTAGGAGGGCTGCAGCCCCCCCCCCCCCCAATTAATTCTTAAAATCAAATTTTATTATAAAGTATACTTCTTTATCATTGTGTTCCAATTTTTTCTTATATAAAACTATCCGCACAGCCCCAGCCCCCCCCCCCCCCCCCAAAAAAAATCCTGGATACGGCCTTGTCGATATTGACCATAAACTTGGGTGACTTCATTGCACATCGCAATCACTGTATCTGCTCTTGAAGTCATCTCGTGTTTCTGTGGCCTTTCAATGTTATTTGTACAACTGGAAGTAGCTGTTTGTTTTTAATTTCAATGGACATACTGAAAAAAAATTGAAAATTGACAGCGCTGTAGAAAAAAAAATGTTTTGATTTGTGGTATTCCAGAAGCATTAAAAAAAAAACACAACATACAAAACATTGTACATACAAGCCATGCATGCCCCATGGTCTAAAACTTCTCTGCTGTTCAACTGCAAGAAATGATCGCTTACCAATAATTCTTTTATTAAATCAGCAAGACTTTGTCTTGTTGTCTCCAATTTTCAAAAAAAAAGATCAAGATGGTTCTTCATTTTTACATTGATTGTTTTAAGGGCGTTGCACGGCAAATAGAAATACTCTACATTTGCGTTTTTTGTGCAAACGTGTCTTTTGTATCGTGCTACAACTAATGTGAAATATACACCGACAGATAGCAGGTGTAAATCTAAAACCAATGTAAATTCAAGAGGATGACGTTTTTAAAAATTAGAAATTTGGCGCCCTCCTCTAGCTCGGCCCCTCTGTGCAGCCGTACAATCACACGACCATTTCTATGCTACTTCTTAGCAGAAATGTTCGATACTAGTTCAAAAGAATTAAGTTTGATGTGAAACAAAAAATCAATAAACCAAATTAGTCCAGAGTCGTCGTCAATTAACTTGTAAAAATGTTTTTAAATATTGCTTGATAAACAATGACATGTCATGAATGTACGAAATGGTAAGAACCTGAAATATCTTTAAACACTTTTTTTCAGCGGTGTATTGACTGACTGACTATTATGTAGAGAAATCAAATGAAATTGAAGTCTGTTTTCTTCAAAAAATAAAAATAAAAGATATAGCGTATAAACTTACTATTACATCTAAGTTTGAATCAAAAAATATAATTGGTAATCAAAAAATGTAAGCAGCAGTTTCAAGACTTTAATAAATGTAATGTCACATTGTATTGTCTCATTATATTGATCCTTTATATTGTCCCATAACATAGTTGCATTGTATTTAAACATTATATTGTCACAGTATATAGTCACATTGTATTTAAACATTATATTGTCACAGTACATAGTCGCATTGTATTTAAACATTATATTGTCCCATGTCATAGCTGTATTTTGTGTATTAATTGCTTGTGTATAATATATATTTTACTTGACACTTCTTCTTGTGGTAGGTGTATATAAATCATTTGTAGTATTACCGATTAGCCAGTCTCTTCTGAGTTTCTTGTATATTTATTATTTGTACATTAAATGAAGTGTCCACAGATATGTGTGAGACGTAACACATATATTAACAGTTATGAAACACTGAATAAACAGTTTGTTGAAATATATATATGTATTTATTTACACTTGAATAATCTTACTTTAATGATGTATAATATAGTAGAATAAAATGATGATGTCGTAGTTCCTCTAGTCTTGTCAATTATCCTCTCAAGAAATCTATCGTCTAATCATGTCTGAAGAAATATATCGTCTCTCTATCGTCTAATTATTCTCGTCTGCTCTAACTAAGTAAAATCACTTCCGCTAAACTAAGTGGCCAGATAATTTTCATCTCTGTGCCAAATAACATTATTACAACATCCCCCTTCCCTTTAAAAACTAATGTTATACATTTAGTTTTTTAGTTTGTCTCTGGTTTTTCTGTCATTAATTTAATAAAATTTACTTTTGTCAAATAAAATACAAATTTTATACATAAATCAATAATAATCCTTATAAAAAAATGTCAATGTATCTACAAAATGTCAAACAAAATGGTTATGATACAAATATCAAACCAGTCATGATACAAAATTTATTAATAAAAATATTCTTGTCAATACTATATCTCATATTTCAATTTTTAAATGCATCATATAGCATATCATAATATTGACATAAAAATTTATTCAATTTCTAAAAATATTATTATCAATTCAGTTTCAAAACCAAAAAAAATTACAATAATTAATTTTATACAAGTACCATAACTTCTTAATAAGTTTTAAATGCATTTTTAATTATCATTGTTATCTCCCCTCTTTTCTCTCTCTCTTCTCTTTTTTTTTTAGTGATTATTTTCTATCACCTTATGACTTAATTGTCATTTCTTTGTATATATTCACTTCATGAATTTATTTTTAATATTCAACACTTTTCTTCACATCAATATCATTCTTTTCTTTTGTATGAGAGCATTTTATTTCAGTACAATATATTTTTCATGTTGTCTTTTGACAAACTTCTTCTGTTGCAACAATATTTTGTTCAACTTATTAATTACCTTGCTTTATCTAGCAAGTCATTTTTCTTTTATCTCTTATGAAGACCTTTTCTTTTGTCTTCTGTCAATAACACTTTCCTTAGTGATTTGACAATATTCATTCTGCACTCATCAATTATATAAGACATTTTTCTTATGTCTTTCCCATCATTTTATATAGTGTGAATATATTAACTTTGCACTTTTTTGTGTCAATTTATCTTGACATATTTAATATTATCATCATGTACAATTTATTATGTCTTCTGACATATAAAAAAATTTTTTAAACATCATTTTAATAAAATTCATATATTAATGCAATCTTCATATCTTTGACTTCTTTAGTCAATAATTGTTCAAGTTACATTTTTGAGACTAATAAGTCTTCTTGACAATAATCAATGTCATAATCAATAATCCTTTGATTGGATTTAACAAAATTTTACTTTTTAAGATCATTATAAAAAATTGAACAATTAACTTCAAACAATGAACAAATTCAATAAAATATGCATTAGTAATCATTGCATAATAAAATCTTTGCATAAACTTCAATAATATTTTCATCAATGTGAATGAAATGAATGAGTAATTAATCATTCTTACAACATATTCTCATGTACATTATACTTGTTTGGTGTATGTGTTTTATTTTAAACACAATCTCTCCTCATTCTCATCTCAATTAAGCATGCATATTTTTATTTTAAATACATTATGCATCAATCATCAACATGAATTCTTTAATATATTATTAAAAAAATATTTGAGTCAATTTACTCAATACAATAGTGTACCTGACAAGCTTAAATGTCATCATCATTATTCATGTATTATATTATATTCTCAATACATACCAATCTTTTATTTTCAAATACAACTCTTATTTGTATTAATCTTTCGAATATCCATATTATTTTTACTTATAGTTCCAATATTCTTATATTTCTAGTCATTATCGTTATTGTTCTACTATATTTCATTGTTACTTGTTCCAATAAAATTTATATTTCATTATTGTTCCTATATTCATATATTTATACTTGTTATTTCAATTAATTATATTTACTCTTATTGTCCCAATACAGCATTTTTCTTGTTTAAACAATTCAATATGTTTACTCACAAAAAAAAATATACTTATTTCTGACTGAGTCTCGACAAAATATCTGGGATATGGTTACTTGACCCTTTAATGTATTTTATGTTAAATGAGTAGTCTTGCAATAACAAAGACCAGCGTGTTAGTTTGGCATTATTTATGCTTTTGGTATTCAGGTTAGCTAAAGGTTTGTGATCTATTAACACAGTGAACTCATTGCCTAGCAAGTATTTGCTTAATTTAGTTATTGTCCAAACTAAAGCTAAACATTCTAGTTCTATTACTGAATATCTACTTTCAGTGTCTGACAGTTTTCTACTTAAATACAGTATTGGTTTATTAATATTATCCTATTTTGATATAAAACATATCATTTATTTTATTATTTATACTGCATGTGTTTCTTTACAACACTTATGACTTTTATTTGCGTCATGTTTCTGTATTTGTTTAAATTTCTGATTCTCATTAAATGATTTACATTTTGATTGAGTATGTCCTTTCATCTTACATTTTAAGCAACAACTATTTTTCAGTTTAAAACAGTTATCTTTAAGATGACCAATTTTCTTACAGAATGTACATGTAGGTACATCACAATATTTTCTACTTCTACTTCTTTTATATCTAATTGTTTGATAATTATTTACTGATTTGTGTGTGTTCCTATTTGAATGGTAATTGTGTGTATGTCTATTCCTAAAGTTGTTATCCTGTGGTTGGTACTTATGTCTGATATTAGTCTTATGCGTCTCAATGTCCCTTGTTTTAAATGGACAAAATGATTGTTTATGTCCTAAATTTTTACATGTGTAACAGGTTATGTTTTTCAGTTTGAGGGTACATCTATTAGCTTTATGTCCAAAATCCTTACAAAAAAAACACATTGGTTTGTCTCTATGTTGTGTTGTTGAATCTATTTTATTTCTATTTTGTTTAGTAGTGTCTGTACTGACAGAACAAAATGATTCTGCAGTTTTTGAAATTGAATGAATTTTTTTATCAAAGGTGCATCTGTTTGTGTTTCAGTTTCACTTGTTGTCTTGCTTATTGATGTTTTGTTTAAGTTTACTTGATTGTTATTTGTATCTGTTAATTGTGAATCTGCTATTTTCATTATTATTTTTTTTATAGTGCTTGACTGTTCATGTAGAATGGTATATGAATCAGTCACATCAGCTGTAATACTTTTTTCAAATTTTTCAAATTTACTTGTCAATGTTTCTAAACTTTTTATCAATGTTTGGATTTGTCGACTCTGATCTTGTACAATTTGTCTTAAAATAGAATTGTCATTTTGTTGATCTGAATTTATAACAGGAGTGTGATCATTGTCCTTTCTTTTTAAACTGGTGTCTTCTAATGTGTTCAATGTATCTATTTTATGACATACTTCATTGTTTAAATGAACAAATAATTTGTTTCTTGACTCAAATTCTCTATTGCAATTGTTGCATTTAACAATAGGCTTTTTATTTATTATTAAATTATTACTTTCTATTTCTGACTTTTTGTGAATGGGTTTTAGTCCTAATTTTTCTGTGTGTGAATCTAATTCTTGCTCCATGTCTGTTCTCGTTTCTAGATCTAATTTTTTAAGTTTTAAGTCTCTTTCAATTTCCATCTGTATTTTATCTCTTTGTAATGCTATTTCTTGTTTTATTTTTTCTTCTTCTATTCTATTTTTGTCTGCTCGTATTTCTGCTTCTATTTTATTTTGCTCTGCTCGCTCCATTTTATCATTAGCAAATTTTACTAGTTTATCACCTGTTAGACCTGCACTTCTGCCTTGTTTAAGATATGTTTCCCACGGATCAGAGGTTTCCTCAGCCATTCTAGAATTTATTTAATTATTCTTTATTAAATTAATTATATAATTGATCTCTTAATTTTTTTTAATTTATTTATGCTGTATTGGTTTTTTATTGTATATTTGTATATATAGTATATTTCAGTATTCAATATTCTTGAGTCTATATGCAATTTTATGTCAAAATAAAATTAAATTACTGATGCAAAAATATTTCCAATAATAAATGTCAAATGAAACATACAATAAATAAAATATTTCTAAGCTTAATATACTATTACTAAAAAATGTAAAAAAAATTTTTTTTACAGACTAAGTTAAAATCATTTAATTAAATTTAGAGTTAGACGAGCGAAAACAAATATACAACTTTACAAGATTACGTGTAAAAAAAAATTTAACGAGATACGATCATACGAATAAGACATATACTTTTAAACAAATATTTAAGTAAAATATCTAGATGAAAACAATATATATTTATTTTAATTTAACTAATTTTGCAATTAGAACTTTTCAAATAGACATTTAACTATACACTAAGGATGTAAAAAAATGTTTCTAAGCATTACATACTAACATATTAAAATTGACATAATTTGCAAATAAAACAACAATTATAATTAAACAACATGAAATCACTGTAAAATACCTTTCTTGTTACTTCGGACTTCGGATCTCAGGTGTAGAGTGCTGTAAAAGTATAGTTTCGGAAGGTGTAGACTCACTTCTCTGGTAGATGTAAATAGGTAAGGTCAGAGTGTAGTCATTTCATAGCTCTCCTGGTACGGTTACGGTCTGCTAACTTTTCGGCTCACCTTCTTTTTCACCCACACGAGGATTTAGTAAAAAGAACTGATGTAAATGTTCTTATGAATTTACTGCTATAGCGATGTTTCAACAGCAGTAAATAATGTAAAAATACAAAGTCCAGAAATTGAAGTAATGTAGGTATAAGTACTGACTGTATATTGGTAGGTGGAACAGTCTATAAAGGAAATCAGGAACTTGTAGATCTCGTAAATATGTTATGTTCTTTCAGGAACTACCACCGCCGCATACCATTCATGTCATAGCTGTATTTTGTGTATTAATTGCTTGTGTATAATATATATTTTACTTGACACTTCTTCTTGTGGTAGGTGTATATAAATCATTTGTAGTATTACCGATTAGCCAGTCTCTTCTGAGTTTCTTGTATATTTATTATTTGTACATTAAATGAAGTGTCCACAGATATGTGTGAGACGTAACACATATATTAACAGCTATGAAACACTGAATAAACAGTTTGTTGAAATATATATATGTATTTATTTACACTTGAATAATCTTACTTTAATGATGTATAATATAGTAGAATAAAATGATGATGTCGTAGTTCCTCTAGTCTTGTCAATTATCCTCTCAAGAAATCTATCGTCTAATCATGTCTGAAGAAATATATCGTCTCTCTATCGTCTAATTATTCTCGTCTGCTCTAACTAAGTAAAATCACTTCCGCTAAACTAAGTGGCCAGATAATTTTCATCTCTGTGCCAAATAACATTATTACAACATCCCCCTTCCCTTTAAAAACTAATGTTATACATTTAGTTTTTTAGTTTGTCTCTGGTTTTTCTGTCATTAATTTAATAAAATTTACTTTTGTCAAATAAAATACAAATTTTATACATAAATCAATAATAATCCTTATAAAAAAATGTCAATGTATCTACAAAATGTCAAACAAAATGGTTATGATACAAATATCAAACCAGTCATGATACAAAATTTATTAATAAAAATATTCTTGTCAATACTATATCTCATATTTCAATTTTTAAATGCATCATATAGCATATCATAATATTGACATAAAAATTTATTCAATTTCTAAAAATATTATTATCAATTCAGTTTCAAAACCAAAAAAAATTACAATAATTAATTTTATACAAGTACCATAACTTCTTAATAAGTTTTAAATGCATTTTTAATTATCATTGTTATCTCCCCTCTTTTCTCTCTCTCTTCTCTTTTTTTTTAGTGATTATTTTCTATCACCTTATGACTTAATTGTCATTTCTTTGTATATATTCACTTCATGAATTTATTTTTAATATTCAACACTTTTCTTCACATCAATATCATTCTTTTCTTTTGTATGAGAGCATTTTATTTCAGTACAATATATTTTTCATGTTGTCTTTTGACAAACTTCTTCTGTTGCAACAATATTTTGTTCAACTTATTAATTACCTTGCTTTATCTAGCAAGTCATTTTTCTTTTATCTCTTATGAAGACCTTTTCTTTTGTCTTCTGTCAATAACACTTTCCTTAGTGATTTGACAATATTCATTCTGCACTCATCAATTATATAAGACATTTTTCTTATGTCTTTCCCATCATTTTATATAGTGTGAATATATTAACTTTGCACTTTTTTGTGTCAATTTATCTTGACATATTTAATATTATCATCATGTACAATTTATTATGTCTTCTGACATATAAAAAAATTTTTTTAAACATCATTTTAATAAAATTCATATATTAATGCAATCTTCATATCTTTGACTTCTTTAGTCAATAATTGTTCAAGTTACATTTTTGAGACTAATAAGTCTTCTTGACAATAATCAATGTCATAATCAATAATCCTTTGATTGGATTTAACAAAATTTTACTTTTTAAGATCATTATAAAAATTGAACAATTAACTTCAAACAATGAACAAATTCAATAAAATATGCATTAGTAATCATTGCATAATAAAATCTTTGCATAAACTTCAATAATATTTTCATCAATGTGAATGAAATGAATGAGTAATTAATCATTCTTACAACATATTCTCATGTACATTATACTTGTTTGGTGTATGTGTTTTATTTTAAACACAATCTCTCCTCATTCTCATCTCAATTAAGCATGCATATTTTTATTTTAAATACATTATGCATCAATCATCAACATGAATTCTTTAATATATTATTAAAAAAATATTTGAGTCAATTTACTCAATACAATAGTGTACCTGACAAGCTTAAATGTCATCATCATTATTCATGTATTATATTATATTCTCAATACATACCAATCTTTTATTTTCAAATACAACTCTTATTTGTATTAATCTTTTGAATATCCATATTATTTTTACTTATAGTTCCAATATTCTTATATTTCTAGTCATTATCCTTATTGTTCTACTATATTTCATTGTTACTTGTTCCAATAAAATTTATATTTCATTATTGTTCCTATATTCATATATTTATACTTGTTATTTCAATTAATTATATTTACTCTTATTGTCCCAATACAGCATTTTTCTTGTTTAAACAATTCAATATGTTTACTCACAAAAAAAATATACTTATTTCTGACTGAGTCTCGACAAAATATCTGGGATATGGTTACTTGACCCTTTAATGTATTTTATGTTAAATGAGTAGTCTTGCAATAACAAAGACCAGCGTGTTAGTTTGGCATTATTTATGCTTTTGGTATTCAGGTTAGCTAAAGGTTTGTGATCTATTAACACAGTGAACTCATTGCCTAGCAAGTATTTGCTTAATTTAGTTATTGTCCAAACTAAAGCTAAACATTCTAGTTCTATTACTGAATATCTACTTTCAGTGTCTGACAGTTTTCTACTTAAATACAGTATTGGTTTATTAATATTATCCTATTTTGATATAAAACATATCATTTATTTTATTATTTATACTGCATGTGTTTCTTTACAACACTTATGACTTTTATTTGCGTCATGTTTCTGTATTTGTTTAAATTTCTGATTCTCATTAAATGATTTACATTTTGATTGAGTATGTCCTTTCATCTTACATTTTAAGCAACAACTATTTTTCAGTTTAAAACAGTTATCTTTAAGATGACCAATTTTCTTACAGAATGTACATGTAGGTACATCACAATATTTTCTACTTCTACTTCTTTTATATCTAATTGTTTGATAATTATTTACTGATTTGTGTGTGTTCCTATTTGAATGGTAATTGTGTGTATGTCTATTCCTAAAGTTGTTATCCTGTGGTTGGTACTTATGTCTGATATTAGTCTTATGCGTCTCAATGTCCCTTGTTTTAAATGGACAAAATGATTGTTTATGTCCTAAATTTTTACATGTGTAACAGGTTATGTTTTTCAGTTTGAGGGTACATCTATTAGCTTTATGTCCAAAATCCTTACAAAAAAAACACATTGGTTTGTCTCTATGTTGTGTTGTTGAATCTATTTTATTTCTATTTTGTTTAGTAGTGTCTGTACTGACAGAACAAAATGATTCTGCAGTTTTTGAAATTGAATGAATTTTTTTTATCAAAGGTGCATCTGTTTGTGTTTCAGTTTCACTTGTTGTCTTGCTTATTGATGTTTTGTTTAAGTTTACTTGATTGTTATTTGTATCTGTTAATTGTGAATCTGCTATTTTCATTATTATTTTTTTTATAGTGCTTGACTGTTCATGTAGAATGGTATATGAATCAGTCACATCAGCTGTAATACTTTTTTCAAATTTTTCAAATTTACTTGTCAATGTTTCTAAACTTTTTATCAATGTTTGGATTTGTCGACTCTGATCTTGTACAATTTGTCTTAAAATAGAATTGTCATTTTGTTGATCTGAATTTATAACAGGAGTGTGATCATTGTCCTTTCTTTTTAAACTGGTGTCTTCTAATGTGTTCAATGTATCTATTTTATGACATACTTCATTGTTTAAATGAACAAATAATTTGTTTCTTGACTCAAATTCTCTATTGCAATTGTTGCATTTAACAATAGGCTTTTTATTTATTATTAAATTATTACTTTCTATTTCTGACTTTTTGTGAATGGGTTTTAGTCCTAATTTTTCTGTGTGTGAATCTAATTCTTGCTCCATGTCTGTTCTCGTTTCTAGATCTAATTTTTTAAGTTTTAAGTCTCTTTCAATTTCCATCTGTATTTTATCTCTTTGTAATGCTATTTCTTGTTTTATTTTTTTCTTCTTCTATTCTATTTTTGTCTGCTCGTATTTCTGCTTCTATTTTATTTTGCTCTGCTCGCTCCATTTTATCATTAGCAAATTTTACTAGTTTATCACCTGTTAGACCTGCACTTCTGCCTTGTTTAAGATATGTTTCCCACGGATCAGAGGTTTCCTCAGCCATTCTAGAATTTATTTAATTATTCTTTATTAAATTAATTATATAATTGATCTCTTAATTTTTTTTAATTTATTTATGCTGTATTGGTTTTTTATTGTATATTTGTATATATAGTATATTTCAGTATTCAATATTCTTGAGTCTATATGCAATTTTATGTCAAAATAAAATTAAATTACTGATGCAAAAATATTTCCAATAATAAATGTCAAATGAAACATACAATAAATAAAATATTTCTAAGCTTAATATACTATTACTAAAAAATGTAAAAAAAATTTTTTTTACAGACTAAGTTAAAATCATTTAATTAAATTTAGAGTTAGACGAGCGAAAACAAATATACAACTTTACAAGATTACGTGTAAAAAAAAATTTAACGAGATACGATCATACGAATAAGACATATACTTTTAAACAAATATTTAAGTAAAATATCTAGATGAAAACAATATATATTTATTTTAATTTAACTAATTTTGCAATTAGAACTTTTCAAATAGACATTTAACTATACACTAAGGATGTAAAAAAATGTTTCTAAGCATTACATACTAACATATTAAAATTGACATAATTTGCAAATAAAACAACAATTATAATTAAACAACATGAAATCACTGTAAAATACCTTTCTTGTTACTTCGGATCTCAGGTGTAGAGTGCTGTAAAAGTATAGTTTCGGAAGGTGTAGACTCACTTCTCTGGTAGATGTAAATAGGTAAGGTCAGAGTGTAGTCATTTCATAGCTCTCCTGGTACGGTTACGGTCTGCTAACTTTTCGGCTCACCTTCTTTTTCACCCACACGAGGATTTAGTAAAAAGAACTGATGTAAATGTTCTTATGAATTTACTGCTATAGCGATGTTTCAACAGCAGTAAATAATGTAAAAATACAAAGTCCAGAAATTGAAGTAATGTAGGTATAAGTACTGACTGTATATTGGTAGGTGGAACAGTCTATAAAGGAAATCAGGAACTTGTAGATCTCGTAAATATGTTATGTTCTTTCAGGAACTACCACCGCCGCATACCATTCATGTCATAGCTGTATTTTGTGTATTAATTGCTTGTGTATAATATATATTTTACTTGACACTTCTTCTTGTGGTAGGTGTATATAAATCATTTGTAGTATTACCGATTAGCCAGTCTCTTCTGAGTTTCTTGTATATTTATTATTTGTACATTAAATGAAGTGTCCACAGATATGTGTGAGACGTAACACATATATTAACAGTTATGAAACACTGAATAAACAGTTTGTTGAAATATATATATGTATTTATTTACACTTGAATAATCTTACTTTAATGATGTATAATATAGTAGAATAAAATGATGATGTCGTAGTTCCTCTAGTCTTGTCAATTATCCTCTCAAGAAATCTATCGTCTAATCATGTCTGAAGAAATATATCGTCTCTCTATCGTCTAATTATTCTCGTCTGCTCTAACTAAGTAAAATCACTTCCGCTAAACTAAGTGGCCAGATAATTTTCATCTCTGTGCCAAATAACATTATTACATCCCATAACATAGTTGTATTGTATTTAAACATTATATTGTCACAGTACATAGTCGCATTGTATTTAAACACTATATTGTCAGAGTACATAGTCGCATTGTATTTAAACATTATATTGTCACAGTACATTGTCACTATATATTATCACATTATATTGTATTTAATGCCCTTGATTCTAAGTGACCATCAATTTTCACTGTAATCTGCGAGATGTAATCTTATAGACAGCTCACAAATACTGTTAGATTCAGTCTATTTTGTTTATCTTCTATAATAGTCTATGTCCTTTTTATCTTGTATTTCTACAACTGCCTAAAATTTATAGTGAGGGATTTCTCCTTTTATTTGGCAACTACTACACTAAAAACAACAAAAACTGAAGTAAACAAAATAAGATCATCTTAGTGTTGACTATACAAGTAAAACTCGAGACTGTAGCCTTGAAGAGATAAGCCAACTATTCAGTAGTGATTACACACATCTCGACAAAACAAGTAACTAATGTCTATGACTCGTCGTGTAAAACACTCGAAAATCAAGATACTATCAATTAGAACAAACTTGACCACCACTAATAATACTATTAAGACTACCCCTTTCCTATATTTGATCTTTGACAAATGGGTCCACTCTACCTTAACTGCCATTTTGTTTAATCCCTTAGAGCCCCTGACAGATGGAAGCTCCCTTTGGTGGGCCCGATAGAGCCATTGAAGCCTTTTGAATTGAGAAACTCGTGAAAAGAATTCCATTTAGAGCTGGTAAAAACTTCCCGACTGGAAAGATGGCTCAGAAATCGTGTATAAGTACTTTTAAATAACATCGGATTCAAATATCATATTTTTATTAAATTACGGCAAATATAACCTCACAATGGGGGCCGCAAGACAGTGTGTGGGCTGGGGTCTAGGCAACTGCCTAGTTTGTACATCTTCAGGCACGGTTCTGATTGCAAGTACGCTACATGAACATTCACACATTCACACAACAGACAAGTACATTTACACAACGTACATGTACATTCACACAACTACAAGTACATTCACACAACAAACATCTACATTCACACAACATACATGTATATTCACACAACAAACATCTACATTCACACAACATACAAGTACATTCACACAAACTACAAGTACATTCACATAACATACAAGTAAATTCACATAACATACAAGTACTTCACACAACATACATGTACATTCACACAACATAATAGTACATTCACATAACATACAAGTAAATTCACATAACATACAAGTACTTCACACAACATACATGTACATTCACATAACATACAAGTACTTCACACAACATACAAGTACATTCACATAACATACAAGTACTTCACACAACATACAAGTACATTCACCTAACATACAAGTAAATTCACATAACATACAAGTACTTCACACAACATACATGTACATTCACAAAACAAACATCTACATTTACACAACATACATGCACATTCACACAACATAAAAGTACATTCACACAACAAACATCTACATTTACACAACAAACATCTACATTTACACAACAAACATCTACATTTACACAACAAACATCTACATTCACACAACATAAAATTACATTCACACATCATACAAGTACATTCACAACACATAAAGTACATTCACACAACATACAAGTACATTCACACAACATGCATCTACATTCACACAATAAACATCTACATTCACAAAACATACATGTACGTGCTCTCAGTTGGTCTCACACATACAGTTAACTCTTGACTGGATGTAGCGTTATAATAGAATATAGCTATCTGCAGTTTATTTCAACAAAAAACATGTTAGATTATTAATATTTCTTTCTTCACATCTTCAAACAGTTGTGCCAGATTTCGCCAACTTTGACACTTGCTCTTGGTTGGCCAGTTTTTTACTGTGTTCTGCTGAAATAAAACTTCTGTGAAAATAAAAATACAAGTAAACATAGAAAATATTCATTCCAGGATTTCAGTAATTAACGTTTTAATAAGTAGCTTTAACCATTTAAAAATGTGTAGCCTTAACCTTTAAATTATTAGTTTAACAAACTGAACAACTAAGTTTTATTGTTCAGTTTGTTAAACTAATAGTTAGTCCAAATACAATATTTCGTCATATTGCTTTGTTTTCTATAGTTATAAAAGTAATCTGATTATTACCCAAAATATATTTTTCCTGTTGCAGTAGCTGCAAATGTTTTCACAGAATTCTCCAACCGCTTTTTGTCGTACGGAACAGCAAGTTCCTAAATTATTTCAATAAAGTTTTCTTGTGTTAGTATAACTTAACAATACACGGTGAAATATTAAAAGTCGAATATTCGAATTTTAATTGTGCGGAACTAAGTGCTGCCAACTTACCTCCAGTGCTGAAATGAAATCCTCGGCTGAAATACTTAGCGTGTTACTTTCGTCGTATCTCTTCAATATACCCAGAAGTCGGAGGTCATTTACAATAATGTGTTCCTGATATGTGTAATAGAAAAATAGTATTACAATTCATATGGGCAATCCATATTTAACTATCTATTTATCTATCTGTTATAGGCAAAGTGTGAAATGCCGGCATTCTATAGAATGCCTAGGCATTGTATAGAATGCCTGGTGATTTTAGGCAAAGTATAAAATTTTTAAATTGTGCATACTTTTCCTAGGCATTCTATACAATGCCTAGGCATTGTATAGAATGACTAGTGTCGTTTTGGCAAAGTATAAAATTTCTAAATTGTGCATACTTTTCCTATGCATTCTATACAATGCCTAGGCATTGTATAAAATGACTAGTGTCGTTTAGGCAAAATATCAGAAGAGAACAACAAAAGCCTTTATTGATAAAAACGTATTTTAATATGGAATGAATGCAAAATAAAGCATATGATGTTCATACCGTAAAAAACAACGACAGCAGATTGAAGTATTTGCTTCAGCAGGTAAGACTGGATTCACACTTAGAATTGTACTGTACTTAATTTTCTTCTTTCTGACAAAACACTTCATATTTTGGTATTTTGATCTGTCATGTTCATATTTCACGAATTAGTGAAGAATTGATAAATAATGAAAAGATGTTGTTTCTGGTGAAAACAAGCAGAACACAACTGGAATGAGCTACTTGTTGCAGCAGGGAAGACTAGAATGGTATTTTGAATTGCATTTAATTTTCTTTTTCACACAAAGACACCTCATAGTTTGGCATTTCGTCTTGCATTTACATCTGACGAATCCTTGGCCGCTTCCTGTAGACTGAGAAGTAGCAGCAGATCGGAGAGCTATTTCAAGGTCAGGAACGTCTTCCGCTTTTATTAAACCTTTTGGACATACGGTGAATTCTGATCTGGCATATAGCTGCTTCAAGATTCCATGTGCAGTTCCAAGGCGGTAAAAGCCATCTTCTGTCATGCTCATAACAACTGCCAACAGATTTCGTGAGTCTCCCCGCCCTTTGTCAACATCGGGAATCGCCACCTTAATTTCCCTAATTACGTCACAGTCTCCTTCATAATAGTTCTCACCAAAGGAGCGCCCCCTGGTCGTCATGGTACCTAAACTGTCCGTCGTCGCCTCCTGGTCTACTTCAAGAAACGTCACTCCTTTGCTGTTTACTACTCTATTGTTTTCTGACCACCTTGTCCTAAGTCGTCTGTCACCTTGTCAACCATTATTTGCATTACTCCTACTTCTGATATATCTTCTTATCTTACAACGTCGAAGGGGATTGTCTGTCTCTAAATCTACTCTAGTTCCTAACAAGGCCAGTTAATACTTTGCCGAACAGGTACTCGGCATTCTATAGAATGCCTAGGCAATGTATGAAATAGCAATTCATTTCATACTTTGCCTGAAAAATTTAGGCATTCTATACATTGCCTAGGCATTCTATAGAATGCCGGATTTTACACTTTGCCTATAACATATCTATCCATCAATATGTCAATAAGGTCACACATTGTACCTGACACTAGAACAACCCAAATAACATGCAAAGATCAAAACATTATTTTGTGCTAGAAATGTTTAATTCGATCTTACCCCTTCCCCCGAAGTCCCTAACACAGGCCCGTCTCTGATTCCTAACAGACATCTTGCACTGTCAGACCGTTGTCCCGTCTCAATAACCAAAGAATGTCTTCAAATGCGCAGATTTTGGCTTTTGCGATCTTCCAGTAGTCAACTTTATCATATATCTGACTCTGTCTCTCTCTGAACTCTCTCAGTGATAACTGCGGGCTGAGACTTAGTCTCTTAGAGCCCGTGAGATCAAACTCACTGTGTCTCTCAACATCTGGATTCTGCCATCAAGGCCAATGGCCAACAAAGCTACCCGACTGGTCCATCCTGCAGTCAGCCAGCCCAGGGTACTCGAAAAGCAAATGATCCACGGTTTCCTCCACCTCACTGCAGTGGCGTCAAAGTGAATCGACATTGGGCCTAAACCTCCCAAAGTACTCACTAAAAGGACAATGCCCAGTGCGGAACTGGGCAATCAGTGCCTGCTTGATCCTCCTAAGCCCCCACCACGGGTCGGTTGTGGACGGCGGCTCCATCTGACTGTGGACATTTCTGCCCGTCGCCCCATCGTCCCAACTCCTGAACCACCAAATTTGCTCAAAGAGCTTGATCTTGGCACACTCTGCCTCATGTGAGTTTTTTCTTGCACTCACGGGCTGGGCTTGGGCTTGTATCGACCTTGCAAGGAAGTAAGCCCTTTCATTTCCGGGCACGTCAACATGCCCGGGGTCACCACTACACTGTGTCGGGACATAAGATTCTGGGTTGCCACAACCATGGCTTCCAGTAGTTCTGGCCATTCTCCCGTCTCTTTTACGGCTTGGAGAGCAGAGAGCGCGTCAGTCAGGATAACAAAGCTCGTAGTAGGCAAAGTACCTTCCCGGATGAGCCCCCCAATGTGTGCCACTGCCTCAATAATGGCTGTCATCTCTGCCTCGTAAGCACAGAGAGACCCACACGGCCCTGCAAGATCTTCGACAAATCGGGTTTGTGTGTAACTGATGTGGACCCCAATCGAGGAGCTTGTTCGGCCGTCCTTACTGATTACAGAAACATCAGTATAGGCCAATATAGCGTCCCTCGGATAGGATCTAATCGTCTCCAAAGCCGCATTGTGTAGTGTTTGGGGATCCTTTGCTCTCCCAACATTGGTGTCAACTAGGGTTGTGCAAACCTCAGCATGCATGCAACTTTGCCAGGAGGATCCCGGTAGGCAATCTTTAGCATTAGTCGGTCTGACTCTAGAGCTACCCAAATGACTAATAATAATTTCGCTTACTTTCAAAAGTACAACTGGTTCTTTTCTGATCTTTTCCACATCAATAGCAGGGCTCGATATGTCGTCCAGCGTGTTTCCTGCCCTCATAACAGGCCCGTGTCTGACATAGAATTTTTGCCGAGTTGTCTTGATATCTTCGACGGTTCTCAAAAACTCGTATTCTACTGGGACATCCTTGAAAAAAATGTTTCAATATTCGCCAACAGTATAAAAAAACATATAACAATTTTAACTGATAAATATATTAAACTTTACAGTAAGCTAACTATATAAGTACTCTAATGCTTAGTTCTGCAATAAAATGGCATATCACAATTGACACATACCATTAGATCAAGTTCATCCAACAAACAATGTTGTGTATTGTTTACGGCAGTGACTAAGGCCAGTGCACCGGCTGACGTGATGAGATTATTTCCCATCTGTTTTTAAAAGAAAAAGAACAATCTAGATTGCTAGAATTTTTAAAACTATGAGTGGAACACAGATCAATAAATACATGTTTAATGTCTTCCGACCTTCGAATTCATGCGAAACTAATTTCATAAAGTTTTATTCCACCAACGACATTATGTACATTTAATCTTTAGTTGTCCACAGTTTTCTTATAAAGACATCACAATCACATACTTTCACGATTATTTCCGGCATAAACCCTCATAGTTTAACGTTGACCAATCATTTGTACCCGATTACCTTTAGAATCTTTAAAGTGTCATTGCTTGCCAGGACTTTGGCGAAGCTTGTGGCGACTTCCAGTGTGAAACGGTTGCCAGAGATGTCGAGTTCTGTAATACTTTGATTGCTTGACATTGCATCTGCCATGGCCAAGCCACCTTTGACCCCGAGCCCGTTCCATGAGAGATTACACACTTTCAGCCGGACATTTTCCTGTTTTTTTTAAAATGTAAGTATTACTGAATCATTGGCTTTATTAAGAATACAATTTTCTCGACTGGAATCCATCAAGAACAATTTTGATTTTGTCCAGTGCCATCCAGGACCTTAAAGGGTTTTTTTGGGGGTGGTGGGTGGGTTTTGAATCATGTTTTAGAGAAATGGGCTAATAAAATCAAGTGATAATGTTGATTTGCTTTTATCAAGTTTACAAATGAGTAAGCAAACTAGATGTAACTCAACTTTTAAAAAAGTTATAGCATAATTACTGTAACTCAACAAAATAGATGTAATTCACCTTTAAACCTTTGGCTATGGCCACACCCCCAGATTCTCGTAAATGGTTCCAACTCAGGTCGAGGAAATCCAAATTTTCATTGGATCCTATTTATAGATAAACAAACAAAATGGCATCACCAACCAATGGCTATATTTATCGGGTGCTGCGTTAATTAAAGAGAAATGGATTCAGAAATAAAAATAAATGCACTAGTTTTTAAGAGAACATTTCTGTTGTTTCATAAGCATTCTCTATTTTCCTACTCGGGAGAGTGTGATTCATCAGATTTAGATATTTTATAAAGTAGGCGTTGTCTGACTACCGAGAGAGTGCTGTAAACTTATCAGTAGTAGTAGTAGGCAAACCGTCCATCTCGAAAGATGATGGTAGCGCTCTGGTTAGTCATCTAGTCGTTTTTTTTTTTTTATAGCAGGTTCTTGAGTGACTCAGCAGACCGATCCTGGACTGGCAGACTCTTCCGCAGGGGCCACAAGTGAAGCTGGGTGGGGGACCGAGGGCCTGTTTCTGTCGTGCGGTCTTCCTTCTCTGTCTTTTGGACTCCTGCTGTTGGTTCCTTACTTGTTCACCATTAAGGATGCCTTTGTGGACAGCCTGACGCCACCCACTCCGGTCGTCGGCGAGCTGTTCCCAATTGTCGAGGCTGATGCCGGTCAGTTTGAGGTCGCGTTTGCAGACATCCTTGAATCGCAGTTGCGGGCGACCAGCGGGGCGATGCCCGGTGGCGAGCTCTCCATATAGGATGTCCTTTGGTATGCGTCCATCTTGCATTCGATGCACATGACCCAGCCAGCGTAGACGTCTTTGGCACAGAAGGAGATGCATGCTCAGTGAGCTGGCTTGTTTGAGTACGGCAGTGTTGGTGATTTTGTCCTGCCATCTGATGCCAAGGATGCGACGGAGACAGCGGAGGTGGAAGCTCTCGAGACGATTTTCCTGTTTGGTATAGGTAGTCCAGGTTTCGCTGCCATATAAAAGAGTGCTGAGAATACATGCTTGGTATACCTTGAGCTTGGTGTTCAGTGTCAAATGTTTGTTAGTCCATACTCGTTTGCTTAGTCTGGCCACTGGTTGCTTTGGCAAGCCTTTTGTCGATCTCGTCATCCAGGGACAGACTGCTGGTGATGGTGGAGCCCAAATATGTGAATTTGTCGGTGACCTCCAGAACTTCGTTGTCGATGGTGATTGAGGGTGGAGCTGGGATGCCTTGACCCATGATGTTGGTTTTCTTGATACTGATGGTCAGTCCGAATTCTATGCATGCTTGAGCTAAGCGATCCATCAGGAGCTGTAGGTGTTCCTCTGTGTGTGCTGTCAGGGCTGCGTCATCAGCGAACAGCATGTCTCTGATAAGGATAGTGCGGATCTTGGTTTTTGTTCTTAGGCGGGCCATGTTCAACAGCTTCCCATCACTTCTGGTATGTAGGTAGACACCTTCTATAGAGTCTTTAAATGCAAAATTCAGCATCATAGAGAAAAATATGCCGAATAGTGTAGGCGCTAGAACACAGCCCTGTTTGACTCCGCTTTTGACTGTAAAGGGTTCTGAAGTGTCCCCATCGTAGCTGACGACTCCCTGCATATTATCATGAAAGGAGGTTATAATGTTGAGCAACTGAGGTGGACATCCGATCTTCTTCAGTAACAGGAACAGGCCGCTTCTGCTTACTAAGTCAAACGCCTTGGTTAGGTCGATGAAGGCGATGTACAGCGGCATCTGCTGTTCTCTGCACTTCTCCTGGAGCTGACGCACTGAGAATATCATGTCGACAGTGGATCTCTCTTGTCGGAAGCCGCATTGTGATTCGGGGTACACGCGGTTTGCGAGAACCTGAAGACGGTTGAGGACCACGCGTGCAAAGGCTTTGCCTACAATGCTCAGCAATGAAATACCCCTGTAGTTGTTACAGTCACTGCGATCCCCCTTATTCTTGTACAGGGTGACTATCTTGGCGTTGCGCATGTCTTGCGGAACTCTGCCTTCCTTCCAACATAGGCAGAGGAGCTCATGGAGTGGCTCTAATAGGGCAGGTTTTCCGCATTTGATGATTTCAGGCGGGATGCCATCCTCACCCGGCGATTTACCACTGTTCAGGGCATCAATGGCTTTACTGAGTTCATCCATGGTAGGTTCAGCATCCAGCTCCTTCAGGACGGTCAAGTCTTCTGTATCGTCCAATGCTCTCTGTGTGACAGAGTTTTCACTGGAGTACAACTCTAGATAGTGTTCCACCCACCTGCCCGTTTGCTTGCTTTTGTCAGTGATGATATCCCCTGATTTGGATTTCAAGGGTGCAGTCTTCTTTGATGATTTGCCAGTTGCTTGCTTGATGCCCTCATACATCCTCCTTATGTTGCCAGTCTCCGACGCTTGCTGGATGCTGTATGCCAGTTGAAGCCAGTAGTCATTTGCGCAGCTACGGGCAGTCTGCTGGGCCTTTCTCCGAGCAGCCTTCAGCTCCAGAAGATTGTGCTGACTTGGGTCGCGTTTGTAGCTTATCAGTGCTTTTCTCTTGGCATCAATGACGGGCTCTAGTTCAACAGCGTTTGCCTCAAACCAGTCGGTATTCTTGTGCTCCTTTGTACCATACGTCAGAGCAGCAGCTCTGTAGATAGTGTTCCGGAGCGAATTCCACATATCTTCTGCATTCGACTCTTGGTTGCAGCTTCGCAGTTCCCCCAGCCTTGCTATGAACTCCTGGTTTTTGGCTTGGTTGGTGGTTTGACTGGTGTTGATTTTTGGCTGGCATTTCTTTTTGGAATGATGGAGTCTCTTGGGGCGCAGCTTTATCTTGGAGGCAATGAGGGAGTGGTCTGTATCGCAATCGGCGCTATGGTAGGCTCTGGTGTTACGAACGTTATTCAGAGAGTCGCGCCTGGTGATGATCAGGTCCAACTGATGCCAGTGATTTGATCTTGGATGTCTCCAGGACGCCTTGTGACATGCCTTGTTCTGAAAGTAGGTGTTTGTCACGCATAGGCCGTGATAGCAGCAGAGTTCGAGTAATCTCTGGCCGTTTTCGTTCATTTTCCCTATGCCATGGTGACCCAGCACACTTGACCAAGAGTCATGATCAGAACCAACACGAGCGTTAAAATCCCCCAGGAGGTAGAGGTGTTCCGAAGCAGGGACTGCGGCAATTGCGCTGTTTAATAGCTCATAGAACTGGTCTTTAGTCTCCGTGCTGGCTTGCATGGTTGGTGCATAGATGCAGAGGAGGTTGGCGGTACCAGATGCTGTGAATAGACGCAGGGTAAGGATTCTCTCTGTGCCGTGGGAAGGAGGTTCAATCATTTGGAGCAGGGTGTTCTTTATGGCGAAGCCGACTCCGTGTTCTCTGGATTCCTCGACGTCTTTCCCCTGCCAGATAAACGTATAGTGTGCTTCCTCAAAGATCCAGTCTCTGGGAGGCGCGTTTCTTGTAAGGCTGCCACATCGATGTTTAGTCTGTGCAGCTCAAGATCGATGACTGCGGTCTTGCGGAAGTCATCGATTTTCTGTAAGTCATCTGTCAGTCCAGTGCGCATAGTGCGCACGTTCCAGCTTGCAATGCGGAGAGCTGGAGACTCCGTCTTTATCTTTGAATGTCTTCCTGGTGCATGTGGTAACGATCTGCCTGTTGAGCTGCGCTCTAAGCTCCAGGCACCCACTGGAGCAGGCAGGCCGTGGCGGGTCAACACCTTATTGGCCGGGGGCTGCCCAGCTTAAGGCGGGCGGTAGTTGACCAGTGGGACTACGAGGGACCCTCCCACCATTGAAGACAGCCCGTGGCGTCCAGCTCTACGCCAATTGAGCAAGGACTTATAACCCGTAGACTGCTGTCTTCTTGTTTGTGCTCTCGCCGTGGGGCGAGACTGGAGTAACGTCTCCAGAGCGCAGGCCTGGGCGAAGTTTGTGGAGGCCTTGCGCTGCCCAGACAACAGGGCCTCCCTCTCGGCTTTGTCGACGGGGCCCAAGGGGGTGCAAAGCACCACGCTTGGAGACGACTTGGCTGCAGAAGTTGCCGGAAGGACATCATGAATGGTGTACATCCGTCTTAGGGACCCCGGCTCCTGATTTTTCCTCGGGGTTGACTCCCGAAGCCTTTCCCATGGTTGGGTTAGCCTGCAAGGCAGCAGCGGTTTGAAATCAGGGTTTTCCTTCCCCTAGATGGGTTGCCCTCCCAGGCTGACGAGCCCCAACTGCCCACTTATCAAAGTGTCAAATTATAGAACAGGTCCTCATGCCAAGGGAAATTTTTTGTTCGAACTTCACGCGTTTTATTTTGATAATTTTTTTTTTTCAAATTTCCGTATCAATCTCTCTTACATAAAATCTACGACATCTCATAATCCCTAAACAAATCATTCAGGCAATACGACATCTCATACATCCCTAAACACATCATTCATGCAACACTCCAGCCGATAGCATTCAAAATTATATCATTTGTATGACTTAAAACCTACAACTTACCGATGGCCGGTCCCAGGTACTGAGCACCAACCTCTGAAAATTTATTGCGACTTAGATTTAACTCCCTTAAATATTTGTTGTTCTGAGAAAGAAGAGAAGTGTTAGAATAAATAAATGTGAGGAAAGTATTGGTCTATATTGTATTGTTCTATATTGTATTTGTCTCTATGTTAGTGGCCTATATTGTATTGGTCTATATAGTATTGGTCTATATTGTATTGACCTATATTGTATTCGAACATATTTATAATAGCTGAAGTTGTTATAATTTTCAAAAATACCTCAATAGCTTGAGCAAAACTTTCTGCACATTTATCGTCAAAGTCGTTTCCTGAAAAATAGATTTGAAATATTATTAGAAAAATTTTTTTCGCCCTCAAAACAATGAAAGTTTATTATTCTCTTTGCTGAAAAGGACATTGATAGATAACACTTGTGAACAACATTTTCGCTACCTGGGATCTATTAAGTGTTCTAAGACCATTTTGACCTGCTGATTCCAAATATGTCATTGAAAATTGTGTATCACGTCCGGTTTTAAAGTTATGTTAACATCTTGATTTACCAGTATAACGCTTTATGTTCATTAGAAATATAATGTCATTGCTTTTATATTTCAATACAATAACTACAATTTACATGGAAATAGAACAAAAGAAGCAACTATGCAGTACCACATGTACAAATAACCTCAGGTAATCCTAATACAATGCATTTTGAAGTCATAAATAATTAGACGATGTTGCTTTTCTTTTGTAATCAGTGTCACACTCTCTCTGTAAAAGCAACAGAAATCGCCCATCATGCTGCTGTCATACCTCCCTTGATATCTGTTTACCATCCTTACTATTTCTTGGTGAAAACGTTCACCCTGCTCGACGCTGACTCACCTAGATTGAGTGGGAAGAAAGAGAGATGAGAGTGCAGAAAATGAATTTTTAAGGACATTCTGCATCAAATATCCTTGTATGTTGTTAGTAGTCTCTCTACCAACTCTGCATAGTTCTCAGACCTGTGGTTTCCCAAAAAGCTAGAAACCACCCACAAATGATCCCGGGCTGCCAACTGAGCAGGCTACAGCTGTGTCTTAAAGGTGGAATCACGAATGACTTCACGAATTAGAAGTCCAGTGAACACGCCGCCCGCACGTAGCTTTGCTGGTGTAAGAGTGGTCTGGAACGTCTCTTGATGATACGCAAAGCCACCCGAATCCTTGTCCAGAGCCTTCACAAAACTTTTGAACAGTCCAAGCTTTATGTGAAGCAGTATTTTAGTAGGATCAACAAGAGACTTTTCTTGTACATTGTATCTGCCAGGTACGTGATCAGTTCTTGCTGGCCAGTCTTTAACTGTGTAGTGATTTTCGTCATCACGGCTGTTCCACAGACATAGAAAGCACATGCACCTTGTGTATCCCAACTGCAATCCAAGAAGAAGGTAAACTACTTTTAGATCCCCATAGTGGCACCAGTTATGATCTCTTCACTTGATAACGTTGAGGCAAAACTTCATAGAATCATATGTCTCATGTAATCCGATTGCGTGTGCTCATGGAATAGATGGCATCACATTCCCAATGTGTAGGAGAACTGCTTTAAGACTAACTTTACTTGAGTCTATAAACAGACGCCAGTCTCCTGGAATATACTCACAGTCAGGTTCTTTCATTAAACCGTTAATGTCACTGTAATTCTTGTCATAAAATTTAGCAAGCTGTACATGCCTATCACGAAAATGTGAAATTGTTGTTGCGTTTTGTAACAAATTCCATTGTTGTAAATGAGACCCAAGCAGTTCTGCCTTCTTCGTTAACCCCAGATCACTCACTAAATCGTTCAATTCAGTTTTGCCAAAAAGATGAGGTATCTTTTCATCAACTAGGGGTTCATATGCATCACTCTCCTGCTCCCTGTGACTTTCCTCATCATCATCATCATCGGTTTCGCCATCAAGACATATGGAATATTTAAAACTTGATTTTGTTCATCGTGTGGAACAGGTTTCAATGCAAAGTCACAATTTGGATAATGAATTGCTGATATGTTGTTTTTTTTTTTGGAATGTCCAGCAATATTTGTCATGCAAAAGCAAAAGTTGCAATCCGAATGATAAATAAATATATATATATATATATATATATATATATATATATATATATATATATATATAGAGAGAGAGAGAGAGAGAGAGAGAGAGAGAGAGATAGATAGATAGAGAGAGAGAGAGAGAGAGACAGACAGACGGACAGATCTATAGACACACATCTGTAAGATAATGTCAGGTATTAGACTGACAGACAACGAAATGCTTACATATGTATAGATAGACAACGGTTCAAATACGACATATAATAGACTGACATATATAAACTTCGTCAGATATTAGACTGACAGATATATATTTACATATAATAGACTGACAGATATATATTTACATATAATAGACTGATACACAGACTAGTTTTTAAGTCATAGATATATTTAAAGGACCCTGAGCAAAAATATAAGTTGGGGCCCTTGAAGCCTTTGTACTTGATAGGAAATTTGTACCGAATACACTGGGACCAGGGTGGTTGCCTAGGTTACATATTCTTAAGAACGACTTTGTATATACACGTCAGTGCAACTACAACTGATCATTGATTGAGATCAAACAACAGCTGTGTTTACCTCACCTGACAGATCAATTGATTGAGATCAAACAACATCTGTGATTACCTCACCTGACAGATCAATTGATTGAGATCAAACAACATATCTGTTTACCTCACCTGACAAATCCAGACGCCTTAGACCGCCGTTGATGTTCAACATTCTACATACGTGAGCTCCTCCTTCATTGCCTAATTTATTCTCTGACAAAATCTGTCTTGGAGAAACAAAAGGAACAGAATTTATTTAACGTGAGATAGTGTTTACTGTACACTTTGTTCATTTTATAGTGAATGTAAACAGCATGATGACTCGAGAAATACTTTATCAAAGATTCTTTAAAATCTTTGGTTACCATAACTAAGAGTATATTATTAGTCCTTGGTTACTATTTCTGTCACAGTATATGATTAGTCCTATTTTTCTAAAAATAAAAATTCTTCCCCTCTTGTTTGCACATAAGTAAATAGCTTTCTCAGTTTCTATGTTGTTCTACGCCAATACATCGCAACATCTTTAACTCGCGGCACACTCAAGTTCTTTAAATAAACACGGCGGCACACTCAAGTTCTTTAAATAAACACGGCGGAACACTCAAGTTCTTTAAATAAACACGGCGGGACACTCAAGTTCTTTAAATAAACACGGCGGCACACTCAAGTTCTTTAAATAAACACGGCGGAACACTCAAGTTCTTTAAATAAACACGGCGGCACACTCAAGTTCTTTAAATAAACACGGCGGCACACTCAAGTTCTTTAAATAAACACGGCGGAACACTCAAGCTAGTTTTAAACTCAGTTTTACAATTGGGAAAAAAAAAGGGGGGGGGGCAAAATTTAGTTGTATGATCTTATAATGAGGGGGTGGGGGTAGTATTTGTTTTAGTGTTGTACGTGTTTAATTGAGCACAATATTTGCACCTTTGTCTCATCATTTGAAAGAAACAATCGAAGTTTTGCTTCCGTGTTTTTTTAAACATGATCACTTGTCATTATTCATCTCTGACAATCATGTAAGACTTTCGTAAATAGTAAAAAGTAATAGTCTTAATTCTGCCATAAAATAATGTTATTGTGCTAAATCCACTATATTCTATGCATAAAAGGTACACAATTCGGACAGGTTGTTTTTCTTTAATCTTTTTAAGTTGCCAATTTAATTTAAGTTGCCAGTTAATACTGTAGTCATCACTCGGACTTCTTAATGACTGCCTTATAATATTTCCCAACTCATTTATCTATTATATTTGACGTAATGCTCTTACTTAATAATGTTATGGAAAACAAAAATCTATGCGGATACTTTCATGTGTATATTCAGTTTTTGCCTCGGTACACCTGGCACTGTGGTACACCTGGGACAGCGGTTGGGGTGAATCTTTCAATATTACAATTATTCTCCTATGTCCTCATATAAATGTATTTGGAATGCAAGAACACATTATTTACTTCCCGTGTTTTTGACATTTCCCAAAATTAAAATATTTATTTAATATTAGTCACTAGAAAATTTAAGAAGTGGAACTTGCACATGTGATTAAAACAAATCGAGTCAAGATGACACTAACCACATCCGTCACATAATCGTTTTCCTCCAGTAACCTGGCCACTGAGTCTCCTCCATCTGGTCCAATCCAGTTTCCACAAAGATCCAGACGCTCTAGAGTTATACTGTCCTGGGGAGAGTTTCAGTAGGTAGACACACAACTTAATAACACTTAATGATATACAGAAGTTTCAGGAAGACAAATATTACAATAAGACTGTCCTAGACACAAGAGTTTCAGTAAGACAAATATTACAATAAGACTGTCCTAGACACAAGAGTTTCAGTAAGACAAATATTACAATAAGACTGTCCTAGACACAAGAGTTTCAGTAAGACAAATATTACTATAAGATGGACACAAAAGTCTACATAAATATTCAGATATTAAAACATTTAATACATTGTAAACAAAACAGTCACATTTTTACTTTGTGGGTTAATTTTTAGAGGTCTTTATAGATTTTCGTTTTCCCGTGGGTGTCTAATCTATCGCCAGAATATTTACGGGGGTGGGGGCAGATATTCGATATAGTACATTATCTTTAGACCATTTTCCTTCCCAACAGATAGAATATCTCCATTGAAACTGGGTGAAACAATAACTAATGTTTAGTAATATTTCATGTCTAGTAATATATCATGTCTTGTAATATTTCATGTCTAGTAATATTTTATGTTTAGTAATATTTCATGTCTAGTAATATTTCATGTCTAGTAATATTTCATGTCTAGTAATAAATCATGTCTTGTAATATTTCATGTCTAGTAATATTTTATGTTTAGTAATATTTCATGTCTAGTAATATTTCATGTCTAGTAATATTTCATGTCTTAATATTTCATTTCTTTATTTCCATTTTGTTAGGAAGCCATTTTACTGAATAAATTAACATAAATTATTGCTCGGGGGTGGGGGGATGCACTCTGTTTTTTGGGTGTTAATATTGTTTATATCATCATTTATGTTCTTTAGTAGTTTCTAGTCCCAGTTAAAACACCTGAACACATCGACTTAAGTTATCCAACTACTACACATGAACACATTGACTTAAGTTATCCAACCACAACTCTTGAACACATTGATTTAAGTTATCCAACTACAACACATGAACACATTGACTTACGTTATCCAACTACAACACCTGAACACATTGACTTAAGTTACCCAACTACAACACATGAACACATTGACTTAAGTTATCCAACTACAACACATGAACACATTGACTTAAGTTATCCAACTACGACACATAAACACATTGACGTAAGTTATCCAACTACAACACATAAACACATTGACGTAAGTTATCCAACTACAACACCTGAACACATTGATTTAAGTTATCCAACTAGAACACATGAACACATTGACGTAAGTTATCCAACTACAAAACCTGAACACATTGACGTAAGTTATCCAACTACAACACATGAACACATTGACGTAAGTTATCCAACTACAACACCTGAACACATTGACTTAAGTTACATGTGTCACTCACTTTCAGAGCTAACGATATCGCCTTTGTGGCCTCACTATCCAGACCTCTGTATCTCATTCTTATGTTTGGTTCCCGGATACGGCGTAGGAAGTAGGCCACGGGAACCAGGCCCAGCTGTTCACAAACTGTTTTATAATAGGAGACAACAAAGTCCTGGTCCTCTTCAGCTAAAATTTTTAAATAAACAATGTTTCTTCTTTTCATTACACAAAAGTCTAAATATTTTTTTTATTAAAAATTTTTTTTTATAGGAATAAATAAATATGCTTTTTTTCCTAAATTGTCAACATTTTGTTCATTTTAACATGAAACAGTTTCTAGAAACATACTATTTGTAAATCAAAACATACTGTTTATGCAGCGAAACATTTTGTTTGTACATCTTAAATTAACTGTACAATTCCTCACTAACCAGCCTTGAATTCATTCACCTTGAACACACCTGTCCTAATATAATTTATTGTCAGTCCATTCTTCTATCCATTCTTCTTTGCATACTTCTAAACCTCCTCAATTTTTATTTTAAACTTTATCTATTCCCTCTAGAATGTGATTTTAATTTTATTTCAATCTTAAACCTGCAATTCTAAATATTTATTAGTCTAAACTTTAGCTGGTTCTAATTATTTATTACTTCTAAACTTTAGCTGGTTCTAATTATTTATTACTTCTAAACTTAAGCTGGTTCTAATTATTTATTACTTCTAAACTTTAGCTGGTTCTAATTATTTATTACTTCTAAACTTTAGCTGGTTCTAATTATTTATTACTTCTAAACTTTAGCTGGTTCTAATTATTTATTACTTCTAAACTTTAGCTGGTTCTAATTATTTATTACTTCTAAACTTTAGCTGGTTCTAATTATTTATTACTTCTAAACTTTAGCTGATACTAAATTCTGCCCACCTTCATCCTCCAGATCAGTATCGTAGAACTCTTCTGGTTTATCGTCATTCCAGATAACCTTAATGATACGTCTCGTCACTTGGTCATTGATCAGTTCATCCAGTAAGTTGTCATCTTCCAGCCAACCCTCTTTCTCTTCCTCCACCTGCTCGCAATCTACATCTGCTTCGTCACTGTCTTGTACCTGTATTACAGTCAAACAAACAGTTTATTTTTAAGTTAATGATATATTCGTGAGATAAAACTAAAAATGTCAAACGAAAACGACAGTGTAGAACACAATAGGGTTTGAGATGAGATATTTAGTTTTATAGTTTGGGATCCCTAGCTAAAGAAATGTTTTAAAGCCCAAGGCAAATATATATTTTGGCAGCTTTTGGCAAAAATGCATTTAATATGTGACTGTAGTAGTGTAATCAACTTGTATCTGTATTTGTGTAATGTGTCTGTATCTGCAGATCTTTAAGTAACATGTATATGTTGTATATTGGTATTTACGATATAGTAATAGTTGTGTAATTAATAAGTATTTATAGATCTTTAATTAACATGCAAGTGGAGCTCTATAACCAGCATTTACCCCAAGCTCTGTAATTTAGCCTGTCTTTCAGTTACAAGCATTTACACGTAGTTCTGTAATGAGCGCAATTACCTGTAGTTCTGTAATGATCACATTTACCTGTAGTTCTGTAATGAGCACATTTTCCTGTATCACTTCGTCCTCTCCTGTCACGTGATCTCGTTGTACTAACATATTGCTTGGTGTCCGGGAGAATGTAGCCCTTGATGTAGTCATTGAGTTGCGTGCTGTCTTAAGGGAATTCCCAGTGACATCTTCATTGGATGCCAACTCTTCTACAGAAAGAACACATACACGTATAATATAAAACATTGTAAAAACAAATCGATATAGTACCTTAAATGTCTACGTTTGAACTTTATTTATTTTTATGACATAGAGAATGGGTCACCAAACTACGGCTAGTTCAAATTACCCTCGAACTGTACTTGGATAAATGTGATACAACTCATGAAACAAGATACGTTTGAATACTTTTGATATAGAAATATCATTTTATAATTATTGGAGATGTTCATTATTAGTATTGGTTAAATTTTGGAATTGATTGCATATAGCTGACTCTGTCTTGGTGTAACAATGTGGAGCTTTGAGAAATAGTTTGTTAAAATGCTTGGTTCAAAATTTGATGTTTGGTAAAAAAAATGAATTCTTAGTTTGTCAAATTTGGTTGCAAGGTACGTCTGTGAGATGTCGTTGTACATCTACAAAGTGTTAGAATTGATTTCACGGCTGCCACTTAAGTCAGTATTTGATGTCTTTAGACGACAGTCTCGAATACACGCCTCAATATTAAGTCAGTACTGGGTGTCTCTAGTCTAGGAGACCGTCTCCGTACTACAAATCTATCTTATAAATTGTCCCAGGAAAGTGTTAGCCCAGACTAATGTCAATTGAGATTGATAAATCAAAATATCAAGCAACAGTCCTAAGCCATTTGTAGACAGTGTTTTTGAGAGAGAAAGGAGAATTGTTCGAAATGTGTTGTAGAAAGTAGACTAATGGTCAGTAAGTAAAAAGGACACCAAGTGTCCGTGCTTTTAAAGAAGAATATGGAGTTTATTTCTTTGTAGAAACAAATGACCAGGCAACTAATTGGGTAGTATGCAGATAAACTGTTGCCGTTTTAAAATACAGCAACCTTCGGCATCACTAAGAAACAAAATATCTAATATCTATCAACATCTTCAAAGGTTTTTGAAAAGCGATTTAAAAGCTCATTGATAAACATAAAAATTGATTCTTTTGATTAGTTGCGGCAATTATAAACCATTTGATGATGAATTATAGCCAAGTCCAAAACAAACGAAAATAAATACACATGTAGTTCAATCTACATAATATCAACTTTCAGTTCAATCTACATAATATGAACTTTCAGTTCAATCTACATAATATCAACTTTCAATTCAATCTACATAATATTAACTTTCAATTCAATCTACATAATGTCAAATTTCAGTTCAATCTACATAATAGTAACTTTCAATTCAATCTACAAAATCTCAACTTTCAGTTCAATCTACATAATAGTAACTTTCAATTCAATCTACAAAATCTCAACTTTCAGTTCAATCTACAAAATCTCAACTTTCAGTTCAATCTACATAATGTCAACTTTCTTACAATACAAACAAATGCTTATGTTACAAAAAGTATTATCTCCAAGATTCTCATTGATTTATGTAATCTACAATAGTTTATTTCATAATAACAATAAGAATCAACGTCAGATTTGCTGTGATTCACTTGTACTATATGCAAGCTAACATCATCTTTTCAAATATTTTAAAGTAAAGAAATTGCTAAATATCTCCAAATTTTTCTACGGTCCCCAAACATTTTCTCACTGGACTCCGATTGCCAACCATTGTTTAGACAAAAGTAACCCAAGATGTCTATTAATCGAAACATGAATATGTGGCAACTTAGATGTCGAAATGAGAAATTTACCGCCATCCAGTATATGCAACTTACCAGTTGAAAAGTGCAATTCACTTTCATGCAATATCGACATACTATTTTCTGTTTCATTCTGGAAATAATAAAAAAATACATTAAGAATAATTCAGTCTAAATAATCAAACAATTGATTGTTTATAAACATTTTATATCATGATACCAACTATCTATGTACATTTTAATATTTCACTTTTAATTATTTTATTTTCTGATTTTGTTTGTTTTCAAGAGTAATCTAAAGTGTATAAAAATGATGTTATGATAAACTTGGGTAGACATGTGACATCTAGTTTACTATAAAGTGTACATTTGATTTCCATTTTAGTTCGTGTTAAAACATTGAAATGTCATAAAATATGACTGAGTTTAAACTACGTGTCAGAAATCAGATTGTGTGAAAGTAGTCTATTTTAAAAATAATGAATGTTTAAAAAATCACGAATGACAGAAATGTTGTCAAATTTAATGTCAGGATTACATTCAGAAATGTAGTTTAACTATGATTGTGTAAAACATTATTAATGTCATAAGTTACGCCAGGTGTATAGCTGAGGATACATTTCTCACCTGCACTCCCGCCTCCTCAGAATTGTGTGTGGTATTTCCCTCGAACGGTGTATCCATTCCTGCCGAGTAAAAATAAAATCCTCAAACTTGTCGATCAAAACCTGTCAACAGAAAATATTAAAATACTGTGCAACCTGATTAAATGCAGTGTCGTATGAGTGTCAGAAACTTCCTAATTTTGAAGCAGTATAGAATTTTTATTTTATTTCGAGAGTTACTTTTCCTCCTTGTTATGTTCCTGATATGAACTAGTGCTGTTTTAGTCCCAGGTCCTATTTTAGTTTCAGTTTTTATTTCGTTTTTTCTGTAATAATTTTAGTTTTAGTCTAGTTTTAGTTTTAGGCCCAATTTTAGTTTTCGTTTTAGTTTTCGTCGACTAAAACACCAGAGTTTTAGTTTTCGTCTTATTCATTTTAGTTTCACTTTTAGTTTTAGTCTTGTAAACACCAATTACAAATAACATCATTGTTCATGACCAATTGTTGAAACAGATTGAAGCATAATAATAGTAGTCACAGAGATGACAGCTCAGTGTACTGAAACTGAGTCATTTCACTTCATTGTCACATTATAAGTCACACTATCACATTGTGTTATGTGCCAATACCATGACTAAATTTTTGACTATGTTGTAGACTAGCAGACTTGCAGAGCATGTACAAAAAAAAAACAACTAAAAACGTAATAACAATAAGAAACCGAAAACATAAGTCAAAATTAAAACAAACGTTTTTATTCTAAGACCTAGAACTCTGAAATAACTAAACTAAGTAACAACAGTTTATTTGAAGAGTGAAGTAATTCTATTATTTTGATGACTTATATTCAGGGTTGTTAGTATCGAAGTATCGGTATCGGCCAATACAGTATCGGCGATACTTTTTTTATTATTGGTTGCTGTATTGCAGATCCTTTTTGTATCAAGTATTGATTTGTGTATCGCCGATACAATTTAAACAAAAAAATTTCGATACTCTATACCGATAATTTACTAGTGCCACAATTTGCAAAAAAACAATAGCGATTTTAATACATTGTCATCTACATAAATTCAATCCCTACTAGCAGCCACCAACTCTACCAATATTAACGACAGCCACCTCCCCCATCAATACACCACGGTCGGCGAGTTGAAGGAAAAATTTAGCTTTAATCTTCTTTTGAAGACTCTTTGCGCGCCGAGGTCTATAAATGTTATTCTTAGATTCTTTCATTCATTTACTTTCTTTCTGTCAACTATTTGTTCAATGTTTTAATGAACGACAGAAAAGAAAACTTAATTTTTTATCCATCTGTCAGTTATACACACACACAACACACACACACACATATATATATATATATATATATATATATATATATATATATATATATATAAATGTATATACTGTAAGTGTTTATAAGTTATATAGTGATAAATTATATACCTTGCTGTATTCTTGTGTGTATGTTTGTTAATTGAGTTGTTAATTCATTTGTGCTTATTTATATTTATAAATTGTTTTTATTTATTAATTCATTTTTTTAGTATTTACTACATTTCATTAAAAATAATTAATTGAATGGTATTAAATTCTAAAACTGTATGTTTTAATTAAAATTGAAAACTTTGTAACTTTGTAATAAAACAATATCATATAATTAACACATATTATATTATTAAATAATATGCCGAGTTCAACAAACAATACAATTTGGGTGGTTAAAAACAATTAATTGAATAGAAATACATGAACATCAACAAATTTTTAAAAAATACAGTGGATTCCGCTTTATTGGGACACCGCTTATGTGGGACATATCTCAAAGAAACCAAACCAAGAAGCCAATAGTAAATTTGTATGTTTAACTGGGACAGCCGCTTAATTGGGACAAAAAGCCTCGGTCCCGATGTGTCCCAATTAAACAGAATCGACTGTATCTTGTAAAACGACACTCTTTGATCTAACCGCATGGCAATTTCAAACTTTCAAAGCAAAATTTATATCGTCGGATGACATTTTTCTTTTTTTTTTTTTATCTTTTGTTGTTCTTTCTTTCATGTGTCAACATTATACCGGAAAAGACGATAAATGGGGATTTTAGTTTTTATTTCGTTGGGGAGTTTTATTTTCCGTTTTTATTCAGTCTTTTGTCTACGAGATTTAGTTTTCGTCTAGTTTTAGTCTTGCTGATAATTTTAGTTTTAGTTTTAGTTATCGTTGACGAAAAGTCAACATTTTCGTTAACGAAGGTTTTAGTTTTAGTTTTCGTCGACGAAAACAACACTAATATGAACTAAATGTATTAAATTTTATTTAGCCAATATACCGGAATGCAACAATACAATCCATTTAATATACATCCCAATATGAAACAATCCGTTCCATTTAATCCCGATAAAAAACAAACAATCGTTACATTTGAGTAAACATACCAATACAACCAAATAATTCCCAATCTTAGATGAATTAAATCACATCAATAAAGAAAAAAGAAATGAATTTTATATATATCCAACATGAAATCACTTAAATTTAAATGTATATCAACAAATAATTGTTGACAGTTGACTTGGTTTGTGGTATATACGTACACAGAGTGTGTTATTTTAATTGTGTGTGTACAGATTTCATTGCTTGTGCTTGTGTTGCGTGTATGTAGCTGATCGTAAATCCAGTGAGTTAGTTCCGACAAATTCAAGCCCAACGCCTATTATACAGAGATTGAGATATTGTCACTAATCGATGAACAAAAACAGCAAATCGATAATCAGGATAAAAAGTTCTGGCCCAGGAACAGTTCCACGTGTGTGTGGGGGGGGGGCAATCCCCCTTTTTTTATTTACGGTCCACGACGTTCTAAAACAAGTATTGACACAGTTGTAAACCTTAAGGAGTCAAGTGTCTTTGGCTGACATCCGGTAAATGTGAACTGAAATAAAATCTCAAACCTGCTGTGTTTAGTTGGGTTGAAATAAACACAGACTTATGGGGGTTGATAGTTGTTGTATAATTATAAATTTATTGTAGTTTGGAAGTAAAGCTTACAATTATTGACTACGATGAGTTTGATTATCATACACTCCATACAAGTTCACTGTTTCTAGTAGCCCCCAGATACTTGGTGCAGTGGCGTTCTATGGGGGAGGGGGGTGGCAATGTTATGTCCCAGGGCCCGTGCCTAAGTGGGGTAGCGTAGAGTTAGAAGATTCTTACGTCCTTATATTAACAAAACAAATGGCCCCTTCTAAACGTGCCCATGACCCAGTGCATTTATACCTCTTATAGGCGCCTCCTCTTCCTGAGGCCTCGTCCATCTCTTCCTGAGGCGCCCTCTACCTTAACATCTTCATTACATTTCGAGTGTCTGTCTTTAGAAGGATTGACATTAAGTGCATCTTCAAAAATTTATCAAACAATTTTCTTAGTGAAAAAAAAAATATTTTCAAAAACTATTTTTAAAAAATTAAAGCATTACTATTTTAAAAACACGAACAAAAGGTTGCATAAATTCTATGTAGTTCTTTATCCAACTCAACTTTATTTAAAGCAGAAATTCTCTCATAATATTGTCCTAGTTGTTTGGTATGTTTCACTAAGTAAATCAACAACTTGTTTATAATGCTGAACTTGGTTCCACTAAAGCGACCCCAACACTAGACGTCTGTATTCATTCAGCAAACCTTTTCAATCGTCGCCAGATATTTAACTTGATACCTGTACTTCTAGCAACACGTTTTATTGTTTTTTACAAATAGTTGGCACGGCTGCTAGAATCCAGAATTAAATTTATACTTTAAAACGACTCTCCAAGACTTACAAGTAGTTAAATCTCCAATGACGAGGTCTATAACTTACATTGGGGAAGGGAGGTAACTTCAATGACAGGTCTATATAGTTGTCTTGTGGAGGGGAGGTAACTTCATTGACAGGTCTATATAGTTGTCTTGTGGAGGGGAGGTAACTTCATTGACAGGTCTATATAGTTGTCTTGTGGAGGGGAGGTAACTTCATTGACAGGTCTATATAGTTGTCTTGTGGAGGGGAGGTAACTTCATTGACAGGTCTATATAGTTGTCTTGTGGAGGGGAGGTAACTTCATTGACAGGTCTATATAGTTGTCTTGTGGAGGGGAGGTAACTTCATTGACAGGTCTATATAGTTGTCTTGTGGAGGGGAGGTAACTTCATTGACAGGTCTATATAGTTGTCTTGTGGAGGGGAGGTAACGCAGACTCAACCGGTTTTATTGAACGATTCAAGTAATCACACATGACACTTAATCGATTACTTTCGTTTTACAGTTTAGTGAATCTTGCCATCCACTTTACTCTGTTCTAGTGGATCGATTCCATTTGATATCAAGTCAAATGAAACGTTTACAGTTTACATTCCATTAACACAGAAAGAAAATTCCAGTTTTAAAAATATTTTTATTTATTTAATTTTTTATTTTATTTTCTTAAAAGTTTCACTGATCACATTATATTATATTTATAACAGTTGAGTTTGGGATAAGATGACATCAGGCTAGACCTATAAAAATAATTACAGCAATTTGTAAAAGTTTCACTGATAATATTATATTAACATTGTTTATAACAGTTGATTATTGGATAAGTTGATTCAAGTTATACCTATAAAAATAATAACAGCAATCTGTAAAAGTTTCTTATACTTGAAACTGTATTTGGCTAATTGGACACTACTTTGATAAGCTATGAACATTGTGATCATTGTACAAGTGTGATAACGAATTGCTTGATATCTGGTAATGTCTATATCGTTGTTTTGTGAAAGGGGAGGGAGGGATTACATCGAAGACTAGAGGAGACAAAACTAGCTGGGATTTGATAGAACTACGGTAATACAGTGTACATAGTGGAATACAGTGTACATAGTGGAATACAGTGTACATTTTGGAATACAGTGTACATAGTGGAGTACAGTGTACATAGTAGAATACAGTGTACTTATAGGATTACTGTGTACATATAGGACCACTGTGTAGATATAAGACTACATTTTACATATAGAACTAGTGTACATATATGACTACAGTGTACATATAGAACTACTGTGTACAGATAGGTATACAATGTACAGATAAGTATACAATGTACAGATAGGTCGGCAGTGTACCGAAAATACTAAATATAACTGATCGGACTCTCTCGGGAACGATTTATCCGAGAGTTGCAGGTTTAAATTAAACATTTATTGTTATCATTGAATAAACTAACGGTGAAAGGTTTACATCATTGTTATCATTGAATAAACAACGGTGAAAGGTGTACATCATTGTTATCATTGAATAAATTAACGGTGAAAGGTGTACATCATTGTTATCATTGAATAAATTAACGGTGAAAGGTGTACTTCATTGTAATCATTGAATTAACAACTGGTGAAAGGTGAACTTCAAGACTTGAATAACCGAACGTTAACTTATCTTGTCAGACTTGTTATGACAAAATGTGATGAGATGAAAATATAGGTTATGAATAGGCCAGTGTCAGTTTAACCAAAAAAAAAAACAAATGTATGATCTAAATAACAAATTTATGATCTAAATAACAAATGTTTGATCTAAACAGGAGGTGTGCAAACTTTATGAGTTGCGGGCCATATTGGGTTCGAAAATTTAACCGGCAGGCCAAACCAAGATAATGTGTATAGAGTGTTGACATAAACTAATGTATAAACTGAAGGTAAACATCATATACAAGTCTAGTTCTGTGTAAACATATACAAGTCTAGTTCTGTGTAAACATATACAAGTCTAGTTCTGTGTAAACATATACAAGTCTAGTTCTGTGTAAACATCATATACAAGTCTAGTTCTGTGTAAACATATACAAGTCTAGTTCTGTGTAAACATCATATACAAGTCTAGTTCTGTGTAAACATCATATATAAGTCTAGTTCTGTGTAAACATCATATACAAGTCTAGTTCTGTGCAAACATATACAAGTCTAGTTCTGTGTAAACATATACAAGTCTAGTTCTGTGTAAACATATTGTAAAGGATGTTATTGGATGAACTGGTTTATAATGAGAAACTCAATTCATGTCCATGGTTCATATAATTTATTAACAACACCATAAAATATGAATATAATAAATCCAATATAATTCACAATAACTGATCTTCTCCTCCACTCAATGAATAAATACTTATTGACAATAAACTCAACTGATTAACAAAACTTCTGAACTGTACTCGAATACTCTCTCTCTCTCTGTACTCAACTGAACTGAACTTCTGAACTCAAGTGACTTGACTGACTCGATTGACTTGACTGACATCTCAACTAAACATCGTCTTTATATAATTTACTTGCATCCAACTCGAACATTCCACATCGCTCTCTCTTTCACCCATATAGACAATACAATTTACAATAAACATCATATTTATATTCTCTAACTATCTAGAATCTTGACCCCGTGACCTCATGTTGACCTGGTTGGCCAAGCTCCAAACATACACACACACCTGTGTGCGTAGTACACACAACTATACCATGACACATATACAAGTCTAGTTCTGTGTAAACATATACAAGTCTAGTTATGTGTAAACATATACAATTCTAGTTCTGTGTAAACATATACAATTCTAGTTCTGTGTAAAGATATACAAGTCTAGTTCTGTGCTTCACTCTGAATGGAGTGTCGGGTCGGATTAAACAGTCCGTCTGGCCGGATATGGCACGCGGCCTCAGTTTCAGCCCCGTAGCGTGAAAATTCTAAAGCAGGAGCCAGGCATTCTACATCAGGGGCCAGGCAATAGCAGGGGGTGGGCAGGTAATACATTTTACTAAGTAGAGCAATAAGCAGAGGGGACCAAACAAAACGCAGGGGGCGCCCGGCCCCCTCGCAAACTACGGGCCTGCTCAGTTTACCTATGTCTGATATAAAATGATAATATTCATGTACATATATTTACTGTGTATAATACATATTATGTGTGTGTCTGCGTGCGTTTGTGCGTGCTTAAGTATATACTTATTTATATTACACGAAGAAATACAATGGGAAACCGTTGAGTTTAGAAAAAACAAACATGTTTTGCTGTAAATCAATATGAGACGATTCTTATACAGATTTATTACCTGCGTCTAAAAATAACGCTTACCATAGACCAATATCTTTGGTTCTGTGAGATCTTCTGATAAATATGATCTTTCTATTTTTTTTAAACGTATGTTATTGATTTCAGTAAAGGGACTCAACTAGTGTCATAAAATCTGTAAAAAAAAATCGATTCCTGTCGTTTGAAGTAAATACCTGGTCTTAACTTTTTGTGTTCAGAATTTAAGTAATATAGTGAACAGAATTTAGTATGAAACAGAACCAGAGCCAAGAAGTGAATCGGAATGTGAAACAGTCTAACAAAGAGTCAAACAGAGCGTGAAACAGACTTCAGAAAAAAAAAACTTACAGTGAAACATAGTAATAGACAATGTAACTTACAGCAGAGAAGACAAAGAGACTTACAGCGAAACATACACATAGACAATGTAACTTACAGTGAAACATAGTAATAGACAATGTAACTTACAGTGGAGAAGACAAAGAAACTTACAGTGAAACATACAAATAGACAATGTAATTTACAGTGAAACATACAAATAGACAAAGTAACTTACATTAAAACATAAAAATAGACAATGTAACTTACAGTGAAAAATACAAATAGACAATGTAACTTACAGTGGAGAAGACAAAGAAACTTACAGTGAAACATACAAATAGACAAAGTAACTTACATTAAAACATAAAAATAGACAATGTAACTTACAGTGAAAAATACAAATAGACAATGTAACTTACAGTGAAAAATACAAATAGACAATGTAACTTACAGTGGAGAAGACAAAGAACCTTACAGTGAAACATACAAATAGACAATGTAACTTACAGCGAAACAGATAATTAAAAAATGCAAATGAGACATTGAGACAGACATTTTGACTGATAGTTAGGGTTGCCATAATTTTTCACGGACCAACCGGGACAGTTCTGTCTTTTTTACTTTAGGTTTAGGGATGTCGGTTCCGGGGGGGGGGGGGTATGAAAACAGTAATGTAAAAAACACTTAAAATGTAGAATAGATAATCTTTGTTATTTTATTCATAATGGTACACAAACATGATATTTTTACAGGTCAAACCTAAGGGAATAAAACTCTATGCAAAGGTTTTGCAGGGTACAGTTAGTATTGTAAATATTATCAAAAAGTTTATTTAATTCAAATGACATATTTGATGTTTTTTCAACCAAATGATATTATGCTGATGCTATTTTAAGTAAATGTAATTTAAAACCAAGTGACTTGTCTAACCTCAGTTTATTAAGTAACTTGTTTAAGAATGTTTTGCAAGTCAAGTGAAAAGTTTCATTATATTTTAACTTTGTTTACAAGTCAGGTCTTGCTGTACAAGTAGTTGTTTTTTTTTTTACTTTTAAGCTAATGTTTCTCACATATGCTGTTTTACTTAAACTGTAAATAATCTGTTATTTGAATAAAGTGATATATATGTGTATATATATATATATATATATATATATATTGTCATGCTTAACTTTTGGAAAGTTTGTTACTATTTTGCATGACTGTGTGTGATCTTTTGTAGAATTGTTGATAATCTTGTTTTATTCAATAAATATTTTCTATTTCTTGGAGCTTTATTTATTTGTTTACTTAACTGTTTTTATATTTGTTTCATTATAAGTGTGAGATGTTTCGAAAAAACAAAGATATATAAATAATCACCGAGGAAGAACCTGATTTTTTTTTATATTTTATTTAAGTCAAATGCTCATTACTACTCACTCTTGTTAAGGAAATATACACATAGTTTGTACTTGTTCACAATAAGTTAGATTACCATGAGGAGTATTCGAATTAATTTCATTTTGATTCATGGAACAAATAGTTGATGAAAAACAAAGCTCACTTTTAAAACTCAATGTACGTCTGACAGTGTTAGTATAATTTTACCTGGGGTACTATCATTTTTTAAATTTATTTCATGTAGTGTGTCACAAGTAAGTCACAACCTATCTGCTGTCCGCCTATTCTGCAGATCTGTCGTCCAGATGACCCCGGTAGGTTGGACATTATTTACTAAAAACTGTTGTGAAAACATACTAAGAATATCAATAAGACCGGATTTTTCACAGGAGTAAATATATCTGTGTTTAATACAGCAACAGGAGAATTAACAATAGATAATGATATAATGTCAAATATTATATACACAGCCACAGTCAACAAAGATTCTTATTAATACTGCAGGATTGCACTCAGTGTCTACGTAATAAATATACCTGGGATAATACAACAACATGAGAATTAACAATATACAACGGATCATAGTCTAAAATTATTGATAAGCAGGGAGGACACATTGAACCGGATTTCTGATTTGCTAAATACTTTGCAAACAAAATTACATGAAACAATACAATTAATTAAATTATATTTTTAAATAATTCGTATGATGTTCTCACTTTTTTTGGCCCACCATATATTTAGGGCCTCTTTATCAACTAACCACAGTATGCACTGTGCCTAGGGCCTACGGACTTTTCAAGGGCCTACGAAAGCCAGAACATAAAGTTAAAACAAGTTCAGATTGCCAGTAAAATTTAATAATGTTTGTATTAAAGTAACTATATATAACCGTGTGAGATGAGCACGTCAAGCTGCAGTGCTGTAGATCTGTAAATTACAGTATGTTAACTTTTCAGCTCTTTGTCTTAGCAAAGTCACATATGACGTCCTCAAAGTTATTTCCCTCTTCAACTCCTTTTCAAATAAAAATAATGCCAGGGAAGATAGTCGTGTTTGTCTTATGACAAAACTTTCATACAAGTTTATGATGGTCTTTAACTCAATTCCAGGCTCCTTTAGAGCTTTATTGACAATATCAATTTTTTGGAGCAATTCTTTCCAAATCACACACATTAACGCTGTCTCGAAATGGTCCAACTTCTTTATGAGTGATTCGGCTTCATGCACAGATGCTGGTGGTTGACGTTCGCTTGTAGCAACATCAGAAAATGCTTGTGGAATTTCCTTATAATTGGCATAAAAAGCTCTAGTAGCGTCACTTGGTGCTGACCTTGTTGCTGATAGTCCTTGCAACATAAAGGTTTTTCTTTCAGGCACTCTGTCAATTTTAACCATCGCTGCGGTGAAAGCGAAGAAAAACGTGTAGACTAACTGAACAATAGCAAAATAGTTGACTGCAGCTGAACAGCTCTCCACGGCAGATGAGCCTACCAAATTTAAGCTGTGGGCAGCGCATAATATCCACTCCGCTAATTTATTATTTTTTTCTAAACCTAGCTTGTACTACCGGATAAACCCCACTCATATTACTAGCATTGTCAAAGGACTGCGATCTGCTATTGCCGATATCTATACCATGAAGTCTGAGAGTACTCACCAACAAATCGAAAAGGTATTTACTATTGAGTAGTTCAATTTGAATGAACAGAAGAAAACGCCCTACAACAGTTCCATTTTTGAGAACATAGCGAACAACAACTGCCAGCTGATCCACAGCTGTCAGTTATGTTATTTCCATTGTTATAACACAGCTGTCAGTTATGTTATTTCCATTGTTATAACACAGCTGTCAGTTATGATATTTCCATTGTTATAACAGTTATGTAAATGGTGGTCCCCGCGAGAAAGCAAGAAATCTTATCAAAAGAATTATTTTCTTGAGAACATCAATCCAGCATTTGCACATTTTTTGCTTCTCCTTTTGCAGTTTTTCGTCAATTCTCGATGCCTGTTGACATTCTAACATCCTTGAAAGAGCAGCATAGTGATCATTCAACTTCTGATGTGATGTGATCTATCGACTTCTTATGTGATGTATAAGAGTCAGTATAGAGTTTAAGATGCCGAAAGTTTTATGTATATTTTTAATGGCAAATAAGTGCGGTAGCATTCTGGATATTATTTATAATGAAGCCAGGGAGGGTGTATGGCTTTGAAAGTGTCTCGGTCCAGGAATGTCGGTTACAATTAAGTTAAACAATATGAATTATTCAACCCACATAGAGTGTAAGGTGAATAAAGCACAATAAAGTTTTAATTGTTCAATCAATGAAATAAATTGATCGTGTCTAAAATATGAATAGGACGTATTTTATAAAAAAAATAATTAAATAGTGTACTAGTATATAAATTAACTCCCTTGGAACTATTTTTAGCTATTACAATTTTGAAAAATGAGCAAATTAAATTTTAAAATGTATACAATATGTTATAAGATGTGAAACGTCTCAACCGTTCATTGTGAACTTAACATGTCTGATACGATCTAGCGAAACAGGGCCGGCCCTACGAATGACAAGGCCCAATTTAACGGATGCTTGCGAGGCCCCTCTTTTAATTTTTTTAAATAACAACTATTTCTATTTATTAGATCATGTAAATTTTGGGGCCCCTTTAGGCCTAGGGTGCATTCTTGAAAAATATTAAAAATGAAGTCGGCGAGCGCCTACGACTTTGAAAGTGCCTAGGGCCTAAGATGATCTTAAAACGGCCCTATATATATACATATATATATATATATATATATATATATATATATATATATTATATATATTATAATATATTCGTGGTCTAGCAGTTAAGTAGCCTGCATATAGTATGTAATATCATGGTCTAGCCATGAATAAGTCTGACCGAAACTTAGTTAAATGACTATATTATTATATTACTTTATCAACAATCAAGTCAAAGATAAAGGATGCGATGACGATACGTCATTAGAAATCATTGCTTTCAATGAAACTAACGTCTGTACAGTTTTAACCTTTCAAGTACACAGTTCAATCCCGTGTAACATCTGTTGTGACTCACCACAAGTTGACTGTGTAGATAGATGGATGTTTGTGTGTTACTCCGTTGACTGTGTAGATAGATAGATAGATGTTTGTGTGTTACTCCGTTGACTGTGTAGATAGATAGATAGATAGATAGATAGATAGATGTCTGTGTGTTACTCCGTTGACTGTGTAGATAGATAGATGTTTGTGTGTTACTCCGCTGACTGTGTAGATAGATGGATGTTTGTATGTTACTCCTGGCTTAGCAAAATTTTAGTTAATGTTTCAATCTGGCCATCAAGCGCCCATAAGGAACAAAACTATGCGATGATAGGACAAGTGATGCACTAAAGCTGCATGAACAAATTGTTATGAAAGATACCGTACGGCAGAGGTTTTCAACCTGTGGTCTACGGACCCCTGGGGGTCCGGGAGGAGCTTCAAAGGGGTCCGTGGGCAAGTCAAGTAAAGAATTGATTTTTCTTGTATAAAGTATTGCTTGGTTTGGTTGATTGGTTAGCTTTAAGCTAAACAAAAATACTAGCTATGCGAATGTTTCAGGCACAGACAACAATGTGCTGAATTAAAAACTTTGCTGGTATTTCCTTATATTTTTGTCTGAAGTCCGAACTAGATTGCATACTTCATGTGCAGTGAGTTTTTGAATCATGGTATCTTGGCAATATTTCTTACTTACATAGCTCTGACATCACTGTTAAAACATCCGGATCTCTGCAAGTGTGTGTACTGTTGATAAATAGTCTGGTTAATCAGTGGTTACAGTTATTATAAACCTAGATTGGCCTAGAAATAATCTTAGACAAAAGTTTTAGATATCAAATAGCTGGTATACACTTCACATGTTAATTTAAAATGACACCCACTTTTGTTTTGGTTGGATGTAGATTTTTTGTACATTTTTAATATGAAAGTAGGCCAGAGCGTTAATAAGAATTTTTCGCTAACTCATCGATGAAACGTTGCAAAATTCTAGCAATGAACCTATTATGATGTTCTGTTGTCATGTGACTTCCTTATGTGACAAATACTTTTAGTAAACAATTCAAAATATTTGTTTGTAGTCGATTTAATTTTAAAATGTGAGTTTTCGTCATCAGAATCTGAAATATTTTTACAGATAATTACCTACGCTAACCCTCTCTACTCTGAAACTTTCTCTGATTTTTTTCCCTGTGAGTCAACGGGACTAAACTGTTTTTGGTCATTTGTTTATCAATATTTGTAAAAGTACAGTGTCCAAGCCTACATTTGGATACATTTGTGAAGAGGAAAATTGACCAGAACCTGGAAGATTCTGATGATCAAGCAGCCAAAGACGAACGAAAATGAAAACGGTGCAAGTATTATCCAGAGTATCTACCATTCGGTTTCACCTCAGTGGTAACTGATGCTGACGAAATTCTTTGTGTCGTGTAACGCAAACATTATCGAGCGATGCGATGAAACCTGCAAAAGTGAGGCGCCATTTGACCACAGTGCATTCGAAACTTGCCAGTAAAGCGAAGGAATACTTTGCGAGGCAGAAAGAGCTCTAGTTGAAACAGAAAGGCATACTAATGGCCTGCACTACTGTGAACGAGAAAACTCTTCGAGCGTCGTGTTTGGTTGGTAGCATTACGAATAGCGCATTCCAAAAAACCTCACACAATTGCAGAGGATCTAATTCAGCGGTCGGGGAACCGGGGTAAATTACCGCAAATGGGGTAAAATTAAATTTTTGTGGGTAACAATGAAACTTTTGTGAGTAAAAAGTATATAATTTTAATTCACCATGGGGTAATATCAACTTACACAAAAATATTTTGGGGTAATGATTAAAAAAGTTCCCCGACCGTTGATCTAATTATACCGACAGCAATCGAATTGTGCAAAGTCATTCCAAGAAAGGAATACAGTCAAAAATTGAAAGCCATTCCACTGTCTGATAACACAGTGAGCAGACGAATTGCCGACATGTCAGAAGATGTTCGCTGCCAACTGATTGCACGCCTTCAGCATATCAGACTCGCAATTCAGATTCACGAAAGTTCAGACATTGCGAATGCAGCCCTATGGTTGGTTTACGTTCGTCACTGCTGGGAAGGTGAAGTCATGGAAGACTTTATGTTCTGCAAGTCATTGCCGGGGCGCACAATCAGTGAATAACTTTTCCGTGTATTTGATGCATTTTTTTTAGAATCAGGACTGGCCTGAACACAATGTGTTGGCATTGGCACGGACGGCGCTGCTGAGGTGACTGGTTTTAAGTCTGGTTTAGTTGCACGAGGGAAACAACCAGCGCCTCACATAGTATCAACCCACTGCTTGATTCACAGAGAGGCCTTGGCGGCAAAGGACATGAATGAAGATCTTGCTGTAGTGCAAAACATGCACGACCTTACCACTGAACAGAAAACTGTGTAACAGAATAGAATAAATACTATGTGATTGTTTCATTTTTTGTTTGATAGATAGCTATTTCATATGTGAAATTACTTGTACATGTTTTGCACGTAAATTAGGCTAGGCCTACAGTTTATCAAAATTTAAGACATATTCTGGGCGCCTTGGGCTATGGGGGTCCGCGACCCGGGCTTGGAATGTCT